>JAYDZK010000001.1:71164512-71188464 GCA_034509185.1 Euphonia xanthogaster
GTTTGTTTGTTCTGCTAGCACAAAAAAAGTTGTATATTAGTCTTTATCTTGTTACATTAGCTGTTAGAGTAATTTGCCAGCCTAAAGTACACCTAACTTCTTTTTCTTCTCAGAAATTTAAACAAAATAAACAATATATTAAATTGAATGCATTTTGTTAAACATGAAGATTTCGTTGAAAGAAGTTACATCAAAACTAGTTTTGAAGATAGGTTGTTCATCTTCTCCATACATGAAGAAGACCACTGTAGGTATTCTTGAGCAGTTATAGAATCTTTCTAATTATATTAAATCACTACTAGGTAGAACAAGTAAATTGTTCCCTCACAGCTGTACCACTACAATTGTTGCATGTGCTGCTCCACAAAAATTCATTTTGGAGATAATTGTGCCTTAATGGGAATACCTTATAACCCCATAAAAACTCTACAATCTTCACCCTGAAAAATTAACCATACATTTTAAGTTAGCTTTCCCTTATAAAATTGGTTTTAAACATAATCATAAATCCTTTTTTTCAATTTAGCCTAAATAAACATTTTCAACAAAATTTCCAGCAAAACATGTATTTAATGTTTGATTCATAACTGTAAAATAGCCTGCTTGTTGAGCTGATTATAAATAAGAAGCACAGTGTAAATTTATGGCCTGATGTGCACTGCCTTGTGTCAAATATGAACCTGGAGATTTGATGTGTTACTACATATACATATATATATATATATATATATATGCACACATTTATGCATATTAATACTTTCCTATAATGCTAACAATCAAGAAATAAGCCCTCCTAACAGGGAATAATGACAGAAGTTATATTCCATAAAGCTGAAGACATTCCAACAACCATTTGGATATCTTTTTATATCAGACTTTGATATTACACTGAGGAGCAGTTTGCTTTGCAATCATCTGGTAATGAGACGTGAGGGTATTCCGAACCATCAACAAACATCTAAAGCTTGTCCTTGTATACATTACTTACCTTCTTCATTTTCATTATAACAGGCAAGACACATGGAAAGCATAGTCTTTGAAGAAACCCTGACTCTAAGGACTTGCCTTTAGACCCACAAATAAAATGATGACTTAATTGTAATTTTCCTGTTTCTTCTTGGGTTTCCATTAAAATATGATTAACCTAAAACAAAAGTAAGTTACTAATACTGATTTAATTATATTTTCATGTGAATTTTAAATGAAATGCAGCAGAAGTGTATCACAAATACAATACTACTTATAGCTTCCTGCAGCAGTTTATTCAGATTGTAATTTTAATTTAGTTTTAATTTCAATTTAATTGAATGATGTAGTTACTCTGAATAATGAGTATAGTAATTAAACTGATACATCTAGAGTTTATTTGTCTAGTTGAAATTGCATGAAACTTTGGAGAGAAAATGAAAGAGAAATCTGCTTGGTTTTAATCTTTCAAACTTGATATTAGGAATTTTATTACACGTGTTCTTTATTTTCTATATGAGAGATATGAGCTCCCTGATTAAATGCACTGGAAGCAATTATATTCTAATTGCACATTCGATTTTAGATTCATCATCTGAGTTGCTCCAGAATTCTGTTTCACAGATAAGCTACATACAGCTGCAACAAACACTTGATTCTCTGAAAATACATACTAATATATACAAATTGTGGAACAAGCAGCTGGAGAGCAGCCCCATGGAAAGATACCTGGGGGTTTGCTGACGATGTGTCAATAGTGTTCCTCAGCAGCCAAAAGGGCCAGCTGTGTTCTGGAGTGCATCAGACACAGAATCTCCATGCAGTCAAGCAAGGTGATTGTCCTGCCCTACAGTATGCTGGTGTGGCCTCACCTCACAGAAACACAGAATGGGTCAGGTTGGGAGGGACCACAGGGGTGACCTGGCCCAACATCTGTTCTCAGGCAGGATCATCCTAGAGCACATGGAACAAGATTGTATTCAGACAGTTCTTTAATATCTCCAGTAAAGGAAGACTCCACAGCCTCTCTGAGAAAGCTGTTCCAGTGCAAGGTCACTCACACAGTAACGAAGTTCTTCATCATATTCAGATTGAAGTTCCTGTGTGTCAGTTTCTGCCCATTTTCTCCTATCCTACTGCTCAGCACCACCAAGAACAGCCTAGTTCCCTCTTCTTGGCACCCTCCCTTCTGATACTGATGAGTCCCCTCTCAGACACCTTTCTTGAGGATGAACAGGCCCAGCTTGCTCACCCTTTCCTCATAAGAGAGTTGCTCCGTCTGCTGATCATCTCTGTTGTTATCCACAGGATCTGTTCTAGGAGCTTCGTCTCTCTCTGGTACTGAGGGTCCCAGAACTGGACACAGCACTCCAGATGTGTCCCCACTAGGGCTAAGAAGATGAAAAGGAAAACCTCCTTCGAACAGCTGGCAATACTTTTCCTAATCCACCCTAGGATTTTCTTGGCCTTCTTGGCCACAAGGGCACACTACTGATTCATGGGCAACTTGTTTTTCCTCCAAGACGCCCAGGTCCTTCTCTGCAGAGTTCCTTTCCATCAGACTTTCCACAGGTGCTTTCCCCAACCTGAAGTGGTGCATGGGGTTATTCCTCCCCGAATGCAGGACCCTGAATTTGCCCTCATTGAGTTTCAGAGTAGTTAAATGCTGTGTGCAGTTTTGGGTACCTCATAGCAGTCTACATCTTACTCAAGGGCGAAAGTGGAGAGGGAGGTGCTAATCTTTCTCTGGTGACCAGCGCAGGAGGAAACAGAAGGAGGCTGCATTGGGGAAATTCAGATTGCATGGTTATGAAAAGTTTCTTCACTGAGAGGGTGATCAGTGACTGGAACAACCTCCCAAGTGAAAAGGTTGTGGCATCAAGATGGTCAAAGTTCAAGGAGCATCTGGAGAAGGCTGTTAATTATATGGCTAAGTTTTAGCCATATAATGCTGCAAGGAGCTTGACTCAATGCATCTCTTACAGTGTGAGACTTGCATGTCATTTGATAAGTAGATTTAATTTAAATTTGTTGTTTGCTTGTAATTTGTTATCCTCCAATACAAGTTACAAGAAAGAAGAAATATTGCAAAAATTGATGATGTGGTCATTATATGTGACAAAATATATTGTATATTTCTATATTTACATGTATATGTAAATAATACAATCTGTAATATTCCTATTTTTAATTTCATTTTTAATGAGGAAAGTAAAAATTCAAAATATATTTTAAACTATAAAATGCAGCTATTAAAAAGAATAAAAGAGTGATGATATTTCACAATCATGAAAATTAAACATGGTGTCATGCCCAGGAACACAAGTTGGGGAAAGGAAGGAGAAAAGGAGGACTATTTGGAGTGATGGTGTTATCTTTCCAAGTAACTGTTATGTGTGACAGAGCCCCGCTTTCCTGGAGATGGCTGAACAACTATCTGATGATGGGAATGAGCAAATTAATTCCTTGTTCTGGTTTGCTTGTCTGTGCAGCTCTGTTATTTACCAATAAACTGTCTCTATCTCAACTAATGGGTTATCTCAGTTATATTCTTATTCTCTCCCTATCCTGCTCTGGGGTAATGAGTGAGGAGCTGCTTGGTGCTTGGTTTCCAGCTGGGGTTGAACCAAAACAACCTGTTTTGTCATAATAGAAATTACTGACCAAGACTAGCAAATATACACAATACCAAGGAGTACTTAGAAGACCCAGCTTTGGATCGCAAGGGAGCTGCCAGAAGGGAGATGAAGAGATGTGGCTAAAGGTAGGGTAACAAATGATGTGGAACTATGGATGGGTAAGAGGAAGGAGAAAGCCTCTGCTCTTTTAAGGCTATGTGGTCAAGGATATTTTTAGTGCTAAAATGGATAACGAGAAAGGAGGAAAACCTAGCCAGTCAAATTAATTGATAATAGTATGTTCAATATGGAAAAGTTCATTTCAGTAAGATTTTCTGATCAACAATCTTCTCAAAAGGGACACCAAGGAAAAGGAACATGATAAACAAAACATTTGGAGGCATAGATCTGACAGAAAAACATAATAGAATAAAAGACGGGAAACATTTGTCAGGCACACAAATTTAAGTGTGTGAATTGATCTTTTGATCACAAAACTGCAAGCAAACAACGACAATGAAAATGTTAAGGATGAGAACCTAAGGGTTGAGATTGCTCTTTGGACTGTTTCAACTAATGAGGCAATATGTTTGAGAAGGGGGAACAGAAGGAAGCATAGGAGGAAGAAAGAAAATGGAGTATAAAAGTGTCTGGTTGTAAATTGTGGCTGGCCAGTAAGTACACTTGTCTGAGTAAGCACTGTGCCTGACGACTGCAATCTGCTCTATCTTCTTCTTGTATCCTTAGTTTTCATCTGTTTCATAGCAGGAAGAAAATAAACTTCTGTGACTTGGAGAAAAGATCATGTTAGAAAAGGAAAGAGACAGGATGGGCCAGCACAGTTTCAGAACAATACTGCATCAGCAGGTATTTATGGTTCCAAATTGCTATACCTAAACCTGGAAAGCAGCATTCATCTTCTGACATTTAAAACAGTGTTATGATTTTGAAGGGCTAACTTATTTCAACAATATTACATGGACTTCTTTTTCCTGTTCCAGACACAAAGTCATCAGTGAGAAATTGCAATAACCACTGGTGTCTTGAGTTTTTTATCTGAATTACTTCAAAAAAAGAGATTTACAGGATAGTTTTCAAGTTCAGTGAGATTTATCTTTTTTTTTCTCAAGAAAGCTATTCTGTGACAACCCCAGGGGGCAGACATATCACATGAAAGACATTTATTAAATTGTTCATTGATTTCTTTATAAGAGGTAAAATGTTCTACACTCACTTCCTTGCACTCTTCAATTCAAAGCATTACCCAGAAGTTAGGAATAAGAGGACTTCTTACCCATCATGTGGGCACCACAGGCCAAGGTCTTTAAGAGAGCACAGCTGAACTTTTCTCCTTTTGCTTTACTCTGAATGCTCAGAGTCCTGCTGCTTGTCCTCCAAGCTCAAATGTAATACATTTAACACCCAGCAGAGGTTGGCTAGAGGCCAAAAAGTGCTCATTTTTCCTTAGCATGCAAAATGTACACAGAAACCTTTATTTGATGTCCCCTAAGAAAGTAGAAGGGACTAAGATTTCTCAGAACTCAGATTTCATCACTAGCCTAACATGCAGTCTCTTGCGACTTGAAAGAAAATAATGCAAGAATTAATTTGAATGACTATAAATACTGTTTCCAGCAGGTATCTTGCTATTACAAATCCACTTTCATTCCTTCTTTTTTATTATGAAAGTATTAGCACTGTTCCCCAAGATATTTCCAGCAGGGTTTGAATTCCTTCCGGTCTGCCACCTATGTCCTCCCATTGCACCTGCTTACACTCCAGGTCAGCTTGTTTCATCATGTGAAAGAAATATCATCCATCCCATTATATGCAGACTCTAAAATTCTCTGAACCAGTTTGATTAGTTTCTCAGAAAAGACTGCAACAACTTCCCTAAAATGAAACTAACTCTGTTTTAATATGTGTTCTAGACACAATGGAAGTTCCCATGATCCTGTTGCCATTTGTCATAAGCAAAGACAGACAAAACTATGCTTTACTCTTGAAACACGAGCAGCTGGAACATCATCTTCCTTTTTTTAATAATACTTTACGTTGTTTTGTTGACTTCCAAAGATATTTGGAACAAACTCCAGAGCAACTGTCCCATGCAAAAGCAGGTTAGATCCTTTAAGTAACATGATCTAAACTCCCTATAAGATGAAAAATTCCATAACTTCACAAATTAATGGATGCTTCTTCCTCACTGTCATTCTGAATTCTCCAAGTAAACGCCTTCCCAGTTTCCTACGTATGCCATTTATCCTGTGATGATCATTAACTATTTTCTTTACAATTTGGGATTTCTCTTGGTCATTTTCCTTTGAATGACTGCAATTTTAAGATAATTCTCAGCATCATTGCAGCTGTCCTTCACAATTTCTCACCCTGAAGAGGGAGGACATATCCAACACATGCCATCAGATATCATGCTGGTTTGGGGATTTGTGTTGCTATGATTACCTCACAATGTACAGCTGGACATTTTCCTGATACTTTCTCTGTTTTTCTTTGAGTTAACTATGCCTTAATCTTGTTCTGTGTAGCCTTCTAAAACCAGGAGAATACAAGGAATTAATTTGCACAAATTCTACTTGTCTGGAAAGAAAATGTAGCAAACCTTTTCTGTTTCAATCTCATGTTGTTTCAGTTTACTGTATTTCTTCACTTCTAAAATGCTTTATGACTCCCATTTTCTTCAAGAATTGTTAATTCTTTATTTTATGTAGTTCATCTTTGCTTTCTATATCACATTGAGGAAAGCTATAAACATGATGCTTCTATTTAGGGACTTACAGCATGTCAATTTCTGCTGTGTCATGATTAACATATTTTTGTTCCTTTAGAATTGTAATTAGCACTTTAATTATGTTTTTCATATAAGCAATACTGGTTCAATAGCTGCAGACTGAAAAGCACCACTTGATTATGTCCTCTGACTTCATGGATATGACAAACAGTTATGATTCGATTATAAGAGATGCCTCTGCTGCAATTAAGGTGCAAACAAGACCATATGCCTAAGCCAATAGTATGGCTTTTATTTAACAGTAAATGTGAGCTAGAGAGATGGAAACAGGAAGGCAGGCAGAGCCCAAGAATAAGGGATGGGTGCAAAGAAAGTGGTTTAAGATTTGGATTTATTTCTCATTATCCTACTCGACTTCTGATTGGCAATAGGTTAGATTAATTCCTCCAAGTGGCGTCTGTTTTGCCTGTGGTGGTACTTGCTGAATTATCTCCCCCTGTGTTTATCTCAAGCCTTTCATCATATTTTCTCTCCCCTATCCAGTTGAGGGCAGAGGTGATAGAATGGCTTGGTGGGCACTTGGTGTCCAGTCAAGGTCAACCCACCCCAAATGGAAATATTTTCTACTGCAGAGATTTCTCCAGATTCTTTCTCCTGTCCCTAACACATTTTTTCTAATCACCTCTGGTCAAATATTCAGCAAGGAAAAGTGCACTGCTATGCCTCATAGTTATCTATTTGAACTGTTTGTCCTTTCTTCCTATAATGATTCTTTGATGACTTTGAATAGTATTATTTCAGTTTTATATCTTTGTGCCATTTTTCTTTATGTGTTTAAGTGTCCATGATGCTGCAAATAGCTTTGATGCTCTGAACATGAATATTGAAGAGTGTTCCATAAAAGCTATTAGATCATATCTTTTCTGAGACACAGAGCTGATCTGGAATTCTATGCTGATATTTTTTAGCCTGACTAGACAGAAGTTTATGTTACTTTCCAAGCACTGAAGACCTCAGGGCTTAGGATATGTTTTGATCATGTCTGTTCTGTCTTCCCTGGTCTGTAATTTCCATAGCTATGAATGTCTGCTGAAATGAAAGAAAATATTATATACTGTCTGAAGTCAATTGCATTTTCTTTCAATGAATTCATGCAGCAGAATATAGATATGCTGAAGAAGTAAAAATATGCTGTAAGTACTTTCTTTGCCATCTCTGAAATGTAGAGCAGAGTTCAGAGTAACTAGACCTTATGCTCGTTAAAACTTATGATAATTAATTAAAGAAGCAATTTAGTTTTTCCTCTTGAAATGTATTTTACTTTTCGATTATTGTACTATCTACCTAATTTACTTGGGACCATAAGTCTAAAATTTTTGGTGCCCAGCAGTCAGCAATAAATTATTTAGTAATTTCTTCAGGTATTTGGAGGGGAGGGAAAATAAAAATTCTCAGTAATGAAATAAACATCCAGTGGATGTAATGGATAAAACCCATCTAGAATAAAGTATTTTAAAATAACTCAAAAGCTCTCCTCCATCTGCATCTCTCTTGATTTTTGAAGTTCTGTCCCTAAGCATAATCAAGAAAAATTGCTTCTGATTTACAGAAACTTGATGAACATAGGATGTTATGCAGGAGTAAAACATGCTGTTCCTGTATTTCTTAAGCAATTTAATTTAGTGGAAACTTATATAAATTTATGTTAAAAACTACAAAAACTACTTAAAGTTATGTCAGATTTAGGTCATCATTTCAAGGATTTCACAGTCAATTCACAATCTCTCTCTGACATGAATACAGAAAGTAAAAATCTGTTTGAATCAGATGATAACATGAACACACTATGGTATAAATGATGCAATCATCTTGTGTGCTCTCAGAATAAAATATACTTTAGAGGGAAGAAATGAAAGTATGGCAATAAGCTAGGAAAAATAGAAATTGTTGGGAAGCCAAGTAATTATTACACCTTCTTTCTTGTATCAAAATGTTTCAGCATCAGTTGTTATGATGTTGATGGCATGAATGTGTGTTATATAGGTATTGTTACTGCATATGCAAAGCTAGAATAAAATTATGTTTAGCCTATGACCTTGAACGTCTCTTTATTTTATTTACAGAGCAAATAACATAAATTCATTTTATGCTATAAAATAAATATTTGTAAATATTTTGTAATATATCGTTTGCAGAGTAATAATGTGAAGTTTAAAGCACAGAATACTTATAATCTTCAGTGTTAATGGCAAATAAGCACTTAATGCAACCTGCAGAACGCAGTTTGTCTACATTGTGAAATAGAAAAAAATTTCAGTAGTCGTATGCATAATTAAAAAACAATCTGAGACTGTGTAGAGATTACTATGTTGAGTTAATACAGAGAAACTCACTAATATATGAATTACTGAAATTGTTTCACAATTTACAGATTTCACATATTCCTTTAAACAACTTTCTTTTATAACTTTCTTATAGATGTTACACTAGAATCACATTATTCTAAAATATTCTCATAGCACATAATCTAAAGTACTTTTTATAGAAAAGACACAGGATTATTTGAGAAAAATCATTTAATATCATCCTTTGAATTTACCTCAGTTATAGGTCGTAGGTTAATGCTACAGGTGTAAGTAATGCCCAGTATCTGAGGACATTACAATAAAAAAGTAAAAAAATACAAGACGTATTTACCAAATGCATGCATTGAATACAGATATTCATTTATCTTTATTTGTGTTCTGGAGTGTATGTTATGTCAAGACTGTAGGCATGACTGTTTTACACACCTCTCTGAAGCAAACACAGTTTGACATCCTCCAACAGAGAAAGAGTGATCTTTGAAAGAGCGCTAGAGTTAAGAACAAATTATATCTGCAGGAGAGGGTTTTGCTACTTTTTTCATCAATGTGCTGCTGCCCTTCAGTCGTTGCTATAGAAATCCAGCAGACAGGGAGACTATAGGGGCTTTATAGATAGGAAGTTCACTTAAGCCAATCAGTGCTCTGCCCATTTAGACTTATCGTGGTTGCCTCCATGCCATTAATAAAAAGATACAACAATGGGAGGGCTGACACATTAAAGTTTAAGAACCCATTGCTTTCCTTCTTGTCTACGAGGCAGTCTGCCTACTGTCCAGGTACAATAGAATTCCTAATCAAACATTTAAGTAGATTATATAGCTCACTAAACCTGACTGCACATCCTTCTCTTCTTCCCCTGAATCTCTAAATCCCCACTGCATTCTTAGCAGCCACATAGCATAAACTAGTTATCTCTGAAACTTACCAATTTTATTTCATTCAAAGACCTGCTTTCTCTCTCTCATGTGCTCTCTGATTTTCCTTCCCCTCAACTTTTTTTTTTTTTTTTGTTAACAAATTTTCCCTAAATGTAGAAATTTCCTAAAATAATTTGGAAAATGCATGTTTTGTATTAATTTCATCCTTTAAATATAGGAGAGGGAAAAGAACTACATGAAAAAGGTAAATTTTCATCGAGAAAAAGAAAGATTGCCTAGGAAGACATTTTTATTTCAACATATAAAGTTAGAGGATATGCTTATGTTTGCAGTGATCTTTCCTTCATAAAACATGAATTTCTTGGTAGAGAAATTCTAGCAGTTATACAAAAAATCTTGTGATAAAGAGCTGTGAAAAATATATGTTCATTTGACATAACAATAATACGTATTCTTTTTGATTCCTACCTGGATTATTCTTCACACTTATTTGCATCTGCAATATATTTATATGTATTTAGACACCTCAATTTTATTTATATCATAATAGATTCCTATAGAACAACACTTACAGATTAGATGTGAAACTGTGTCACAGAAGTCACAAATGTATTCCTCCTCTGACTTATGATATACTTAAAACCTCCAGACCTGAGGCTTAATTCAGTGTCTGTTGGAAAGACACCCATTTTAATAGAAACTGTACTTTGCTTATGAAACCAAACATTTTCAAAACCTGATGCAATGCCATGGTTTCTGTCTCTGATTTATCAATTGATATTTACTACTTTGTTCTGGCCATTTTGTGCATCATAACACAGTGTTATTGCTTTGATGTTTCATACCAGCTTCATGCTTACATATCAACTTTACCATTCATAATATAATTTTATGGTTTCAAAATTAGATTACATTTTAATTTTAGAAAAAATGTTGTGTGTAGTGTCAAAAAACATATACTTTTTTCAGGAATCCTTCTTCTTATTTCTTTAATGAAAAAAAAATTGATAATATCTTGTTACTTTCCAGGGGACTTCCAGTTAATGGTCTAGTTATGGGCCAGTAAGGGCTTTTTTTTCCTTCTTTGATGGAGTTTCTCTTTGCTGAAATTCTCTCACAGAATTTCTCTCTTCTTTTGGCGGGGGAGCTGTGGCAAGCATTAAAGATTTGCATGATTTTGCTGCTTTCTTTGAAATAGATTTCATGGCTTATTCTGATCCTGGAAAACATAACTGTGCTAGGAACCTGGTTCCAGTTGGGACTAGTAGCAAAACCAAGTGTGCAATAAATAACAAAATGCAGAAGAAAAAATATGCTTAATATTAATTGACCGGCCAATCACTGTGAAAAAAACACATCAAGTTATTAACTTAATTTCCATAGGTCTAAAGATCTAATTTATGCTAGTTCTTATATTTGATCTTTCAAGTGGGATTATGCCCAGCTCTTAACACTAAATGGAATGAAATAAAGAAATAATCTTGGGGGGGTGGGGGGGAGAGGGAAAGGGTGTGGGGTTTTTTGGGTTTTGGGATTTTTTTTTTCCTAAGCTAATGTATCTTTCATGTGATCAGTGGGAGAGCAGCACCAGTACTTGCAAAACTGGAGCATTTTGTAATTCTACAAACTCTTCTGAGACTACTCAGTGGTCGAAGTTTAATTTAATGATATACGAAATAGGGCATATACTATATAAATATTCCATGGGTTATCATTCCAAAGCCAGCTTATGACTAAATATTGCCAAGCTAAATGTGTACACAAGACATATTACTATTATAAATTAGCATAGCTAATTATGCACAGAAGTGTTTCTATGCTTGTGCTTAAAAGAGTTTATCAGGTGCTGGATAATTTCATTAGGTATTAGTTATTTTTTTGATAATGAGAAATAATCACAATCCACTTGCTCCATTAATTAATTATTTTAACTCTCTCTACAAAAGTGTCCCGGACGTAGCTCATTTTCATAAGTTGAAATGCTAACCTCCCCATGCCCCAAAGTGGGAATTAATTTTGATATAAAATCTCTTCTTTCTTTTAAAGTCTTTTTTACTGATGAAAATAAAGGTCAAAAGAACTGCACACAGCACTGAAAATGCTTGCAAACCATATGTTAATTAATATATAATAATATTTTTAATATAATTATTATTCTTAATTATTTTTAGTGTATATAGTTATTTAATATATTCTTCATCTCTCTGATGCTGAACACTGAGTTGAAATTTTCAGAGAACTGCCAACAGTAGCTTCAGGATCACTTACATGAGAAATAGCAGCTAACTTTCTGTCATATTTTCCCTCAGGCATATTACCTTGCACTTATCAACACTGAATTTCATCTGCTGATCCATCAGCAGATACTACTCATATAACATTTTCAAATCCTTCTGCAAGTCTGTACCATCACCTTCAGATTTGTCCAACTGGAAAAATTACAAGTTTGCTCCCTTCTCCAAGTCATGTAAGTCAAAAAAAAAAAAAAAGAACAACTAACTCAGTTTCTTGGGCAACGTCTGTCTTTTTGCCCTTTTTGTTCTTGGATCTAAGTTTCTGTGCTGTTGCTTGCATCCAAGTAGATTTTGGCAAATGCCTTTTTAGGGTAAATTCCTCCCACGGCAGCCAAGTCTATGTTCCTGGCCAAGCAGGGAGTAAGGAAGATGGAAATGAAAAGCGAGTTTCCATGATCAGTGGGAAAGCAACAGCAGAAGTCGTAGAACCATGACACATTTTTAAATTATGTAGAAAGGGAGGGAGTGTACTATGCAATTTACAGGATTTGGAGGGCAAAAAAGATGAGGTTCCTGAACACAGAAACTTCAGGGCAGGGTACAAAAATGGGGTTGCACAGTGTTACTGTGTAGTTGAGGATGGCATCCAGAGGGCTGGGGAGTTTTAAGGGAGCTTAGTGTGGTAACAAAACTAAGACACTACTTGGAACATAAAAGAGTGGACATGCTTGAAAGTTTATGAATTAAGTACTTGGGAAATTAGATATTTTGATGACTAGGAGGAAAGATTGGCCATTCACAGTCTGAGCATATTAGGAAGAAATAAAAGGAGCTATGAGATCAGTCAGAGCAGCTTTAGAATGAGTACCTTGTTGTAAATCCCTTCATACTCTGATTTTTTTGATTGAAATAGCATACATACCACTGCTGGAAATCACCCTGAAGTACTAACCATAACTTGTATTTATTTTACACCTTTCAACTGGTGTTTCCTTTATAAAAGGACTTGTGTCTTATTTACACACCATTCATCATCCTGTAGTTGAATGACTTCACAAACCCTTATACAGATAATTTATGAAACTGTCTGTGGTAGGTTGACTCTGGCTGGATGCCAGGTATGCACCTAAGGCTGTCTATCACTCCCTTCCCCAACTGGACAGGGAAGAAAAAATAGATGTAAAGGCTTATGAGTTGAGACAGGGAGAGATAACTCATCAATTACTACTACAGGCTAAACAGACTTGACTTGGGGTTATCAATTGAATCTATTTTCAGTCAAAATCAGACTAGGATAATGGGAAGTGAAACAAATATTAAAAACACCTTCCCTGAACCCATCCCTCCTTCCCAGCTTCTATCTCCTCCCCCACAGTGGTACAGGGAGATGGAGAAATGGTTGTCAGTTCATCACATGTTATTTTGGCTACTGCTCAGGAAGAGGAGCTCTTGCCTTGCTCCAGCATGGGATCCTTCCCACAGGCTATAGCTCTTTCAAACTGCTCCAGTGTGGGTCCCTTTCCAAGGGGAACAGTCCTTCAAAGAAAGCCTGCTCAAGTGCGGGTCCCCAAAAGGGTCACAAGTCTCACCAGGAAACCTTCTCTACCATGGGCTCCTCTCTCTACAGGTCTTCAGGTCCCTTCCAGGAGCCTGCTACAGCATGGGCTTCTCACAGTTCACAGTCCTCTTTTGGGCAGAGACTTCTGCAGGTGTCCTCAACAGGCTGAGGGTGGATCTCTGCATCTCTGTGAACATCCATGGGCTGCAGGAGCACAGCTGCTTCAGCACTGGCTGCACCATAGGCTGCAGGGAATCTCAGCTCTGGCACCTGGAGCATGTCCTGACCCTCCTTCTGCACTGACCCTGGTGCCTGCAGAGTTCTCACTTCACATATTATCACTTCTCTCTTCCCTGGACACAATTACTTCAGGTATTAGCTCTGATGGGCTCAGCCTTGGACAGCAGCAGGTCTGTCCTGGAGCTGGCATTGGTTCTGTCAGACATGAAGGAAGCTTCTGGCATCTTCTCACAGAAACCACTGTAGTCCACTGTAGTCCCACTGCTAGAAAAACCTGGCCATGCAAACCCAATACAGTCCTTAATTAGTTAAACTTTGATTTTATCTCTCCGTTTAACAAATTTTTAAATTAGAGAATTTTGATGACTTGCTTGGGATCACAAAGTTAAGTCTGCCAAATCTAAGACTTACCAAGATATTTTATTTCTCAGCTTCACACAGCAAATAAAGTTATTAAAGCAAATGTATATGTCAGCAAAATGAAATTAATTTAGACATACAAGCAAACACAGGCAAGCTGTTAAACCAATCCAGAAATGCTAAGTCACTCTTTTTATCCAAAAACATATACGGAAATGAAATGTAAGCTTATGTCAGAAAACTCAATGAAGTGTAAAATTGCTTACTGAATTAGAAATATTTACAGTCCTGCATTTTTTTTTTAGCAGTGTTCTTTGGAAAATGCAAATCTTTCATCAAACCAAAAGGGGGGGGAAAAAAAGTAGGGTTTTTTATTTTGATCAATTATTTTTAGTTTCAATACCTTTAGATTTTAATAAGCATTTTACAAAAACATTCCTAGGGTTTCCTTAATCGTAAAAATATTATTATTTAATTTACTCTTCCTGTGAATGGATGTGAATGGAGTTAAATCCAGCTGGTGGATGGTCGTAAGTTGTGTTTCCCAGGACACAGTCTGTGGGCCAATTCTGTTTAATATCTTTATTTATGATCTGGATAAGGAGACTGAGTGCACCCTCAGAGAGTTTGAAGATGACCTAAAGTTCAACAGGAACTTCTGTAGAAGGGTGGGAAGGTTCTACAGAGGGATCTAGGCAGGCTGCATTAATGGCTGAGGCCCACTGTAGGTGGTTCAGCAATCACCAGGCCTGGAAATGTTCAAAAGGCTTGGGGATGCAGCACATGGATACATGGTTTAATGGGGAAGATTGTGATGCTGAGTTAACAACTGAACTCAATGATCTCAGAGGCCTTTTCCAGCCCTAATGATTCCATGATTATATGCTTTTATTTTTTGATACAGTACTGAACTCTTAATTTACTGGTTTGTTTTATTGGCAACATTGTTTAGAAAAATAAATTTAAATCTACTATTTGAACTAAGGAATTATCTGTTGTTTTTTTTTTCTTTCTTAATGAGGGTATAATTAAATAAATTTAACATTTTTCTTAAATTTAAGAAAATTACAAGGAGCTTGGTGTTTGGGATCTACATTATAAAATACAGCACTAAGCCTCAGATAGCTGAAGCATAAGAAAATACTCACGGAAGCTAAACTCTGAAAACTTCAGAAGTTTCAGAAGACTGTTCTGTCAAAGAGGCAGATAGATCTGCAGCACTTGGGGATGAGGATGAAGAGTTGTGTTTAATAAAAGAGCGAGATGGAGAGCCTGAGAAAGAAAGATCACTTTTTGACAAATGATTTCTGAGTTTTCATGAACCAGCAAGATAGGGTTTTCATATATTTTTACGGTAGTTTGATCTTGGAGATTAGAAAACTGAAACATGACTTGACCCTGAAAACAATGTTGGCTGGCATTATTAATGAAAGTTCCACAGTCCTGAGGGAGAATAGTATGCACTGTTATCGCTGTGTTTGCTTGTATGTCACTGTGGCTAAAAGTGTCTCAGACCCTTAATCAAAGGACAAAGGATATGTCGTCTCCCTGACCAAATTCTCACACCTTTAACTGCCATAATCCCATCGACTTGGTTTACATAAGCCAAATATCTGAATATTCAATATATTATTATTTATTTATAATATTTTCATATCTAATTTATATATTAAATATTATATTAAAATATACATATTTGAAAATGCGCTGTCAAGGACACCCATTTAAAACCATAAATATGAAAATTTTGCAAATAATATTTAAAACAGTGAAAACCGTAAGTCCCACAAGCAAATTCACTGAGCTATATTTTCCCAGTTAAAAAAAAAAATGGTCTGGATTTAGCTTCAGACGTTCTAATGGTCTTTTGCAGGGAAAAAGAAGGAAACTTGGGATGTATTTAATTTGTTTTCACCAGCACTACTCGCAATACTGTGAAGTATAGATCACTGACTGAGCGGAAAATTTTGCCAGAAAGTATCTGAGATTGTACAGTCAGAGTAATTTGACATCTGTAGTTTAGCATTTTTATGAGTCATTTATTAAGTGCATTAATAGTATGCCTTCCCTCTAATCTTCCTTATTTGTGTCATTATCTGTTCTCTGTAATTCACTCACTAGAAAGGGATCTAAATAAAACCAAACCAAAACACCAGAGTTCAGCACCCCTGTGTTGATCAAGAAGCATGAGCAATGCACTTTCTGAAACAGTGCTGTCTGATTAGGAGTATTGCCTTTGTGATTTACTTCCAAATTTATTTGTGCAAGACGCCACAATAAAAATCTCTGAAATCCAGGAGAAGTGAGATCCCAGTGTGGGACTTTTGCTCTGACCTCTTCAACATACCCAGAAACGACAACATGATTTTCTTAGAAATTAATTAGGATGAAAGGCAGAATTATTTCACAATCAAACAGGAAGCTAAACCAAAGAGTTTTCAGCATATGAATGATGTAAACACCATTTGAGCATGAAAAAATAATATCAGTAAAAATATTAAATAATTCCTTTGGTTCCTACAGTAAGGCCATCTATAACTTTATACTTAGCATATTAATTATAAGTGGGGGGAATTTAGCTTCTACATATAAAATATATCTAAGTTGAACAAAACATTTACTTTGAGGACTTTTTAACTTTTTTCAGTTCTTCCTTTTTAATTGCAGGTAGACAATATGAACATATTCTAAAAGGCTTTGTTCTACCAAAATAGACAAATTTGTCTTTTTTTTTTTTTTTTTTACTAGAGAAAGGGGTCAGTTACTGGGAAGGTATTTACTGTGTACAGGCTTGAAATGCATTATTATTAAGACTTTTCTGTATTAACTAGGTTATTGGGACCATAAGACTGAAAACTTTTAATTCCACTAACAGTGAATTATTTGCTTTTTATAACTTTTTGTTTCTAGGAAGATTTTGATGTAAGAATGGCAAAATAAAAAGTGTATGTGCAAAGTCTTTGTAAAGTTTGTAAGAGCTGTTTTGGCAAAAATCCCTTACAAAAATTAGACTCTTTCACTATCCTTCCTATGAACTAAGCCTTCTTCCCAGTGTTTCATTCAGCTTAGTTGTGGAAATAGAGAATTCTATTCATTTTCCCAGATAACTAAGTAAGATGAGGAAACCATTCAAAGAAGAAACTTTTTCAGAAGTTCATTTCGAGCTGGACATTGAGGGACAGATCTATACTTTGTTACTGAAGAGAAGCGTGATTTTGCAGATGCATGAGCAGTTACACTGAAATCACTCTTAGAAGAGCTGAAGTGCTGGGAGGAAATTAGTGAACTCTTTGTGCACAGTGTAGAGCTACCAACTTTGAAAGAGTGGGCAGAAATAGCACTTTAGGAGAAATTATAAGATTGCCCTGTGTTTTTTCAGAAATTCAGTCTTAATAGAGAAGTCGTCTGTAGCAAAGTTTGGTAAACTTAATACCTATTCTAAAATGTTACCAATTCTTAGGCTAGGTATGTGGTGATAATAAATTTGTGTGTCTTGCTGTAGTGGTTTCCTTAGAGTAGCAGAATTTTATCCTGAAGTTACCAAGAAATCAGACATTTTTCCAAAACTGTTCTGTTTCCTGATGCAAATTGTCTACTGTACTTCTACTGTAGTAAGATATATAAGAGAATCACATAAATAACAGTAATTTATTTTCTTCAAAATCTTGCTTACTTCTTTTCTTTCCTATGTCACAAAGCTCTTTCTTACTGAACAGAACATTAATAGTTCCATTTATTCAAAGGATGGGACACCATGTATGTGGATAAAGACTTTAAAAATGGGTCCAGATTAATGTGTAATGATTCTCTTTTCATTACCATACATGATTCAGAGTGCATGATGCACTGGAGTACGAAGCACAAAATCCATAAGCTAAAATTGTTTTATTTTATCTTCTCGAGCCTTGCTGTTCATGATCAGTAGGCATAGACAGGGGCATGAATATTTATATTCAGTGCTGGCATGGCATCAAAAAATGTCGAGAAAGATACTGAGGCTGCGTGCACCTTTTCCTTAGGACCCTCTGAAATTTTAGATGTCACAGAAGAGTTATGGATTCATTGCCTTTTACTGCCAAGTATAGGCTTTAAAATATTGCCCTGACATATCATGGTATAAATTTATAAAGATACATTATTGATCATAAGTACCAATTATGTTTTATATATTTTCTGCTAAAAAAGAAAACAGTATTCAGCCTGCCAAGATTTCTCTTTAAAAGTTTAAAAAATTAGAAATACTTGTTACTAATTTGATAATTAGGCAGTAGATTAGAAACCTCTAAAGAGAAATGCACTTAAGCCTAGTAGTATGTTACAATATATCTGTTTGAATTAATTTCTGTGGCATCATTAGCATTATGTATTAACTTCACAGTTTTGATTAAAATGTGCAATCTGAGGTACCATTAAGTCTAACACTTTGCATCTCACTGGATTTTTCATGTGTCTAATTAGCACAAGGTTCATGTTCGTGTTTTCAATATGAACACAGCATTAAAGAAGCACATCACTGATTATGCTAATATGCCTGGTGAAACAGCACAGAAATGGAGGGTTTTTTTCAATTTTCTAAAAGGTGAATACAATTGCAAATCCAGAAAGAAAAAAAAAATCTGTGATTTAGTACATTACCTTCGGACACTTGTTTCAAAAAGAAAGAATTTTGATAGTCACACAAAGAAGAAAACCCTGCTCTGATCCAAGAATTAAGTAGAAGTCTCTTATATGTCATTTATGAATAATTTAAGAAGTTCAGTAATCCAATATTACTGAATATTATTTATTAACATTTTTAGTAAGCAACAATAAAGTATGCAGATACTTAGAAGGACAATGTCAAATGAGAGGATACTTTTGTGGATTTTAAGAGGTGAAGACCCCCAAATTTGATAATATGAGACCTGAAAATTAGTGTGAATAAAAACTTTGAACCCAGTCTTTTATATTTTCCTCCTCCCTATCTTCTTATTTATGTCACATTTCTTTTAATCCCAGATTTTCCTGATTCCTAGCCTTCAGAATCTCATAATATCTTACAATTTATTTCCATCATTTTGCTTTCTCCTATCTTTTATTGCATTCAATTTTCTGTCTATCCACTTAAATGTATATCTGAATATGACTTATTCTACTGATTCCATCTCTTTTCTCTTCAAAAGTAGTAAATGAAGGTCATTCTTAACTGAACAGATTCATGACCATAAGGAAATAATAAAAAGAATTTACCTCCATTATTCATCTGTTATAGGCACATGATGGTTAGTTAAAAAAATAGCATTTTCCCCTCTAAACCCTATGAAATTTGACTTATATAGTGAATTGGGTTTCCCCAGCAGCTGCTCACACAGCAACCATGTCCTTTTCTGGAGAAAATAAATTGTTTCCTCAGAGGAAACTTGAAAAGTCAATTATAATTTATGAGTTAAGCATCTAAATATTTTCTTGATTCTTTTAGTTTGAATTGTGGAAGACAGTTTTTCTTTAACAGTTACTGATTTCAAAAGGAGATAAGTCTCCTAAATTCATGTTAGACACCCAACAATCATTGTAGAAATGGCCACAAGAGCCATTTTCTAAGACAATAATGTTTCATATTTTATGTTCTTAATTAGGGAAGCTTGAAAATTAACTAATTCCCCTTTCCTAACAAAAGAAGACAAAATTATAAAAAGCTGGAAGCTAGAAACATCTTGGGATGGGATTAATTTATCTGGGAGGGACAGTTGAAAGCAGCATTTGGAACGGATCTCCAGAGGGATGGAAGATATACTAATGAGCTCTAAATTTCATAAATTTGTGAATATGGCCACTGTAGTCAATGAGTGTCCATGCATTTTGCATTTAATTAAGTGCTCATGTAAACAGACAATAGGAAAATATCCCAGATTTTGTGTTTCTCTGCTATCTAGGATGTAAAGAAAATGAGCTGAGCCTTATCAGAGAAAACAAGCTGTTAGAGCTTGTGTAGTTAGAAATTCCCACTGTTGAAGAACAGGTGCTATTTCTGGGGCAGGAACTTCAAACCATGGAGAGACAGGATGTTTGTTTTATTTATGTTTGACATATGCATTGTTTGCTTCCTTGCCCTTAGAAACCCATCTATCTCAACAGCTATTGTTTAGATTTAGAACTCCCTCCCGAGCCTGAAAATATGACATGAGAAAGTGACATTCTGAAGGGAATGTCAGTGGGGTTGTTTCCATTTTTTTTTACTTATATTGTATTAGGGCAGTTTGATGTCCTGAAATACTCATATATTTGGGAAACTTCTGTTTATTCTTAAAGGGGCACTGAAGATGCTCAGTGCTCTTTAGGACACACTAGTGGTATCAATTGCATACTAAATGCAATTAGTATATAAATTTAAATTATAAATGCATTCTGAATTCTGATTTTTATTACATTGACTGAATCTGTTCTAGTTCTTCTTGGCAACTCCCTGGATTATGTTGTTTAAATGTGGTTTTCTTCCTATCCCTGTATCAAAACCTTGTTCATCCTGGCCCTCATTTGTGCTTCTTTGTGCCACAGCACCTCTTTCATCATTGCACTAACAAAAAAAGATTAAACTATTCCAGGAAGTGGGAGAGTAATGCAATTGAATGGATATTTAGGAGGCCTGGATGTGCATGAATTGGCCCTCAGTAAATAGTTTGGCCCTATGCCTTTAGTCTTTAAAGCAAATTAAATCCTGAGTGGCATTTCTCCAGGAAACATGCTTGATAGACTCCAAATCCCAAATATTAAACATCGGCTGAATCTCTGAAGTAATTTTTTCCTTCATAAATAATTTTAGGAGGCAAAACCATTCTTTTCAATACACAACTAAGGTTGAAGTGCTCTCCTAGCCCAGAAATCTAAAATGCTGGACTGAAGCTAAACTAAAAATTGATGACACAGAACTTTAAGGAATTAGTTACTGTGTTCACCACTGGCTGGTGACCCTATTAGGCTTCTGTAGCTGAAACACAAACAAGCAGAATACACAGAAATATGTTTTTGTAATTGAATTCATACCTTAAACTCATCTTAAAACTTACAGCAGGATTTCTCAACACATATGGGTTTAAGTGTTCTAAATAATTTTTTAGAGAAGCAAGAGTCAAGAGCTTTTATGCAAGACACCTGTTGTAAGAGAGCTGCCCTAAGATAATTTTGTCTCAGAGTTGAAATTACTTGCTAAAGGGCTCAAATATTCTATGTCTTTTATGAACTTGAGTGGTGAACAAACCCTGTTATTATTTGAGTTTTCTCTATTGAATGTGTGACCTTTTAAATATGACAGAGTTGGTTGTCCCACACCTTAGCTGGAGCCATTTTCAGGAAATTCGTGTAAGATTTTTACTCTGTAATAATTCTGAGTGTTTATATAGGTATAACTCATAGACAGGAGCTCTGGACCAGAAAAAAATCATAAGTAACTGAGGACATATTAAATATCAGAAAATAATTTGACAGCTAATTTCATTTAGTCAGTACATTTGAAAACCATTGAATAAAGGTTAAATTAACATATAATTTCTTAGACAAGCAAAGCAGTACTTCCTTAGAGCACTGACTAGTTTGTAAGTTTAGCTTATTTTTTTTTTCTGAAACCAAAACACTAAGATTCGAGAACAGAAATGGAATAATGAATATATTTTAAAGTTTATAAGTCCAGCACCTCAAAAGAAGTAATGGAATTTATTTTGCTTTCTTTTTTTTTCTCTAAAACAATTTTCATATAAATCTAATTCACAAGAGCAAGCAAAGACTTCACTTACATGTTAAAACACTATAGTCTTACACACAATGTACAAGCAAAATGACGATTTGTTTTTTCTGTTTTGTAAAACTCAGGTCACAGCTTTGGTTCGGTTTGGGATGCTCATTAGAAATCTCTTCCTTATCCCACTGATGTAGTGGAATAGAAATGTAGCTGAACAATGAAATAGTTCTTAACCCCTGAACTAAGAGTAGAGTGTTGCCAAAAGATGACAGAATCAAAAACTTGGAGACGGGGAAAATGGAGAATGTGAAACACTCTTTTTGTGGGCACTCACCAATTATACCAGCTCAATATGAAGGTATTGGCACCCTGAATGAAAGTGCTTATTAAAGGAGTAAGTATAAGGTGAGGGCCTGCTCATCTAATGGTACCTGGTCAAAGGAACCACAAAACAAGAGCATACAGAGAGAAACCTAGCCAATACAGAGTAATGTGGATGGTGAAGACAGCAAACCTGATCAGTCACACAAACTGGGAAGGATATGTAGGTTGTGAAGGTGTTTATTTCTTTCAGTTGGGAGGATAAGGAAAGGGAGACCAAACACGGAAAGACATAAACCCTGGCCAATTAGCATTAACAAAAAATAATCAGGGACAAACCTGGTCAGTCATTCTACTTGATGAACTATCAAGAAACAGCAGACAAACCAGGAACTTGCAAAGAGGCTAAGCCACTAGCCCTCATGTGTGAGAAGTTGTGGCAGAAAAGGGGAAACATAACCCTTGTTCTTAGAAGTGGAAAAATGAAGGCCTGAGGAACAGTTCAGTCATTCTCAACTCTGTGACCAGCAAGATCATGGAGCAGATTCTCCAGGAAACTCTGCCAAAATGCCTGAAAAATGAGGAGGTGATTTGGAGCAGCTAACATGGCTTCACTAAGTACGAATCAGTACTTAAAAGTGGCCTATGAGAAAGATGGGGAGGGACTTTTTACAAGGACATCTAGTGACAGGACAAGATGTAATGGCTTTAGGCTGAAAGAGCGTTGATTTAGATTAGATTTTAGGAAAAAATTCTTTACTGTGAGGGTAATTGGATACTGGAATGGGTTGCCCAGAGAGGCAGTGGGTGCCCTGTCCCTGGAAGTATTCAAGGCCAGTTTGAAGGGGACTTTGAGCAACCTGGTCTCATGGGAAGAATTTTTGCTCATGGCGTGCAGGTTGGAATTAGATTATCTTTAAATGTCCCTTCCAGTGCAGAACATTCTATGATTCTATGCATCCTATGATTTTATGACTGAAAAAAAATAACATATTTGGGGCTGCTTTTTTCATTGTTTGTTCATCTTGTTGCCATTGTTACAGAAAAACAGTGTGAATTTACCCATTGTGCAGGTTCTTGGGTTGGTATTCTGCTTTTTACTTTAATTCCTGAAAAAAAGAACATCTGGAGAGTTACAGATCCAGATGTCTCATCTCAGTGCCACTACAAAATTAATTTAGAGTTTAATTAAAGTTAGGTGGCATACTACCTGACTCAGTGCAGAGGTACAAATTCATACGTGTGACATTTATGCCTTTTTAACCCATAAGAGGTTACTAAAAAATTAATAAACAATAGATTTATATCACCCTAATTGATGTAATTTATGTCTCTTTTTCTGACAATGTGGTACATAAAAGGTCATTACAATTAAGGAATAGCTAGAAGATAAAAGGCTGTCTTGTCACAGATTTTTAAACTGGTTAATCAGCAAGAAAGGAATCACAAGGACTGCTCCCAGGGCTATCAGGTACAATATCTGATCAGGCAATAAACTACTGATTTATATTTAACACATTCTTTAAAGTTAGTAAGTGTTCTTACTCATATTTCACAATCAGGAAACTATTAGAGTGCTATGTCAAATTCAGCTCTTGATAGCTATGAAAAGTGTGACAAGTCACACTTCTACAGTGTTTTCTCTCTCTGACAACAGAGGTCGAGTTGAGAAAGCAAAAATTTGTGGAAATTATCCCACCTTAAGACTATTTTGATAATGAAAGGGAAATATGCACATTTTCTCTCATTGTGCTCTGAAACTAAGTAAATAAAATAAAAAGTTTTTTTTAACCAAGACTACAAAAAAAAGTTGAAATATTTAAGAAGCAATCTGAAAACTTCAGCACATTTGAACAATGGTGTGATGTTAATATCGGTTTTATTTTATTTGAAAGTATGGTCTGCCCTAAAAAAAAAAAAAAAAAAAAAAAAACCAGAAACCTTTTCAGGG
>JAYDZK010000001.1:71206910-71226690 GCA_034509185.1 Euphonia xanthogaster
ACGCTCTTCCGATCTATTAATAAGAGTATCACATTTTGATGAGGTTACAGACTTTTTGTACTAACTGAAATTGATGATAAGTGAAGCTATTCAAAGGAGATCATTCTTGAGTTTCATTTAGGGAAGTGGTACTCAACTTTTAACAGCTGAGAAGCATGCAGCTGCTTAGTAAGGTTTCTGTGTGATTTTTTCACACTTTTAATTTCCTATGCCAAATTAATTACTGTTTTTTTGGTTTTTTTTCTCTCCTTCACCCATTAAGTGATAATATTTTTCTCAGCAGATACAACTGTTTCTGATGTCTAACACCAGAGGTACTGCATGGACTGCAAATGATTTTTCTAGAGATCTTATGTATCACTAAGAGAGTTACAACAACACAAGTCTTCTTTTCATTTTACTTTTTTTATTTTTTTATGCTTATCTAGACCTAAAACTCTGTTATAAACATAAAGCTTTTTCCTGAGTTATCTTATATTTATGAAGCAGATAGCTGAGACCATGCCTGGAGTACTGTATCCAGGTCTGAGCTCCTCAGAACAAGACAGACAAGGACATACCCAAAAGAGTCTAACAAAGGGCTGCAAAGATTATGAAGAAGTGAAGGAAGGCTGGAAGAGCTGAGACTCTTCAGCCTAGAAAAGGAAAGGCTCAGGGAGATCTCATCAATGAATGTATATAAATACCTAAAGGGAGGTTGCAAAGAAGATCATGGAATCACAGATTAGTTTGGGTTGGAAGGGATTTTGAAGGTCATCTAGTTCAAATACCCTGTAATAAGTAGGGACATCTTCAACTAGATCAATTTGCTCAGAACGCCACCCAACCTGATGTTTAATGTTTCCAGGGACAAGACATCTACTGTCTCTCTTGTCAGCCTGTTTCAGTGACTCACCACGCTCATTGTAAAGATATTCATCCCCATGTCTATTCCTATTTAGTTTTAAACCATTATCCTTTGTCTTACTGCCACAGGTGCCATTAAAAATCTGTCCCACGCTTTCTACTTGAAGCCCCCTTCAAGCATTGAAAGGCTACAGCAAGGTCATCCCAGACCCTTCTCTTCTCCTGGATCCAGGATCCAGTTAAGAACAACCCCAACTCAGTCTTTCTTCATAGGAGACATTTTCCATCTCTCTGATAATTTTTGTGTCTCTCCTCTGGACCTGCTCCAATAGGCCCATGTCTTGCTTGTACTGAGGGCTCCAGAGTTGGATGCAGTACTCCAGGTGGGATCTCATGGAGAAACACAGAGGGGGAGAATCACCTCCCCTGACATCTTGGCCAGGCTTTTGCTGCAGTCCACAATATGGTTGGCTTTTTGAGATGAAAGCACACATTGCTGACTCGTGTCCAGCTTTTCATCCACAAGTAGCCTCAAGTCTTTCTCCACAGGACTACTCTGAATCCCTTCACCCCCTGCACTCTATTTATACGAGGGATTGCCCAGACCCAGGTGCAGGACCTTGCACTTGGTGTTGTTGGGCCTCATGAGGTTCACATAAGCCAATTTCTCAAGCTTATCCAGATCCCCCTGGATGACATTCATTCCCTCAGGCATGTCAATGACACAAATCAGGTTGATGTCATCTGCAAACTTGCTAAGAATGCATAGATCCCAGTGTCTATCCCATCTATACTGCTGATAAAGTTATTAAACTGTACTGATCCCAAAGATGGAGCCAGTGTCTGATGGTTAATCATAGGATCACTGGTAATGGGAATAAACTGAAACAGAAGAGGTTCCCTCTGAACATCCGGAAACACTTTTTCACGTTGAGGGTGACAACACTAACTAGTGCAGGTTGTCAGAGAGATTGTTGAGTCTCCATTCTTGGAGCTATCCAAAACCTGTATAGACATGGTCCTGGGAAACTGGTTGTAAGTGGCTCTGCTTCAGAGGGATGGAAATTATTATCTCCAAAGGTCCTTTCCAACATCAACCATTCTATGATTCTGTGATTCTGGAACTCATGACAGTCCATTCTTTCCTCTGAAATGCTGGTAATTGTTAATGTTCATGTGCAACATTCCTATTGGCCTTGGGTCCTTTTGAAAACTCTTCCATTCATTTTCAGACCTGGCAGAAACTCAGTCTTCCAACACAATTATTATTTGTCAAAGCTATAGCTGTCCTCAAATTTTCAGAGCAAAAATTTTGCCTTTGATGATGCTCAGTGCTTTATTCAATTCGTTTCGAGGACAGTACGGCTTCTGCACTTTTATTCCCTGCTCTTTCAACGGGAAAAGAGCAGTGCTGTCTTTCTCAATAGTGCTTCTGGAATTCTCCTGAAGGCTAGTTGTCTTCAGGCATCATCCCCATGCAGACCTCATGTCGTCTGTACAAGAAGACTTCTCAACTGAAGTCAAGATCCCACTGAGCTGGCAGGCCTGTCCTCTAAGTGGAAGTTTTCACAGAAAGGAGTTATGTAGGATGAATTGTATTTGGAATAATGGTCTAGGGAGGTGCTTTTGTGTGACAGCTGGACCATAAAGCTTTATATTGGAAGTCTGACAACAGAGAATAATTTAAATAAGGTCCTTGTATATCTATTACCTCAATAACCTTCTTCCTTTCTGTTCCATAGAGGATCAGGTACACAGGAGTATTCTACAGAAATTGACATATGACTGTCTCATAAATCCACTCTAAGGCAGCCATATGTACATACTCTGTTCAAAAAAGTTTCTAACAAATCTTCTGCACAGTAACAATTGTTGATAGAGCTCTCATGGATTGCCCTAGACCTTGAGCACAGACTGCATCCCCTTTTTTTTCTCATTTTCTGCTTCACAGAAGGAATGAGCAGGAGGTCAAGAAGAACACGAATGGAGACAGAACTGTAGCTATTAGCAGACAGCTCTGTGTTAAAATTGCAGGTTAAGGTATTTACAATGTACAGTCAGAGTTATTCCCAGCACTGTTTTTAAGTGTGAGTGTGAATGTATAGGAAAGAAGAGCTGTCAAAAATATGTTAAGGTTTCTATGTTACTATTACCAGTTATATTCTACATAGAGAGAGTTATTTACAGTGTTCACACACATACAATACTATATAAATATGTAACATATTTTTGTATAAGCCCAGGAGACAAAACCTATAAGCTATGGCTTGTTTTTTAAAAATAAAATAGGTTTAAATGGTCTGAAGCTTTAAAGGGGAAGGTTCCTCTATCTCTAATATTTTGAAATCTAGTGAATACTACTTAGTATTACTTACTATCTTACTTTTATTATTTCATTACCTGCTGAAGAGTTGAACACGATGTATTCTGATCCCCCAAAAGAATGAATTTATGAGATGCCAAAGAAAACAGTCAGCTGTTTACAAGTTCCATCACTTGATAGAGAGTTTAAATATTTGAAAACAATTATTTTAATTTCCTGTTGAATCATAGGCAAGGAAATTTTTTAATCTCCTCTGGAGATGTTCTGGTGACTCTGAGATCTCAATTTTAATACTCTTTCTTTCTTTCTTTCTTCCTATCTTACTTTTTTCTCTACTTTCTTCCTTCCTTTCTTTATCTTTTTCTGTAGTTCTGCGCCTGGAATAACCCCCAGTGGTGTAACAGCAAAATGATTCTTAGAGGACAAGGAGTAGCTGTGGAACGCAGCGTAAAAGTGTGTAGGAATGTTTAAGGTTGCAAAGTCTGCCAGAGGAGTGGAGAGGACTGCAGAGGGTAGAGGAAACTAAAGTTGGTGTAATCACATTAATTAATAACTACTCTTTTGCTGCAGCAAAGAATAGTTGAACCAAACTATTCTTGTAACCATATTAAAATAAACTTGTACTTTCAAAGTCTCAAACAGAGGCAAGGAGAGCAAAAAGAACCACTACAGATGAATAAGAGCCTAGAATTAAATGTTTCACTGCTTGTCGAAAAGATAGTAGTGTAAATGTGTCACAAAATCTTTTCTTTATTGTCTTGGTTTAAGACAAGTTAAGGGGTGGACACTCCAAAATTAGTTACTTCCCCTTTAGTTTTAATCAATCCCTTTCCACCAATAATGAGAAAAAATATGAGTAGATCTAAATGAAAAGATTAACAGTTTACTAAAAATGCCTGAAATAGCAACAGAAAAAGAAAGTAACAATAATAATCATGAGTGAAAAAGAACAAAGGGAAACTGAAAATGGTGGAGAAACTCCTCACCCAAGATGGTGTCCCCTGAGACAGCAATGTGTGGGGAGACAAAGAGGGTGGAAGCCTTCCTCCCTCTTATCCCTCCAGCAGCGGCAGCTCGGATGGCGAAGGCAGCTGACACATTCCAGCAGCTGAAATTCAGTAAACAACTGAAATGCACGGGGGGACTTCATCTTGTCGCTAGCAGAAGCAGCAGGCAGCCAGCTGGGATGACTCTGACTCTGCCTTTCCTGTGCCACTGGGCTCTGCTGGCAGGATGGGGATACCTTGTGGAGTGGCTGTAGAAAGGTACTTGCTGAATTTTTTTACCAGTCCAGGACTGCAAAACACAACCTCTCAGAAAAACCTGCCCAAGGAAACCACCTAAAAAAAACCCAAAAAAAACCACAACAACAACAACAACAACAACAACAACAACAACAACAACAACAACAACAACAACAACAAAAACAACAAAAAAACCCCAAACAAACAAAACCCCAACAAAAAACCAAAGACAAATGGAAGCCTCTACCAACACTGGCTCAGCATTCTCTCCCTGCAGAATGAAAGGGAAATAGCAAGAGCCAAGAGGAAATAGAGACTCTGCCTTGAGTGTCCCAGCCTTAAAAAACATTTGTACAACCCAGCCCCACAGTCATGTTGGGTTACCCAGGATGTTTATAATGTTTTGTATTAGAAGCTATGTTTTTTTCCCTTGAAACTGAAATGTTATTCCAAATAGAAATAACCACAGATGGTGCATTACTTTAATTCTTCTACCTTCTGAAAATACAGCAATAACACATGTCTTTCCTTTATAATCAATGGAAAAGAAAAATCCTGTCACTTCATTTCCTGAGCAATCTTAGAAACCTCTCTGTGGAAAAGCTTATTTTACTATGGAGTGAAAATGCAGCAGGAACTTTTGAGTTCCTTTTAAAAGCCAAGGTAAGATATAAGCAACCTCATCCTTACCAGGTAGTAGGACTGACCAAAAATGTAGAATGGCTTAGTACCTCTAGAGTAGTAAAGGCAAGACTACCTTCTGTCCCATAAGGTGGTCTGTGCAGTTAGGTGACAGCTTTAACAGCCAGATCCTTTATTTAAAGCTGCTACTAACATGGCATATATTAATTGATGCCAACTGAATTAAAGAAATTCAAATATCACAGAACAGTATTTTCCAGTTACTGATGCACTTTTGGTGACTATTCCCCTAATAAAGAAAATTATTAAATTAAATTATGCATATTCTTTCAAAAATATCATGCTGTTCAATTCATATGACAAGCTTCATCAAAAATAAGGCTTGATTATGAAGCTAATTAAAGTCTCATTAGATACACAGAGAGGCTATCTTTGGCTACAGAACTATATTATAGCAATTGCTTATATTACTGTCTAGTGTACTTGAAACATCATGTCATCTTTGCCTTATATTGCACAGCTTTAGCACTTAAACATCTGAATATGGTATCTCTAAATGTTGTATTTGGAAAATTAAAAAAAATCTTAATAATTCTGTGATGAAATTACTGCAAAATACAGTTGTTTTATATTAAATATTTTTTAGGATATCTGGACTTTCTCATTTTTCGAGGGGGGTGTGTGGTTTAAGATGTATGAAAGAAAGGAGATAGCTAATTTGATAAGACAGAGCCCAATAATTCTGAAAATTAAGTACTTTTTTGGAGTTGAAGCCTGCCCTCATTTTCAGAGGTAACATTCCAATATAATTGTCTTTTATGCACTCTTTTATGGATAAGTGCACAGAAGAGAGGAGATATATAAAATAGGCAGATCAAATCCCTCAGTGACATTAACAGAGAGTAGGTCAGACAGTTACATATAAAAAGGTGGTTCACAGATTAGGCCATTCAAATTGACTTTTTGCAAACAAATTATGTAAAAGGTGTGTCAAATTTTTTTAAACTAATCAACATTAGAAATTTCAATTTATGATGACTTCAAGTTAGAAAAGTATAGCTGGCTAACTGGTGAATGTACTCTTTCGATATTAATACATCTCCATTGAAAATAATCAACAGATTGACAGTGTTTACAATGAGTCGTGCAGGTGCAAAGCTGAGCTATGTCAGCTTAAGCTCATGGTACTTCCATGACTCTCTTGCTTGAAAAGAGCACAATGAGCCCTTGCTGGACTTTTTACCAACAGAGCTATGGTGTGTCAGACAATTTTCAAATGACTTCTCTTTCAAGACAATCCCACCATAAACTGAAATTACTGAATGTTTAGCTGCTATTAAAATGAAATTGTGAATTCAAGCAGTTGTTTCCTACTCAGCAAGGATTTTAATAAAATGTGATGCATGATCTGAACCACTCTACAAGCCTAGGGAATTAGTGACATTTGTACAGGCACAGGAGTCATGGAGAGACACAATAAATACCATCCAATAGCAAAGGTGAGTTTGACTGAACTTTGTTAGATATTATTACCTTCATTAAGTGCAGTAGGTGAAAGGAAGGAAGAACAATAATATTTTTATTAAATTTTGTTTACCCTGTCCATGGCACAGAATAATATAATTGAATTAATCTTTCATAACAGAAACCTGATAGGACATTATATCCCTTTGAGGAAACATGAATCCCTTCCAAACTTTAGATCTTTGCTCTTTCTTAAATCATTGTTAGTCCTTGTTTATTTGTTTGATTTCATTGCTCAGAACACCGATTAATTTAAAATCTATTGTTTGCTTATAACTTTGCTAAATTTTAATATGGCTGGATATTCTGTGGATCTAGATTGCATCATAACAAATGAACAAGAACATCATGAGAGAAGCATTTTAAATACAACTGCAAATTCATAAAATTCATAAATTGCTGTGTTCAAATACCTTTTCTCTCTCTTTTTCTTATTATTATTTCTCTCTCTATTTCTTATTATATATCAATTTCTGAAGATCCAAGAGGTCAAACAGATGTGCTGGTTTTCTAGTCTCTGCTTCTTCACTGCTGACTATCTGAAATTCATTAATCAGTAGCAGGTTCTTTTTTCCTTGTTTCTTTTAATTTCTGTCATTATAATCCAGTATCATTTCACATTTAATGCTGGATATATTATGGTACATATCTAAATTAGTAAATTATATTTACCATATATTAAATTACATTATGAAATTATATTTACAATCATGAAATTATGTTTCCAAACTCACCACATCACTAAATTGTAATAACAGTATGTACGAAATGAATATCCATAGCCTGATTCGTAATCTATGATATTATTCCAGGCTTTGCACTAAAATTTCTTATTCTCCTTTATTTTTAAACTTTTCTTTTAGGAATTGCTTGAGGCTGAAGTTTTATATTGTTAATTTTAGATTATATAACAAGTTGAAATATTTAAAAATGTATGCCTTATGAAAGATCTATTTATTTGTTCCCTATGCCATGATCTAATCTTTTCTTTCTTCAGCTCCAAGTCTTTGTGCTTACCTTTAATCTCTATACGTACTGTGGTGATAAAATACTTATTTAGGGTTTTTTTAATAGACTTGCACGGTTGGAATTCTACAGAAAATATAATTTCAAACTCTCTGGTAAGTTCTGGTTAGCGAGCTGCTAATAGAACAGCTGCAAAGTAGCCAGGAGATTGAGAAAAAATGGTTCAAAAGATAACTTGGAAACTAAGTCTCCATGCAGAGCACTTTCTGTAAAACTCCTCTGAGATTTGCATAATGGAAAGAGAGAATCTCTGAGTTCTTCCATGAGAGCGGCCCAATAGTCTGACTAATGAGGGATTTGTAAAGGGGTCTTACATTCTTACATGGAAATTTCCTCTCCACAAACCACGACTACAGCATTCTTAACTGGAAAGGAAGGTATAATTTATAGAACAATGAGCAATGTCTCACAACTCTGGTAGATACTTTTGCCACTGAATATTGCAAATCTAATTTTGTGTGACTACTTCCACCAAAACTGCAAAATGGCATCACGGAAAAAAAAAATGCTCATGCACTTTCAGTAGCTGGTGCAACTAAACTGAACAGCAATTTGTTTGGAGCTATATATTTAATTCTCTATTTCATTACTAAAACAAGGTTGTTTTTGCTTCAACTTATAAGACAAGGAAAAGGTGTCTGTGATGCAAGTAGGGAGTGGCAGGACAGCTGAAACTCCTTGACTTCATAACATTTCACCCATCAGTTTGCCTCCTCTTTTTCTGTGAAAACTTTGAAAAAACAGGAGGGCAACAACCCAGGATTCTTGGTTGGTTGGTTGGTTGGTTGGTTGGTTGGTTGGTTGGTTGGTTGGTTGGTTAGTTGGTTGGTGGTTTTTTGCTTTTAAATAGGGGGAAAAATTTCCTCTCTATTTCTTTCCTGTCCCTTTCTTTTAGACACATGAAGCATCTTTGATACAAACTGTACTTTGTTTGTCTTACACAGCATCTTTGACACAAACTGTACTTTGTTTGTCTTACACAGGCATCTGTACTTTGTTTGTCTTACACTGTCTCTCCATGACTCCTGAGGAATAGTTCTTCCTGTCTAAAAAGGCAAGGGGCTCCTATGAATCAGATCTCATATATACATGTGCCATGTAGTTGTCTCAGATAACCTGGATCCTTTCAAATATTTAATCAATTAAACTGCAATCTCAAAATCAAGGCATGAGTTAACAACTGAGCTGCTTCTCAGAAAGCATGAGTAGCATCAGTGCTGCAGCCAGAAAGTTGGATGTGAGGGGATAATGTGAAGGCTAAAATTTCCTCCATCAATCTCACACATAGCTCTTCATTCTACTATTTCTACATTATACACAATGCTTAGAAATTATATATTTAATTTTAATGCTAAATGTTAAAATACTATGAAATGCTACAAACCCAGTAAGCTGAATGACATGGATATGTCTTGGTTTCACAGATGACATTGAAATGCGGATCCTTTTCTAAAATCTGAGAGGAAATGAAAGACAGACACAAGTGACTATGAAGCAATCAGTGTTTGGCACATGCTAATTCTGAAAAGAGACCATAAAGAGCTCAGATTAGGCACTAGGCCAAAATGTAGGATGTAGTTAAAAAATAGAGAAATTATCTGGCATCCTATCTGGTATGTGAAAATCTCTGATAGGCTCTATTAAAACAAAAGGATTTTTGAGAATACTTATTTCTAATTAGATGGAGATTTTATTTCAGAGAAGGTCCATTATGTTGCCTGAAGACAGCTGAATGCCTTCATATTTATTATACATGACCATATGAAATAAAATACATCCAGTAAAAAGAAGTACAATGAGAAAGAGTCAAGCTGTGCGTGTAAAAAGTGATTAATTATTTCTAACCATTTTTTCAATGTATTTGTTTCACTTGCTTTGAATATTTTAACAAATCAACTTCACTAGCAATACAGAGCACAAAAATGGATAGAAAATGTTGATGCTGGGTAAATAAAGAGTGATCAGAAGATTTTGTAGAACCGCATACAAACCAAGTGAATAGGATTTTGAGATCACAATGCATCTGTTGCCAACTTGTTAGCTGAGTTGAAAAATGAAGGAACACAGTCTGCACTACCTAGTATTATTTGGCAGATTGCAATTTTTAAATATAAATGAGTTGTTCAGAAGTAATTTCAGGCTATCCCATTAATTTGATCACTTTCTGCAGATTAAAATGTCTACAGGGTAAATTCTTTAAATTTTGTGAAAGACTTGATTAACAAAGTAATAGAAATTATACTCCCAGTTCAGATTTCTGTGTTCTTTGATGTACCTTTATTAGGTCATGTAACTATTGGTGGTATTGATCAATTGCCTTTTGACTCTGTCTTGAATTCTTTGCATACTATAAATCACACTGAAAATTAAGAGGATATATGGGTGGTCATGGAGTGCCACATCTAGATGTTTTCATCTTTTACTGCATCATTTTATTGATTTATTTCAATAGGACACATACATCCAGTGGGTAACTTTCCTAAAATAGGAAAAAAAGAGGGGGGAAACCTCACAAGTTCTTGTCATATATAACAATTTATTTTAGCCTACATCTTCACAATTTCACTACAGAATGGACTATCCAAGAAGACAAATGGAGATGTCTGGTGGTTTGACCTTGGCTTGATGCTAGGTGCCCACCAAAACTGTCCTATCACTTCTATCCTGAGCTGCAGAGGGAAGAGAGAAGATACTGAAAAATTTGTGGGTCAAGACATGAGCAGGAAAAGATCACTCATCAATTACTGTAATAGGCAAAGAGACTCAGCTTGGGAAAATGAGTTTAATTTGTTGCCAACAAAATCAGAGTATGCTAATGAGAAATAAACTCAAATCTGCAAACACCCTCCTCCCTGTTCTTAGGCTTAACTTTATTACCAATTGTCTATTTCTTCCCTGCAATGGCACAGGGGAAAATGGAGTGGGAGCTGCAGTCAATTCTTCACCTGTTGCTGTACCTTCCTGCACACCTATTTAACATAAACCAGCTACATCTTCCCATCAGAGTCCCACATGTCAATGAAATTAATGTGAATCATGCAAACTCCTAAACACATAAACCATTGCTCTTTCAGTGAGGTATAGAATACAAAATTATTGTTGGTATTAAGAAAAGCTGCCTGCATTGTCTTATTTTTTTTTTTCGATTTGGATCTTACTCATGATCAATCATGACCATAAGTTTCATGTAGAATTATTTTTCAAACATAATTTCTAAATAAGATAATTGTGAAGAAAAAAGATGCAATAATGTATAGCCTTGATCATATGTGCTTTACATTTAAACTACTGAAATTAAATATAAATTGTTTTAAGGTACTGGATGCATCATTTTAATCTTACAATTCAGGAAAAAAAGAAAAAAACATAACAGAAATAAACAAATTCAGAGTAATTAGATATTACTGTGAAGTTCCTGAGGTTAATTCAGGAAAAAATAAATTTCTTCAGAAAACACAAAGGGAGACAAGAATCACTGGTTAATACCTACCTTGAAAATCTTTAATTTATAAAGAATGTAATAGACATTAATGTACACATAAAATTTATAGTGGGTATAGAGGTTAGATAGAGGTATAGAGGTTAAAACATAGCTTTCAGTGGCTTAAAAACAGTCTCACATCTGTGAGATTTCAATTTACTAGGGTATACTTCAATCTACAATAAACACTGGTGATGCTGGATCAAAATTTCAGAACTCTTATCACTATGAAAGCAGGATGGATGGTTGCCAAATAGCATTAAGCATATGTACTGGAGCAGTTGGCACTGATTTTTTGTGAAATAAATAATTACCTAAAGTACAGAAGCATAGAGGAATTTCCCAATTATTCTTTAACTAATCTAGAAAAGATATAATCATTTTTAAATTATATTTTCCCTCAGGCTCAACCTACATTTAATTCTTAATTAAAACTTCTGTTTACCGAGCAGCATTGTTGACACAGTAGGATCAGAAAAGAAAGTCTATTTCCCATAGCATATTTTAGAATCCTTTATGTACAAACTGAACAATGTTAGCAGATTTTTTTCCTAGACTTCAGTGATTTATTTTTCATATGGGTATACATGTTTGTTTACATTGTTTTTCATACATGGTAAAAAAGATTCTATGAACATTCAGGTTGAAATCAGACTAGTTAACATTTTGTCTTGGCCCTGTAAAAGGCAAAACCTGTGGCCTGTAAAAGCCACATAGTTCTGGTCACTTCATAAAATGTTATTCATGCAGTTTCCCTGTGAGTTAAATGAAAGACCAATAAAATATGTCCAAAGACAATAATCTGAGACTCTCTTGTCCTAATATAGCACTAAACTACAGAAAAATCTGTCTTGCTTTTTCTCAAAGCTAAACCAATTCCTGGCTAAGCAGTTGTTCAGCTTGATGGCTAGGGAAAGGAAATCATTCCATCCTAGTTTCAGCCTTTATCAGCTGTATGTCTTGCAATGGCACTATCCAATGTACAAGGCAGCAGACTCCATCAAAAAAGTCTCAGATGCAGGTCCTGAAAGGAGCACTCTATTTAGAGGGTGATAATACAGAAAGGCTATAATGGTGAGTGCCAGTGTTTGCCATGGCAACAAAGAAGGACCTTTATCTTACTTAGCAAAGAATTTTGTTTTCTGTGATCCTGACATTTTTGCAGTTTGCCATTAATCAAGAATTTTGATTCTACCGATATACAAGATCAATTAGAACTCTAAAATATTTACAGTTCTATTTCAGGTATTTGATTTGCCTTATTCTCAGAATCTTCTCTAATTACAGCAGCAATCTTTTTAATAGTATTCTCATGTGCACTGTTCTTAAATGTTTTATTTTATTCTTCCAAAATGGTTGTATGAAAACATGTCATCATTGTCTAGTGATATCTAGAAAAACATGAATTTATTGATTTCTTCTTATATATTACATAAAAGGTCACAAAATGCCACAAAAAAAATTAATTCATGGAGATATTTACTTTTGGACCATGACTGCTGAACCAACTTTGCTGTTTTGTTTGGCTTGGTTTTGGTGTCAGGGCTTTTTTCTTTACTTTTTTGTTTGTTCCCAATATCCAGCTGGATTTCACCTAGGCTACATATTACATGTTGCCACCTATAGCTGTTCTTCTACTTACAATTATTATCATTATTTAAAACTCAATACATTGTTAACTACTTTATTCTTCATTTCAAAGACACCAATCGTGAAGGAACTTTGCTTACACTCTGCACTTCAAGATCTGTCCCTTCTGCCAAATACCAACAAAAAATAGTCCATGTTACATCATCTATAACTATAATTTTAACCCTTCCAGTTCTCACCCAATTTCTCTGTGGTGCAGTGGGTAAGCAGCATTAGCTGTCTATTGGTGTTAACTCACTACAACTTTCCAGTGCTTAAGATCTTTTGGCAACTGCCTCTACAGATTTTTTTGCATCTATAAAGATTTGACCTCAGATAATTAATGTACTTTTAATGGAATAACTATATGGTTGAGCTAATTTTTTTGGATGACCTATTTGATTATGAACACAGCAATTTTTGTTTAAAGTGCTTCTGCTACTATAACTTATGCCAATTCTCTGATTGAAATTATATATGACTACAAACAAGAGCAAATATTCTTACAGTACTTTACACACAGATATGCCTTTTAAGACTGTCAAGATTTTGTTTGTATTTTATTTAAATAGTCCTTCAAATGGGGAAAAGCTTCAGTATTGGCACTAGTATGAATGGCATTCAGTAGATGTTAAAAATGCTAAATTTGCTGTAGGATGTTCCTTACTAACACAGCTTCAAATGTTAAAGAAGGTAGATCAGAATGATGTTATATAAGGATTTCAGAATTAAAAGAAAGGACAGCCTAGATATTTTACAGTGTTTCTGAAATAAACAAACCATGCAATATCATATCAAGATAAGACACACCAAGGCAAATAACATTGGCAAACCATACACCACACATTCTATATATACATGTTAAAATAAATCTCAGGACACGCTTTAAATATAAGGCCAAATGCTGATAAATATAGTAGGCATTTTACCTTCCTACATGAAACAATTTCAAAGCAATAGAACGAAGTAAAGAACTACTAAGACTGAAGAATAGAATAACAACTGTTCAGTGTTTGAATTTTACTATTTAATTATTTATAAAACAGCTACTACTAATTTATATTATGTTATTTTTTACAAATTGCTAACTATACTGTTAGTTTATATTGTCTTAGTTCAAATAGGTTACTCATTATAGTGGTTCATTTTACAGCCTGTAACTCTTGAAAGAATGGGATTCCATCAATAAGATGGAGATCATGTTTTTTCTTTCTCACAAATCAAGCTAATTTTATCAGTCAGTAGGCCAAAAGACATAATTTTGTTCTTTTTCAAGTATTACTTGGAAAGAAAGTATTGTAGAAAACTAGGGACATAAAAACATTGGGTTTTCTTCTTTTAACAAAGAAAATAATTATTAAACTAGTATCTATTATCAGATTTTATATTATATTATCAGATATTATGAGACCTGACAAACACCCTTCACAAAAGAATAAACACATAAAGTAGTTAAATGAAGAGTAGAATCCCAAAATATAAGCAATATATAAGCACTTTCCTAAAGGTTTTAATGTTCACAAGCAAAGGAAAACATTTACTTATATTGTTACAACAGAGAAAAAGGTTTCACATAGTAAAAAAAAAGAAGAAATAGATCATGCAAATTTTACCCCTTTTTTCAGAACTCATTGAAGAACAGAGAACCTGGAATAGCTTGATATTGCCCTTTAAATGTATTTTATAAGAAGTGAAAATATGTGGCTAAAGCAAGATGTACTAAATCTATTGTCAACAAGAAGACAAAGAGACTGAAAGAGAAGGGTCAATACCACTGCTACAACACAGAGAATTCAAAGAACCTGGAGGTGTTGCAATGCAGCAGTGTCCTTGACCACAAACCTGACATTCTTCAGAAAAATAAAGAAAATGGGGATAAGAATCATCTCCGTGAAATTTATGTGTCTTCAGTATATATGTAGGCTTTGTGATATGGTCTACCTTGGTTACATTTCTTGTTAATACAAAGAATGTTTTCTCTTCATTGGAAAATAGGGTGTTAACACCTTATCTAATGTATTTTACGATAAAGTGAACAACATTTAAGAACTGTCTGTTCTTCTCTATCACCAGTAAGTGAATTCACACAATTGGAGATTGGAGAATTGGAGAATTATTGCAGGAACTTCATGAGACAGGAAAAGCAATTTTCTGTTGTCTAAACAAACCCTAAAACAAATCACATTTTTGTCACAGAGCAGAAAGGGGAGTGCTGGAAATAAAAGCCTCTTTCGTTCGACTTAATTACCGTTCTGGTACAGGTATTTCCAGAGAAGATAGAACTGGGTCTTACAGAAGTGGTGCATTCCAGGCTAAGAAATATATTTGTCGCAAAGCCCCTCTGCATATTGTACTTAGAATACATTATGTATTTTATGAGATTTGTGGCAAGGTTTTGAGAATAAGGGGGGTGAAGATGCCAGAAGCTTACCCCATGTCAGATAAAGCCAGTGCCAGCCAGCTCCAAGATGGACTTGTCACTGTCCAAAGCCAAGCCAGTCATCAATGATGGTAGCACCTCTCTTATTACATGGTTATGAAGGGAAAAAAACCCAAAAACCTGCTGTGCAACAGATGCCAGAGAGAGGAGTGAGAATATTTGAGACAAGTAACTCTGCAGACACCAAACTCAACAAAGAAGGAGGTGGGGAAGATGCTGGAGCTGCCTTTGGTGAAGACCCTGTTAAAGACCCTGTTAAAGCACTGGTCCCTCTGTAACCCATGGAGTTTCCATGGAACCTGCAGTCTCTGAAGGACCCCATCCTGAAGCAAGCATATGCCTGAAGGAGGCTATGATCCTGTGGGAAGCCCATAGAGGACCAGGTTCCTGGTGGGACATGTGACCCTGTGGGGAACCCATGCTGGAGCAGTCTGGCCCTGAAGAACTGCACCTTATGGAAAGGAGCCATTCTAGAGTCATTCCTGAAGAACAGTAGCTTAGGAGAAGGATACATGTTGGAGACATTTGTGAAGGACTGTCTCCTGTGAGTGGGACTGCACAATGCAGCAGGGGAAGACATTGAGGAGTAAGGAGCGGCAGAGACAAGACAGGATGAATCAACTGCAATCCTCTGTTCCCCATCCCCCTGAGCTGCAGCTGGAGAAGAGGTAGAGAATTTAAAGGTGAAATTGAACCCAATGAGAACAGAAAGGTGGAAAGAATACATTTTAAAGTTTGGTTTTCTTTCTCATTCCCCTACTCTGATTTGATTGATAAGCAATTAAATTAATTTTCCCTAAGCAAGTCTCTTTTGCCCATGTTGGTAGTGATGAGAGAAGTCTTCCTATCCATAACTTGACCATGAGCCTTTTGTTATAGTTTTTCTTCCCCTGTCCTGATGAAGATGATAGAGCAGTTCTAGTTTGCACCTGGTGTCCAGCCAAATTCTGCCCATTCCACCTATATAAAATTCTCAATTATTCAAAACTAGTACAAGCTGATTTTCAAAGGAACTCAAAAGACATTTCTTATCAATGACTCCAGGCTAATTGAAAGTCAAGTCAACAGAAATTCCTTCATAGATATAAATAAACTCTCAGTTACTCCCTTGACAATTGTCTCAAGAGCGACACTTGCAAAAATACTGATAAGATCTGATAGTTAGAAGCTGGGCCTGTTTTGAGTGGTGAGTTGAAAGAAATGACCTCCAAAGGTCCCTTTTAACTTAACCTACTTTATGAGTCTATGTTCCTATGATTTTAGCATCATCACTAACTCAATACAGTTTTTCCAAATGCCACGTAAAAATTAAAATTGGAATGAGAATAGTAGACTCTGATAAAATATTTCTGAAAAGTACTTCCATTGAATAAACCCCTAACCTCTAAAATCAGCCTAAATTTCACAATGGAAAAATACCATTTATTCATTTTAGTCTTTAGTCCCATCCTAACAGATGACCTGAAAATTAGATCAGTAGGAAGATAAGTAAATGTCCTCATAAATGCTTTTCAAGATCATAACCAATAAACTTACAAAAATTAATAAACAGCATTTTTAATTAAACAGTATCCTTGTAGTATTACAAAATAAAAGGTGTAAATCAGTCTTAATATTTATCTTCAGAAAGAGAAAAGGGGTATAAAAGTTGCTTTGTGACTGGTTAAAAAAAAAAAGATTAGTCAAAATATTACACAATATTATAGGTGGCCCTGAAAAGAAAAGACATTGTCAATACATAAAGACACTCCAACACTGAGTAAAAATAATCCTAATTTTATATTATTTTTACTCTCTCAAAATTATTTAAATAGCATTTGATGAAACAACCTCCTACTGACTTAAAAAATTGGAGACATAATATATGTATATTACACTATATCCAGTGGAGATAATCAGGTATTTTACACCTAAAACCAATTTATAATCTTTTGTTTGGCCGTTTTCCAGAGTTCCCAGCTTTTTATTTGATACAAATTTGTAACAGAATTATAGATGCGTACTATAGGCACAAGTGTGTTGCACAGAGAGGTTGTGGAGTCTCCACCCTTGGACATTTTCAAAAGCCATCTGAACATGTTCTTGGACTATCTATTCTAGGTAGCCCTGCTTGAGCAGAGGAACTGTACAAGGTGACCTCTAGAGGCTCCTGCCAACCTCAGCCATGCTCTGATTTTGTGATATATTGGTGCTCAAATGTGTGTGATTATATATTGATATTAACATATTCATACATATTTGTTCATCTGTTTAGGGACATACTTGCTAAAACACACTGTATAAATTACTGGAAGTCACCATCTTCCAGTTTCCAAATGAGTATATTGAAATAAAGACAAAACTTTCTGAGTATATGTTTTGATTATTATTTTCTAATTTCAGTCCTTGATTATGATTCTCTGAATGCATTTATTATGCCTGCACTTCAGTAAATTTTATGCAAATTTTGGTGAAACTCTTTATGATTCCCTGCCTTTAAAAGAAGATAATTTAAAACTTTTTTTACAACTGATTTTGAACAATGTAGCTGATTTTCACTCTTTCCCTGGAATCATATTTTCTTAAAAGAGTTTACGACCTAAACATCCAGACTGCTTTCCCACAGTTAGTTCTGTGGAATTGTGAGTTAGGAAACGAACAATTGTCATACAATATCTATTCAGGAGAATACACCTAGTCTAGTGTCATGTCCTTGACAGTAGTTACAATAACCTCTTTTACAAAAATAGTTCAAGAAGTTAAACTTTGATGTTAAAAAAAATTTGGTGTATTGTAATGAGTCTGACTGGGATGGAGTTAATCTTTTTCACAGCAGCCCACATGGTGCCATTTCAGATTAGTGATCTAAACGGTGTTGATAGCACATCTGTGTTTTAACTGCTGAACAGTGCCTGCACCGCACTAAGATCTTCTCTGTTTCTTACACTCTGTATCCCTCCAGGGAGTTGGCTAGGGGTGGGCAACACAGCCATGAAGTTTATCCAAATGGATGGAAGGGATACTCAATACCATATAACACCATGCTAGCCAATAAAAAGTAGAAAAGAGGAAAGGTCTAAAGCAGGGATAGTTTTTTGAAGGTAGGAATTGCATTGGAAAATGGCTGGACATCAGTCTGGTAGGAGGAGGTGGTGATTAATTGCCTCTGTGTTATTTGTTTTACTTTGTTTTGTTTCTCTTCACATATTAAATTGTTTTTGTTTTGGCTGATGAGTTTTTGTCACTTTTTGTCCTTCGAATTCTCTCCCTCATCCCATTTATCATATCCATTCTAAAAGTCTTGGCTGTTTTAACAGTTCAACTCCAAATTTTTGCTTTATGCATATAAAATTTAACTCTTGAAACTTGATAAAAATATTGGTCAAGGACTAAAAAATTATAACAAATTTGCTATAGTAATCTGACATTAATAAAAAATGTTTCCACTATCAAGTTTTCTTCTACTAACCATAACTGAGTGACAGTTTATTATTGCACTAGAAAACAGAGTACAAGGGTGGGTTACACAGAGAAAGAGCAATAACATGTAAAGATTTAGGTTTTTTCCTGAGCATTTCACTTTTATTGCATAAACAGTGGCCGAAGTGAAATACAGAATCCAAACAACTAAAAATATCTGCTCTTTCATAACCCCCTTGGAAGCCAAGTCTTTTGATAACTTGCATGTCCTGAGATGATGAAAGGTGACTCCATTTGAGTATTTTCTATCCAAAATGCGCCTGTCAAATTTCATGAGATAAAGAGCTCCCAATGGCTTAGGAAGCAAATGCCTCAAGGCTGCTTAGAAACCTGTGGCAACATGACGGCAATACAATAATAATTTGCTATTTAGTTTAAAGATTGTCTTGGGCTCCACAGGGTAGAGCTCTGAACACATCTGTCAACAGATTTTCTCTCCATCTTTCAGGGATATGAATAAAATGTACTTACTAAGATACCTTTTGAAATAAAATAAAAAAAATAATTTTTGATTCTCTTTGGATGCTTATTTTCATAGCCTTTTTTAACAGTGCTTTTTGAATATTTCTTTAAACATCATGGAGGTTGTTTCACCCATTTATATATATATATATGTTACAATGTTTAGAGAGATTTGATAATGGTGAACAATTAAAATATGGTGATCTGGATCTGGCTTCAAAAAATATTAAAGAGAAAAAAACATAGTAGAAGTATAAAACTAACCAAACCACCAAACCTATTTTATAAATGAACAAGGAATGGCAACACAGAGGGAAAGTAATTTTCACTGAGTGGCATCTTGATGCATAGTTAAATACAACAAGGCAGCATTACTCAAAATATGGCAACATATTCAAATCGAAAAGATACTCTTCCTGAAGGAATCTGGTGCATCAGACTCACAGAGACATTTAAAATCACTGGCCTGTGACATCTGCTTATTACCTCAGAAGAAAAAGTATCTAAAAAAAAAAATGTTTCTTTAAGATCAAAATTAATGACAGCATGAATTTACAGGCCATTTCATTTTCCATGAATATAGTTGGTTTTTTTCTTTTCTTTTTTCTTTTCTTTTTTCTTTTCTTTTTTTTTCTTTTCTTTTCTTTTCTCTTTTCTTTTCTTTTCTTTTCTTTTCTTTTCTTTTCTTTTCTTTTCTTTTCTTT
>JAYDZK010000001.1:71231542-71244555 GCA_034509185.1 Euphonia xanthogaster
CTCTTCGATCTAAAACAAACAAACAAACAAACAAAAAAAAACAAAAACCCCCAAAATATTAACTTAAGCATAGAAATTATGTTTTATTTAATAAAATAAATATATGATCTATGACAGAATCAAGCCTTATTAGATGCTTTACGAAGAAAACAGAATAATGCCACAATCTACTGACGAGCAACAACAGAACATTAAGAAGAACCAAAGTAAAATTCCTGTCAGCAGTTTTCAGAATATTGGAATATTGTAAGTATAAAAAAAAAAAAAAAAAGCTACAATGCTCCAGGCCAAAGTTCCTTGATATTAATTTAAAGCATTTTGACTGAATATGCTTTGGGCCATTATTATAGTCTGTGCTGTTTTATAGCAGTTTTTTTCAATCACTTTTCAATAATCAGTTTTATAACTGATAAAAGCATAGGGCTAACCTTCCATTAGGTGTTGCCACCCTCCTCAAGATTAGTGTAAGTGCCATTATCTGGTTAAGATGTAAAGGAATGAGATCAGGACAAGTTCAATGTAATTAATCATAATGTTAAGGCTGTGAAGAGGAGATATTCCTCACTCTCTGAATTGGTATAAGCATCATAATGTCAATTACTTTCTGGCTGGACCATATATGTTGAAGGACATGACAAGAAAATATCTCTTACAAGATCTTTCTGTGGTATATATTAGGCTGTAGATAATACATGAACATATGGCACGTCACTCATGCTAAAGAGTGAAATATTTGACGCAAAAAAGTTTCTGATTCTCCATGCTCCAAAAAGAAATTGACTGCAGAGAAATTAGTAGGTCAAAAACAGCACTGGGAAAAATCTCAGCAGAACAATGAAGAGATTGGAAGCCAAGAGCTGCTTTTAAGATATACAACTTCTCAGCAACAAAATGTGAATTTCTCACATGCATTGTACTTCCTTTGGGAGATGTGAAGGAGCAATGTAAGGCTAATTTACTCTTAAACAGGCTTGTTCCGAATTATAATATATCATAGAATATATTTATATGGGTTAAGAAAAAAAATTATTTTAGCAGATTGACTCACTCAAACATAATTTTTGTCTGTGTCAGAATCTTTTGTCCCTCAGAGTTGTTAATTAATCTGGTTTATGATTAAAGACTTCCCACAGACAAAATCTCAAACTATGTTTTTATTACTAACCTTTAAAGAACATAACATAATAGTGCAGAACTTTCATGTAAGCTGCTTCTTTTAATTTCCAGAACTGAGGTTAGCAGCATGGAAGCTTACTCATTTTTAGTGAGTTCTGGCATAGCCAAAAATAGATTCCTGAACCTGACTCTCTCCCATCTAGCTTTCAGCCCTTAAATGAGCCTGTGCATTATCTGAGAGACTTACTTTCCCTGAGGGATAAAGGGACATAGTCAACTGAAGGAAACAGCTTTCTTGAGAGGATGATTCAGATCTTAAGGAGGCTTTTAACACCTGTTTACCATTAAGCACAGGGACAGCCTCGAGCAGAAAAGCCTCCTGTAAATTATGCTCCAGTACCCATTTGCTGTGCTTGAATTTTTCCAGTAAGAACAGCTCATCTCACACAGGAACAGTTTCTTGCCTCTTCAGGATTAGATGTCACAGAAGGCTCTTCTGGGTGGAATTTTCTTCATTCATGTTCCCAGATATCTGAAGTCCACTTCAGCCCCCTTTAAGCATGCAAGTCCCTGAACTTATCCACAAGTTTATCTCAGGATATTATTTAATATGTGAGTTCACAGAAGCTCTAACTTTTGAATCGCTTGTTATCAACAAACTTCTACTGGAAGTTATGTAAAAAAAGAGTGAATAAATGACAATGACAACAATAAACAACACATGATGCATTTTCTTAGGTGCTAATTTATCTAACATACATGTTGGATCTTTAAGCAAACTCTTCAAAGCTTTGGCAGTCTGTAAACTAGCAGCTTTAATTAACAGCTTCATTCATGAAAACAATTGAAAGAATCCTATCGTTAGTGGAAGAGTATTCAAGGCAAGTGTTCAAGGCAATAAATAAGTTTTTCAGGAGTGCAAAAGATGAATAAAAATTGTATGGCATTATCAGAGCTATTTCTTATATAGGATAATATATAAGGGTATATTTCTGGCATGTAAATCTTATTCTTACTTGCAAAAAAAGAAAGATAAAATTATATATTAAATAATGATAAATTTGGATAATAGATGAGGTTTTTCTGCAAAGAGAGAAGATTCGTTACTTTTTACACTGCATAACTAATATATTTGATATTCAGAAATACAGTATTTGGGAAAGTATGATGAAAGTAGCAGCATATGTTAAATGGCTAGAGATTCTATACTTGTCATATTTAGAAGGGTCAGAAGGTTTTTCATGTTTGTACTACATTTTTCCAGCTAGGAATTTGGAATGAAGATAACACATGGGACACACAAGTCAATTAAATCAGTTTTTGTCAAAGGAAGGAATGCAAAACAAAAGGTTTATGTTTTACAGTAGTATTTTGGGTGTTAGCGTAGCAAATTAAACTGTGGCAGTCAGCAGTCAGTACTGATAAATCACATGCAGTTATTGTTCGGAATATCCTGTCACATCTGCAAATTTAATAGGCAAGGGATGACAACACTTTCCTGTATGTTTTCTATACTTCGCCTTCAGCATAACAAAGACACTCATTCCATTTCATCTTAGGTGTGAAGGTCAACCACTGAGCTCTATAAAGTGTATGCAAACAAAAAAATGCTAGCTAAAAATATTATTAAGAAAAAAGGAATATGTAGTGAAAGGAAATAAAATACAAATTTAATCTGCTCATTTAGTTAAATGTAATTTGTTGAATAAACAGAAATTTCTTTTATAAGAAAATATAAGCACAAAGCAAGGAAATTGATTTCCTATTACAGCATCCACATGCGATTTTAATCAATGTATAACAGCAAGAAAAGACACAGAGAAAAACCCCTTTCTGATACAAAGGTCTGCTATCACATCAATCCTGAAAACTGTCCCATAATCCATATATTCAATCATGTAAATCTAACAGAAAAACAAACAGGAAATATACAGTATTACAGATATAACCAGATAAACTGAACTTGGTTGTATAGAAACTTTCATGAACACTTGCTAGCAACAATATGAAATAATTTTTGAAAGAGAACTTACATTTTTTTTCTGTAACATTAAGTTTTTTAAAAGAAATTTGCTAATGCAAGTCTGAATTTTGAAACAATATCCAGTTCATGATTAGCAGGACTGTATTTCCCATAAAGGCCTATCTATGTCAGTAAGACTAAAGTTTAAATATGTTTTTATCTCTTTACAATTATATTCACGCATCTCCAGTTTTATACATTGACTGAACATTCACCAAGTATGTATTAAGACCACTTGACTTTAGGCAACAGGAACTAAGCTAAATGCATTACATCCCCTTGATCAGTAGACAGGCACATGTATTTTAGGGAAGACTTCAGGTAATGAGAATAATCCTTGAGAGATGCCCATCTCATATCACTATCCACAGAACAGTATTTAAGATGAATTTACTGTGATTTAGACACCATGCATGGTTGCCTAGTAAGACTATTTCAAAACATGGTGATCATCTGCCTTTAAAAACTAAGTTTCATTTTATAAAGCTATGAAAATGTTTCTTGCTTTTCCTACAATAGTTGGAAAATTGTTCAAGTGGAAGAAATTATTAAATTTATTTAATTTAGTACTGCATAGATGCATTTCAGAAGTAGGTAACACTGTGTAGATGTAGACAGCTTCCTAACAAATCTTGAAGCTTTCAGAAGAACTTATACAGACTTCAAATGCTAAAGCTTATACTAGGCAAGGGAGACTTCATAATTTAGGCACGATACTCTTATTTACTAAAGTTCTTTGTTGCCACAATTTTCAGTAATAAATTTGCATTAAAACAAACAAAAAAAAAGACTGAAGGAAGACATAAAAAGATATAAAATATTTTCAGCATTTTATAATATTATGAGTCTGTTTCATATTCTGGATGAGATATGGGAAAGGGAGCTCTGAGAAATTAATTAATTTAATAAGGTATTCGACATTCCATATGCAACATTTCAGCTAGCAGATCTCATTTTCCTTCCATTCCTGAAATAAAGACTGGGGATAATATTCTCTTTCAACTCTCTTTGATCTGCTTTTTCTACCGTGACCTCAAATTTACAGGTAGCCAAGTACAGCTAAGTAATTTCCCACTATTCAGTTACCACTGGATGTCAATAAGACTGACATTCTCACTCCAAATTATTTTCTCTAACTCACAGGTTAAAGAACAGCTCTATGGATTGATGCTATCTGATCAGATATTTCTAGGGGAGAATGTCATTTGCAGCTGCTGGGTACCACTGTAAGAGAAATAAACATAGTAAAACCCCATGTGGCTTTCTACTTAAGCTTTGTAGGATGTTTACGTTCCACCGGGATATGTATAGAAATCTAGAGTTGAAATTAAATTAAGAAATAACTTTCACACCACCTCTATGCAGAGATAAACTGCTCTTCAGAATTTTTTCCTCTGAAGATTCTAACTCCACACTGATCTCTACCAAAGGGTGTGAGAAGGTTCTTGGTGTATTATAAGTTGTATAGGTTGTGTCATATAAACAGGGCATATGCTTGCAGGGCATTTTGATATTCTTAACTAAGGTATATCATATAGTTATGACAACTTTGTTTTCTTTTTATTCAATATAATGTATCTTTAGTGTCTTGCAAGATATCTTTATGCTTTATATAGGGACTATACACAATATAGAAGTTTTATGACATATATCACTACCATTTTTCACTGAAACTCATAGCTTCACTGGTAAACTAATAAAACACTTGTATTACTGAGTTATTTTAGTGATTATAAAACACAGATTCTTATTTGTGTTTTCCACTTGTCTACAATAATGTTTAATATCCCTTGCTAACAAATCTCATGTTCTATTTCTTCACATTGAATGATAAAGCACCAGTTCTTCTCCTTCCATTGCCTACAGTAAAAATGTTGTAAGTGACAGATACTCAAAGCAGCCTAATCCTAGCCTGTGGTATGAAGACTATGGGAACCCACCAAAGTATCTTTAAACACAGTTTTTAATTTTTTCAATAAATTTGTCTCATAGCTTTTTTGGTCTGTCAAAACTCAATCTTGACAACTGAGGAGATATACTTAAATTCAACTTAATTTAAAATAGACAAATGGCAATCCAAAACAAATACCAAATTATTGTATTGGTGCTGAAGTACACAAGGTTAATGAAGAATAATAAGCTATGATTAATTAATGTATTCACCAATGCATAAATTTTCAGTGAAGTGCACTTGCAACACTCTCACTCTTAGACTGTTAGAAGACTATGGGCTCAAATTTTAAACCAAGACCATCACTCCCTTAAAACCAGTAGAGACATTCCAACAAAATTATGCTGATAGTAAATTCCTTTAAAATAAAACCTCTTTCCATAATTTCAAATTCTTAGACTATGTGTGATACAGAAGTCCAAAAGTAAAGTGTTTAACAGTGCTGACATCTCCAAAAAGGAGCTATTGTTCTCCACAAGTTCAAGAGAAGTAAGCTCGGAATTATGGGTTCAGAAAAGAAGCTTTTCTCTAGTAATGTTTTGAATGGTATTGAGAAGGATGAAATCTTGTTTGTTTGCTTGCTTGTCTTTTAAGTAAAGGTCTGTATTTTGAAAAAGAGAACACACGACTCAACAACCCTGTTTTCTGGACAATATCAGTATAATCCTGCTCTCATTGTACATGCGGCTTTTTGATGTCAGAGAAAATGATTATTCAATACTCTGAGGTGTCTGTTCAAGTATCCTATTTATTATAACTGAAAGAAAACATCTATTTTAATTTTTACTTTTATTGGGTTTTTGTTATTATTATTATGCAGCAATAATAATAATAATTTTAAAAGCTTTCATGTCATAATTGCTGCTGACTTTGATTAAACAACTGTCCCACTAGAACAATGTCTGCATAACATTTAATAGCCACTTGATTATGAAAAGAATTGGGGTCTAAACCACATTCTTTTCCATTACTAGTGATCTATTTAAACATTAATTGTAAGGGTGAGAGGGTTGTACAATACATCAAAAGCTCTTAATTCTTGAAGCATCCCATTTATCAAGATGTCCTAGAGAAGCTAATCACAGTACATGTTTTTCCATCACTCTCTGACATACATAATTAATTGTGTTTACTACATTAAAATCCATTTTTTTAATACCAAATGGTATGAATAATTTTAAAATTATCATAAATTTACTAAACATAAACCAGACTGAAATGTTTTCTGAATACTTTTTCCAGTTTTTATATACATATAATATCAATATAAATACATAATATAAAAAGACTACGTAACATCAAAAAGACTATGTAATATCTAAGAGCACATTATTATCCACTTTTCTTTTTAAAATAGTTTGTTCTGAAATATAATTGCACAATCATGATTCCACTCATATTCTCTCTTGAGTAATATGCAAGACAGTTGTCAAAAAGAACAAAATCATGAAGGAAGTTTACTATCATCTTTTCTACTCCTCCCGCTCAATTTCTCCTCCTCCTTCAATTAATGTTTCCATCAGGATTTTCCTGCACACATATAGGGACACCTAGTGGCAGAAACTGATGAAAACTCACCTCTAGGAAGACCTGGAGGAGCCATCAGTGGTATGAAATTCAGGTCACGCCAGGTAGCCAAAACATGCAAATTCAGTTCACTCTGAGGCTTTTGCACCTTTTTTTCGTGCTCCAGAGAGTGAGTCTACTTATTTAAAAGTACAAAAAAAACCCAACAAAACATTCATCACTTTCCTTTGATATATCACAACACAGTTACAGTGCCTCTTGGATAGAATCATAAAATAATAGGTTGATTTTTGTATATCATGTTTTAAATAAATTTTCATATTTATTTTAAGTAAGGACAAAGCTGGTAAAATCTGTCTGTGAACATATGTACATAAATATGTGAATCTGACACATGTTCTGTGCTTACATTTTGTAAATATGTGTTAAAACATATGATCTAGAAATGCATAGGAGTAGCAATGTTTTCTTTAAAAAGTCAGATTAAGGATTTATCTTTTTATTGTATTAATTAGTGTGTGTTCAAATAGGTTAAAAAAATTTAAATGGCAAAACATAAAGCTAAGCACCTGTATCCCCTAAAGTTATGCAGGGTGAAGTTTACATATCTATATCTATGTACATATATCTATATATATGTAGTCTTACCTATCATTTACAGAGCTAGATCCAGTATTCAGAAACCATTAAGACTGATTAAGTTCTTGCTGGGCACATCCATGTGCCTCAAGGATCAACATTTCTTGCTGTATGTCTTGCAGCAATCTTTTTCAAAGACATCAGGAATAAGATTAATACTACTGAATCACTTGGAAGTCTAATTTACACATAATCCCCGATTTTCAATTTCTGACTTCCCCTGGTTTTGTCGCTTGTAAGGAACAGATCATTAGAAATTCTCATGGGATGCTTAACTTCCCCAAAGTGAACAAGGATGGGACAGGTCAGGTTCTGTGTTTGAGGGAGAGTATACTAATCCTATCCATATTTTTGCTAACTAATGTGGTGTAGAAATTTAAAGCCTGCTCCTTCTCTGGAGTGTTTTAACCATTAAGGCAGAAAACACAATAAGGCAGTATTTCTCTTTTTCCTGGTAAATATGTTGTTTAGTGTAAGAAAATTAAAGCATAAAGAAAATAATAGCCTAATAGGATGGTACCTTAAGGTTACCTCTGTATGCAAGGATATTAATAAACCTCTTTTCCTACTCTATAACTTACACCAGAAAAACTAAGAAGCTATCCCAGAGGAAGTGTTCAGATCCAGAAAAAATCAAAATCCTTTTATTTCAGTTATTATGGACAGATTAGGTACCTTACATTAGACATATTTGACATAAAATAATTTTAATTATTTGATAATCCTAAGTATAGCAAGGAGATAAGAGAAATGAAAAATCAGAACTATTGTATAACGACAGAATAGTTTAGGAAATTTCAGAGAGATTTTTTGCAGTATGCTACTTAATCCATGCCACGTCCTACTGAAGATGCTGAAAAATTAGCTAGTATTTTTGAGATAATGGAACTGAGTTGAATTTGATTTTCATAAGTAGTAATAGAAGCATATTGCTGAAAGGGACTACCTACATTTCTACATTGTCACAACTGAGAGTTACAATATACTAAATGTTTAGTTAAAAAAAAAAAAAAAAGAAAAAAAAAAAAAAGAGATCTACAGAACTTTTGGTCCAGATGGTACAACCCACTGAGTCAAAACCTTTAACTTGTTAATTTGCAGTATAGAATTAAAGCAAAACCTCAAATCTTCCTTGGGGAAAATGAAAAAAGGGAGGAAGAAGAGAAAAAAGGGCACTGCTAATGGTCTGTGGAGACCCCCTCAACAGAAGGAAATATGTTAGAATTTCTTTGCAGAGTGTTCTAGAAGATACATGTCCCACTATACAAAGCAGAACAAAAGAAAGACAGAAATTAACATAACTCAGAATCTAAATTATACAATAAAGGGAGAAAACATCCTACCTGACCTGAGAGCCTGCAGTAAGCCCTCAGGCAGAGAAGAGATACAGTATAAGTGTAGAAAAATATTCCAACTTCTTCAAAAAGCCCTTTCCTTTCCAACTTGCCACAAATGTACCTTTTCTAACACAAACTGTCCCATTCAATTACAAGGTTTTTTATTTTCAAGTTCTATTTAAAAAAAAAACTTTGTTGGCCTGATTACCTATTTGGAAGACCTTTCCAGTCTCAGACAGTCAGTGAACTTCTTCCCTTTCCTAGGTTTTATAATCAACACATATGCATTTGATGGCATGCCAACATCCCTTTTCAGTTCAAATACATTCTATTTAGTTTAGTTTTTTGTGGTTTTTTTAGCATTTAACTAAAAACGACTTTGTAAGGACTCATATGTCCTTACAATATCTATTTGGCTATGTATTCCTATTTTTTTTTTTAATCTTTCTTCTGTAGACACATTTTCCATGCCCCAATTACCATAGTTCCTTCCTGATCTTTAGACTTCCTTTTAGTATCTTCTTTGAATATAGGACTAGAACCTTGCAAAATACATCAGGAACTCATGAAAAAGCACATCCTTTACAATACTAATAATGTTTTCTTACCTATTATGACATCCTGTCTAATACATCATAAAATCACATTTTTCTTTTCCCTTTATGTAAGTACTTACAACAGCAACCTGTAACCCCTTGCTGATTGACAACTAGCTTTAAATTTCTGAATTTTTTAATAGGCTTGGATTTTCAGAGTTTATAGCAAAAGTTTTAATTCATGACTTTGCAGAATGCATTATTCAATTTCACATTATTTCTATCAGCCTAGACCAAAGGAAAAGCAATATATAGACAGACATCAATTGAATTTAGAAATACTGACATGTTAAAATATAGACAATAAGACTAAAATTGTAAAATATTTACATAGCATATATGCATATATATATATATATTTGTACTTATATGTATCTCAACACATCTGTTTCTCAGAAAGACCTCTAATTTTGTCAAAAAATTCTGTCTAGACCCACTTACCTTATACCCTTAACTCAGTGCTATGTGCATTACAAAGGAGCTGATCCTTTCAGTATTTTAGGACATAAAACTGCTGGACCAAATGCTTGTGCCATGATACACTGAGGATTTCTCTTACCCTATTTCTACTTTCACTTGACAACAAAATTTTCACATCTTCTTACCAGAAGCAGAGGCAACTTTTCTTTTTACCTACTTGGTCTCGGCCTACTTTATTCTTAATGTCCACCCCATGCATTAACAGCCATCCCACTTCTTAAGTTCTCATTTTATTTACATTGCTTAACAAGTTTTTAATCTATTTCAGCTTTCTGTGCAAGTTTTGGTTTAACAAGGTTTCTGACCATTCTCAGTTTGGTTTTATGCCTTCTAATTATTGATGCAGATTTCTTCTTGCTAATCAGTATCTCTTTTCCATTCTCTTTTAGTTTTGTGCTTACTCTTAATAACTTGCTTAAGGCTTCTACCTTCTGGGAATTCTTTTTCATTCCAGTTTAGGTGGACTATTTTGTTTCTCCCCTTCTTCTCCACTGTAAAAATTCAATAATATTTGCTTTCTTTTTACATAAAGTAGCATGTTTCTTATCTGAATTCTTCTTCCAGTACTCATCAAAGTTTTTTTTATTTCTGAGTTTGCCTTTTTTAACACTGGACTGCAGTTACAGATCCTTCACACTCTTCGGTCTTGAACCTTCACATGAAGTAAAAAAGCTCAAAACCATTATATCTATTTTCTATCATTAGTTTATCCTGCAGATCCTATAATTTGCTACAATTTAATCTAAATTATCCTTGTCTCTTGCTTGCTCAATATCTGTTCCATAAAAGCTATCCTCTATCATGATCAAATTCATGTCATCCCCAGCAACACTTGTTGAACTTTTTGCTGATGCTTGCCCATAAGAAATAACACCAATCTGCATGATGACACAATCTCAGCTTTAGCTTTATTTCCCCACCCTACCCTATATTTGTAGGTATTATTTTCCAGCTCCAATCTGGACCAGCAGATTCATAATAGATTGCATCCCTGGTATTTTTCCTACCCTTTGCTCAATGATTTTTATTCAAGTGGACACTATCTCATCTTCACCCTCAAATTCAACATTTTTATTGCACTATTGTTAACAGTCTTCGTTTCTTAACATGTTTTAGTGCATTACCATGAAATTATTTCAACACTTTGTCTTTCATAATGAGTGTCTATCCTTCTGTTCCAATATATTTCATTCAACAAGTTTGGAACTTCCAATATCCTGTTTTCCCATGTCTGATTCCACATGCCAGATCAACTTCTCCTGCCAATGTTATAAATTGAAGTGATAGAAAAAGAGGGTAGACCTGAACACTTACAGGTTGTACATATAATGCATGTATGCCTCATATGCTTTTGTTGAGCTATCTTTACTCTTGCTCCATCCTCATTCAGGTCCCTCTGCTTGTATTCCGTATGAGGATTATATTAATTATTTCCAACTTCCTGAATATTTCAGTTTAAAGGAGTTTAAGATTTCCCAGTTTAATGAAAGGTAGATGAAAAATACATTATCAAGAGGCAAAACTATAACAAAAAAAATTTAAAAATAATATATATAAAATAAAAATTAAAAAATCAAAACTATATTAAAAACTAAAATAAAAAAATTGTATTATTTATTGTTTGATGTTTTTGCTTTGGTTTAAAATGACAGTTCTAGTTCAAATATTCAGATATAATTTTTCACTGCCAGAAATACTTTTGAACTAAGAATAAGACTGAATGGAACAACAGCATGATAGTTCTACACTAATAACTATTTAAATCTCCCACATGCTACTAAAACCATCTAGCAGTATAACAACTTAAAAGTAAGATTTGATTAAATCAGACTTTCTACTTATTATGCTTTTTAATATCTCACTAGTACAGGATCAGAATAATTAAGCTGAAATATATCTACAATGTTGACTTTAACATGATAGCTTTTAACATAATTTCAGAGTTATGAAATGTCAATTTCTTCAAAACAGTTTCAGGAAGGAGTTAAGCTCAGCCTAGCTGACAAGGTTATGTAAAATATCTTTGTTATGAATAAAAAAGTATTTATGTGTGTCTAATTTTCTGTGCCAGAGAGAAAAATAGCATAGGATCACAGGCAGATGCTATAAATATGACAGGCCTAAAAAATGCAAGCATATATGCATAGAATCCCATATATTCGAAATGCAGAATTACTAATTCAAAAGGAAGATATTTTCAAAAATAGTGAAGCCATAAAAAACTCCTGTAAGACATATCCTATAAGATTGATCTGTTCAGTATCTCTGATTTTTTTTTTTGTTCTACTATCATAAATTCCATGGTACATATTAGAAAAGCTTAAAAGAGCATATGTAGGTAGAAAAAAAAAGTGCATGGGGTGTGGTTTGGTATTTTTTCCTGACTGAAAGTAGCACCTTGGAACACAAGGTGCTACTAAAGCCATTCTAAACCTTCCACTGAATTAATTGGGTTTGCATCAAAACAGGAAATTCAGTGATCCTTTAAGAATATAAGTAAGTACTTTGTCCCACTGAGAAGATTTCCAAGAGCTTCTACAAGGCCAGGAAAATTACCTGGATCATGTAAGAAATTTGTCTTCCATCCAAAAAACAGATCTTGCTCATTTCAGGCCTAGGGAAACAGGATCTGAGTCACACTCCTTTTATGTCTCCAGAAAAGATAAATATGCCTTTTAGGGAAAGCTGAGCATTACAAAAAAGACTATTTTTTAGCAATAACTTTTGGGTTTAGCGTGTTGGGATGTTAAGATATGAGTTAACACAGGTCTGCTGAAGATGCAGATGCGCAGAAATCACAAACCACTAGAACAGAAAAACAGAGGGACACATACATCTAGCGTTACCTTTGAGTTAAAGCTGGGTTCCAACCTCTGTGCTGTGCACATGGGGTGTTCTCCATGTGTTCCTGTGCGCATAACACCATTAGATTTACTACATTTATGTACTATGTACTACTAGATTTACATACTACAATCCAGAGAGCACATAGCAGCAATTAATACGCAAATGCGAACACGTGCACGTCTTTGCACGTACGCAATTATACCGCCTTCTAATTTATTTTTTTTAAGATCAGCCAAACACGCAATTTTGCCGAAAATAAAACCCTAAGTTTAATCGGAAAAAAACCCCACACCCAGAGCTACAGCCAGCCTCGCCACCGAAAAACCCCTTGTGGCCCCGCATGCACACCTAACAACGGCGGTTATCCCTCCGGGAACAAAGGGAACGCGCTCGCCGCGGCGTCGCCTCCTCGGTGCCCGCCGCGGCCGCTCCCGCTCCCGCCGCGCTGCCCGAGCCGGGGGCAGCGCCCGCAGCCGCCCCGCGCGGTCCATCCGCCG
>JAYDZK010000001.1:71258208-71277379 GCA_034509185.1 Euphonia xanthogaster
CCCCTCCCCTCCCCTCCCCTATTTCATATTTTACTCTCATTAACAAAATGAGCTGAATTTCAAGTGGTTAATCCCAGAAGATACAGCCTGGAATTTCTAGACATTCCTACACACTGTTTGAAACACCAGATGTTATGTCAGTCCTCTCATCAGTTAAAGTCTAACAAAAATTCAGCTTCCACTTCAGTAGTTCCAGAGCCCACATTCTCACACCTTTATTTTTAGTACATATATCTTTACCATCCAGTATTTTAATGGTCACTTAAGGTTGTGAAAACATCTTCAGTTGGTTCTGCATATTGTAATATTTAATTTCTTAATGTTTTCCTATGTTTTAACTTTTTAATAAAGCTACTGGTATTTCTTAGAGGAATTCATTTTAGGAAAACAAATACAGCGGTACCTTTTCTCATATCACATAATAATTTAGTTATTATTTAGTTATTAAAGTAACTTTTAAAAATGGTTAAAGAGCATAAAAATGAGCTGATGACCTGTGGTAAACACAATGTAGAAGATATATCTGGAAAGGCAAGAATAGCTAAATGTGGTTGTTAGAAAATAGGAAGGCAAGATCCTGGTTTTGTAGGTTGTTTAGATCTCTGTTTAGCTGGAGATAAAATGTCTGACCAGCATGTTGTTTCTTAAAGAAACTTAAGAGTCTGTTTAATGCATATGGTTCCCTCTCAGGGGGCCAAGTCCATTAAGGCACTACATCCTGAAGGACAGGGTAAACAAGAACTCCTTCATTTTTAGAGGGCAGGTTCTTTATATTGCTCAGTGTCTCCAGGGAACCTGAATAGCCTTTCATTAGGTTACAGAGTGGCATACTGAATTACAGAGTCTCCAAACCAGAGAAGGAGGCTGAAATCTTTTTCTGTCTTATGCAGAACTGAGAATGCAGTTGGCACTACTGGCATTAAACAAGAAAAATGGGGAGAGAAAAGGAAGTGAATGGCAGACACAATGCCATAGCTGTCAGCCTTCAAACAGTCGTCACATTTCTATTGATTATTTGATTGTAGGGAACTTGCACCTCCATTCTGCAGCATCCACTTACCCTGGAAAATGCAGGACCTCAAGCTAAGGAATGACAAGAGGATGGAGGACTAGATGAGTGAGGCGTTTCTGTGAGAGAAGTGGGCAGGATAGCAGCAATCTGAATGGGGCAGCCACACTATTTGTTTTTCCCAAACCTTCTAAGAAGCTTTGCAATGTGTTTTGCCGAAAAGAGAGCACACAGATCTCCTTGCAGTCCAGCAATACTGTCTTATATATTTGTGTTTTTCTTCCATTTATGTATAAATTGCATCCTAATATTACAAGTTTTTGCAATTTATTATTTTTCCTGGTCATTATTCAGCTACATTTCAGAATTTCTAGCAGTATGATGATACGCCAGAAATGCTAAGCACTGTTACACTTTAGAATAATTGTTTATTCTTAAAACACTGAGCAGAACAGAGATGGGGCAGAAGAAAAAGCATATTTAGGTCCTAGGAACAAGAGGCATCTAGTTAATTGAATATACAAAGAAATAAAGTGTAATGAAGTTTGTAATTAAATGGTTAGCAAATTAACTATTTAACTTACAGCTAATGGGCCACATTTTGCTTCTAGTTGTGTAAGTACACAACTGGATTCCATTGACTTGAGGAACTTGCAAAATATTTACCTTGCTCTTGTAAGTCTGGCTTTTTGTCATTGAAATAAGCCATTCTCTTAGCATTTTTGTTTTGTACAGTAAAAATTTGAATACGGTAATTACAAACATTAGTAGTTGTGCTGTTTATCTCCAAAATGAATCGCATCTATTTCCAATCTGCTGACAAATTAACTGAACACTGATGTGTTCAGTAATATGGCACTGTAAAGTTTATCTCGGACTCGTCCTGATTATATGGGAAGTACAGTTTACATCCACAGATATACATATGGTTCTTCAGAATGATGAACCATATGAACAGACAATATACCTCTATTTAATTCTGTGGACTTGCTCCCAAAACCTCGAATTAGATTAAATACCTATTGCTAGAAATTGTTCTCTTTGTGGTGTTTTTGCCATGGAAGATGCAACTACTTCTGCTGCAATTTTGCAGGCTTATATTTACAGTATTTTTAAATTTTGCAGAAAACTTTAGACCATGTCAAACATAAATGATTTTTTTGCCTGGCTGGACACAAGATTACTATTTGTGTATCACGACATGGTTCTGGGTGATCTTCCAAAAAATGTCCAGACTGGTATAAGATAAAACGTTGAAATAATAATTGTGTAGTTCAATATTTAATGTAATAAAATATTTTTTTCTCATGATTTCAGCAGTACATCTGATTTTGTGAACACTAGATTATTAACACATTTGGTAATTTTGTACCATTTCTATGGCAAAAAGTTTATGTTTATATTTGAGGAAGGGGAAAAAGTATGAGATTGCTTTTGTCAGACGTCATATCAACTTTATTCAAAAATGCTTAGAGCAAAAGCACTGAGTTAAATTTGTCAAACTTGAAAGGTAAAAATCTAGTCCGATTTATGAATTTCTGAAAACAGTGTTTAATTGCCGACTAGATTTTTATTTTAAATATCTGTATTTTTTTACCATCTGTATTTTAAAAAACAAACATACATGCGTATATATATATATCAAAGTGTATGTGTACATATTTATAAGTATGCCTATATACGTATATATGTACATCTACACTTATATCTACCTTTATTTCTTTAATTAAAATTGTCTTTACTTTGATGTAGGAATATTTTCATGTAAGTTGTGAGAGCTTTTAGGCTTGGAATGAAAGAAAAGTTCTTCATAGCACACATGTAGGAGATAAATGCTATATCCACGTAATCACCAGAAAATCAGTTCAGTCATACAATGCTTCAACTTTTCTAATATAGTAATATAAATTTTGGGTTGGAGTTCCTAGGAACAAAAGTTTGGGCTCAAATCCAGTTTTCAAGTGGCTGAATATGGATTGAGGGACATTAATATTCCAGTATTTTAAGCCTCTACCTTTTACATTTGGCATAATATCACATGGCAAAACTGGCTTGAAATTGACTTTCTGTAACTTTACTGCTATAGCAATTAATTTGTCCAGTCAAATGGATAAATAGACATAAAACAAATGTATTTTTGACAAAGGCAAGAGTTCTTAGAAAGGTCTTTCTTTTAGATATCTGAATTTAGTTTTAAAATACTGAATTCATAATGATATTTAATTATGCAATTAATCATTACAAATAATGACAAAGATTTGTTTGTTTTCTAAAGCTGAACTTAGGTGAGCTAATCAGTTTTTTAGTTATGAGTATAATAAAGCTGTTCGTCCCAGTGGCAGTTGCTTTCTGGTGAAAATTATAACAGGGTTGTTCTCAGCATTGGTACTCTTCAGCCATGATACAATTTTATCATTGTAAATTCTTTTTTAAAATACTGAAAATTAAACATTTTAAAAGCATTTTTGGGTTGGCAGTTTGCTAAGTTGAATATTTCATTAAGTTTATCTAATATTTATTATTTATCCAATTTTAAGTAATTTTCTCTTTTTTTTTTTTAAGCCATACATACAACTCTTTATAAATGATGTGATGATGTGGTTACATGAGTTTATTTGTAGTTGTGTACAGCGCTGCACATCTGGTTAGATGGCATCTGGTAATTTATAACTAACCAAAATATCTAGATTACAATATTCTTCACATTAAGCTCAAAATTCAAGAATATGTACATTTTTCTGTTTTCAAATTTGTAAGAAATGCCTATGCTAACATCAAAGAACTTGAACCACTTTCAAAGAATTAATATTATGCTGAATCATTTATTCCCAAGTATAAATATCTTCTTTTAGTGATGATGAAAAGTGTATCAAAGGAAAAATTGCCTAATCAGTATATTTGATGGTTGTGAAGTGAATGAAAATTCTCCCATTGATTTTACTTTTTTGGAAGCATGTAATGTCTTTACACTGTGTTTATTTTCTCTTCCTGTTAGAGACTGTTTATTGGCCTACCATGCATAAGAAAAATCCCTGCTACAAAGGTGTTTCAAATCTCAGCTGGTTTTATCATCTCTATCAGTAACAGCTTTGGCTGTTTCCTGAGGTTGTTTTATTTTTATAGTGATTAAATTATGCTTGGTCTTTTAAGAGTGGATTTTTTTGCCTTATATCCATCCAAACATATCATGCAATGTAGTCAGTACTGGTGGTGGAAATTATTTTAAACACTGTATATTGATGGATTCTTCAAATTTATAACATTAATGCTTTAAAACATTCTAACTCTTTGAAAGAGAGTTAACAGTTACACATTTTTTATTTTAATTTTATGTTTCCCTGTCATTCTTTTTTCCCCTACACATTACTGAATCAAACTGCCTGCCTTTGCTTTGAAGGCTGCTTTTTATTTTAAGTACAGAGCACGGTTGCGTGCGAAGGGATCTAAGCTATTGTTCTTCAGTGTGTTTATTTCTTTTAAAGAAAAATATTGTACTCTTCTAAATAGCTATTGATTTTCTAAGGAGAATCACATGGTCTACAATTCTCCTTTCTCCATTCTTACATTGTGAGGCAGTGATGAAGTGTGTTCGGTTTTGCAGCTTTTTTGTTGCAGGTGTAACACCTTAAGCAAAATCCTCATGGTTGTCAAAGAAAATTATGTTTTAGCTAGGAATTTTTAAAAAAATCTGCCTATAGCATCATTAGTGGAAAGTTGTAACACAAATACATACCTGCATAAACATGCATTTATGTGTTTGTGTGTGTCTGGGTCACCACCCAGTTCAGATTTTTTTGTTTGTTTGTTTTCAGTTAATTTTTTTAAATTCACTTTGTCTCAAAGACAGGATTTGTCATATAATTAGACAGTGCTTATATAATGAAACTTTCCAGCAGAGTAATTTAAGTCATAAAGTGATCTTCGTCTTCTTATTGACAATTTCTGATTGGTTTGAAATGTTTATTTTTAACTTTTTGGCCTGACAAGTAATAACTTCCAACAAGTAAGTGGCAATGTGCCATATTATCATGTTGAATAGTAGAATCTATTGGTTTTATCGTGCAATATATTACTTAATAAATTTTTAATAGTAAGAGTCTACTAATGCATATTGTACTAACACGTCCATTAATTCTTCCTTAGGAATACTTTTTCCTAAAGAATAAGTTACTACTCTCTTGCAAAAAGTTTTTTCTAAAAATATGAGAAGTAGTTAAGATAATGATTCTAAATTCACCGTTTTTTAGAGATATAATTGAATGTGTTCATGATGGGTAATATTTTTTCATCCATGCATAATTTTATACAATGAATGTGTTCTATAATTTTCAATACACTTTATATACCAAGTGTTATCTGTAATTAAATATTTCTTAAGACTTGTTGGTTTATTAAGAAGTTTTTGTTAGATTTTGTTAGGATCAGAGCTTTAATTTTGGAGGAAGAAAACTCCCATCTCATCAGTCTATCTTTATCTTATGAGCAATTGTCCAAATAACTCAGATTTATTTTTCTCTAATGTTAAATTATGTGTTATTTTTTCCCTCATTTTCTGTTTAAAAGTTTGTGAATTACTTACTGCTCTATATAATGATCTCTGGTGAAATGTCAAAAATTCCCAATTCTTTGATCTGATCAACACTATGTAACTTCAATTTACAGTTACTTAGTGAAGCTGTTTTATTTTATGTTTGTCTTAGGTACCCTTATCTCTAAGTCTGTGTGTCAATGTAAGGCCTAACTTAATCAAAACTCAGTATTACTTCACAACCCAAACAAAATCATTTAACACAGCAACGAAGACAAAATTTCCAAAGTAGATTTTGATTCTGTGACTACTTCCACATATGAAAATTTTATTTATGTGGGTTGTCCCATTGGGTTCCATCAGAATTTTTTGTGTTACATACTTTTATGTTTGAAATTTTGGAATTTGAATATATGTCTGACACATACAAACTTATGCCAATACTTAATGTGAGTTCTGGTTTGTCTCATGGAGAAAGAAGTGTTTCTGAACGTGTTAGGATTATGATTACTGTTACAAAGGTATTTTCTTCCTATGAAAAAGGTCTTTTCTGGGTTTACTCATGTAGAAAATATACAATTAGGTTTGTGTATTGGAGAGCATTTTGATATTTTTGAAAAGGCCTGAGGACCTTCAAAGCTAAAACTAGTTCAGTTTCTGAAATGCCTACTTTCTGCTTTCAGTTGAATGTTGCTGGCTTGAAAAGGTTACTGATAATCATGTTTAAGCCTAATGGCAGAAAGGTACTAAGAGGGTTAATGATTTTTTTTTTATTTATTCAGGTATTTGAGCTGTCAAGCTGTATATAGAATATAAGTACCTATAGGTTCTGAATGACTTCATTTTGTCTTGTCTTCTAAAACAGGGTGTTTTTTTTTTTTAATTTTAATAGAGATTGCAGGATTTGAATGAATTATAGAGAAGTTAAATAGCTGTCATTCAAATACTTCAAAAAGAATAGTTGTTTTTATTATTGTTGTTGTTTTCATTTAGATCAGAAAAAAATCAGGTCATATCTATTTCTAGGACTCACAGGGTTTTTAGGAGGTGAGTGAACAATTGCTAAGAGGCCTTGGACCTCTCCATGTTAAAACAAGTTAAATGATGACAGTGATTAAAAAGGAGCTCATTTTAGTGAGTTCATGATTTGAGAATATAGTCAATTTGTATTTATCTCTGCATTTTAAATATTGAAAAGATTAACATTGTCAAAAATGTTTATTAATACTGAGAAGAAAGCAATTATTCTCAGGGTAGAGACTCTTAAAGACAGTATTTTTGTTACCGCAAGTTAAATCAAAGATTTCAATTCAACTGTCTAAATTAAGTGATTCAAAAGTAATAACATACAGAACATAAAGTATTTAATACTGAGAATATCACTAAAACTTAAACTTGTAAGCATCCTTTTAGATATGTACAGCCTTTCAACCCTTGATATCAGATTCCTATGTAGAAAAGATGTTTTAGCTGTGGTTAGGACAGCACAGTCAGAGGAGAGACAGGTATTTTGGTCTATCTTATTTTATCTAATCTTAGAATAATCACTTTTCTTGTTTTGTTTTTTTTTTTCCCCTCGTCACACAGGCATCAAAATTCTTCATGTCACATTTGGAAATTGTGGTGTCACAAGGTGTCCCAGAGCGTGGACAAATAATAATCCAGTAGCAGAATAAAAATTGCTACAGCAAACTGAAACATGAAATTAAAATATGATTTTCTGTGACCATGGGGAGATAATTGTGAGAGTACTTTGTTGACAACTATTTGATAATTATGGCTTGTATTCTTCTAACACCTTTCTTCCCAAAGGAGCCTAAAGTGCCTTACAAAATTAGGGCCTGTTCCTGCCCTGATTGAAGTCAATGGGAGCACTGCCAATGGGAACAGCACTGGGATCTTAGGAAGCTAATAAAAGCTGCATTCAAACATCACTTCTGCCACTGAAATGTGTAACTGTTCAACTTACACAGCAATACTCCCAGTGGTTTAAGACAGGAAGTGAATATTATCATATACAGATTGCAAATTTGAAAAAGAAAATATTATTTTAAAGGGATACATAGTCCAAATTAATATTAGTGTTAATAATACTGATTTTGGTAAAGATTTCTGTTTGAATCTTCAGCCAAACAGATTTTTCTATTTTTTTTTTTTTTCAGAGGATCTGAACATTAGGTCCAGTAAATCTAATCACTGATATCGCTTTCATTATTAATATATTGTGTACACATATTTGGGAGCTCAGATGTGCATGGTTTTGGTGCAATAATTAAAAAAAAAATCAGGAAAATATAAAATAGTCATACAAGTAATCTTCTATAGTTATTTTATCCTTTTTAGTTATTTTATCCTTTTCCTGATTAGTTTTTAATTTCTACCTGAAAAAGCCTGATATTACTATCAGTGTTTTCTGTATGTTTCCATATTTGTTCAAATTACATATTGAGCTGATTGCTGTGATATGTGGAAGACAGGATTTGATGCTTGTATACCTGAAATTCCAGTTGAAATTAAGCATTATACCACATATTCTGATATTTTTCTTTACTTTTAATATAGGGACCTTTCATATAAAATTTTTCAGATACAAAAACATTAAAGAGCATACATAGATCCAAAAAAGCCCCACCAAAATATGAGAACTAATGCAGGTATTTGTAATACAATGAAAAGACCTGAATTGTTTTTCATTCAGCACTTTTTTCTCAATCATTTATATTGGTGAATGAGAAAATAATTCTATTCTTTAACATTTTAAAAATTATTGCTATATCACAAAGAGGAAAAATTAGCTCTTGGACTGTTTTGTTTGTCTCTAGTTATAGACTTTCAGATGGGACTGAAAAATAAGCAACTCAAAGAATAACTAACCGTCAGAAATTATCTAGTAGAATATGTAGCAGCTGAAGTCTCTGAATCAGATGAATATACATGCTGTACATTAAAAAAAAAAAGGTTTGAGGCTACAGGGCTAAATAAACTCAAATCTATTCTTACTGAATCCTTCTAGTCTCGTTCAGTAAATATTTACTAAATCTGCCAGAGGAATCACAGAAGATGAAGCTTTGCCTTATTGACCAGACAGAAATCCTCTGTATCGTTCATTTGGATAATATATTTACCTTATTAAAACAACAACCAAAAACTGCCCCCCCCAAAAAAAATCCAACAAAAAGCCCAAACAACAGACACCAAAAAGCCCCCAAAACAAAACCCACAAAACAAAAACCCAAATCATACATAATACCACTTTTTAAAATAATGTTCTCCTTTTCATGCTGTACCTGCATAAAATGTTTAGTGTACCCTCGATCGTCCCTGAACAAAAAGTTTATAAGGTAGTTCATAAAAGGGGTTTCCAAAGAACTAACAGCATATTGTATGCATCCGTTACATAGATGTGGCTTTCAAGTTGTTTTTAATACATGGAAGAAGGCACTCTTAGAATGTAATTCATCGGTAGGTCTAAATGTCTTCTTTTGCTAGAAACACAGAATTTTACAAATGTTTCTCACAGTTATAACCTTGGAATATGCAAATTACTGAATCTATGCGGAGTGAGCCAGTGCCATGTTTTCTTACTTACCTTTCTGGCTAGAAATCTCACATCTTCTCCAATGAGAATTTGACATAAGGAAAAAAAAAAAAAAAAAAAAAATTGGCAGAACAGTTTCAGAAAGCTACAGACAGATAGGGAAAGGAATCACTGAAGTTAACAGCCAATTAGTTTTGTTTTCTTTTGTATGTGTTTTCAGTAAAAGTATTACATATTTAATACTTCTAATTAAGTCATTATTATGTCATAATTACAGGTTACAGTATAATAATTTGACATAATGAGTTAAATTAGGGGTTAAATCATCTTCACAAAGAATGAGTCACTGATGCATGTAAGGAAAAAACCCAATGAAATAGTTAAGGATGAGAAATCTGGTGCCTGGACTTGGAGCCATTGATATCTTAAGCTTGATAGTGCACAGTCTCTTTTAGACAGTTACAAAACCAAGAAAGAAGTAATTATGCAAGTGCTGATGACAGGCCAGGAGGAATTTAGCACTTCAGTCAAAAGACAGGATTAGATTTTATCCTAAGGCTCGGATTAGTGTGTGATCTCATGGTCACTTAATAGGTTTCCTATTAGATCTTCCCTAAGGCCTGTTTTTGCACTCCTTAGGCAGGCCAAACACCCAAAGAAATCTGTGCACTTTTGCTAAGCAAAGGAGTTTTCAGTGTCTTCTGAAAACTTCAAATTATTTATTACATGTGTATAAAATAAAGGGCTAGATGACAGTTACTAAAAAGAAAATTTATGATTAAGTTCTATGCTGTTAAGTATCTGGGCCTAAATTACTAATGCAATACAGAGATCACACATCCATCTCATAACAGAAATAAATTAGCTAGTGTCAGATTCTGTAATCTTTTTCGACTTCCACCTTGCTCAGCAAAGCATTGTAGGATCTGGCCTTTAAAATCTTTTGTATTGTATTTCTTCACTAATAAATATTTTGTAAGACTTTACTGGGTGCTACAATACTTTTCATTAATTTCCATTAAACATGTTTTCATTGGGATATCCGTAACCATTACAGGAAATAGCAACTTTGTATTAGAAAGTGAGGTGAATATACCTCTTCTTTTTTTTCTTTTTGTTTTTTTCTGGACATGCTCAATACAAAAATAAGCCCACATCAATTTCCTGGGAAAGAACTATTTTTCAAATATCTTTTAGAATTTGTTAAATAAAAGTCTTCCTGACAAACAAAACATGAGTTTGACTAAAATAAAAAGAAAGCCATTCAACTGATCTAGTTTTACTAAAGCCTTTGTCAAAAACCTCAAAATTTGAACATGTATCACCAATTTTGAAAACTAACAAACAAACAAAAAAAACCAAAATCTGTCGTAAATAAATGGTTGATCTAGACTGTTGGAAACAGATGAATGCTATCTTACATAAGGTCCTGCTTTATACTTTAAAATTTAATTAATATACCAATTATAAAGGATTATAAAATACACTATTTTCATGCACAGTCATCTCATAATTGCAACCTATAGCAATGGATTTTTTTTACCAATGCATTATGTTTTTGAGAGTTCAAAATAATTTATATAATTAATAATTAAATAATCCTTTAAGATTTGTTTTAATAAATCTTTAAAACACCAAACTTAGAAAAGGCCAAGCAGTTTTTTTAATAGAATGTTTTTAAAGGGGTATTGTCAAACAGAAAGTATTATTAAAGAGTGTATTTATAGCAAAAATAATGCTTTTAATTGTTAATATATTTCTCATATTTATATTTGCATGCTCTGAAAAATTTAACTTCTAGAAATATAATAATATCACCAGAAGCTACTTATGGATGTAAAATTCTTCGTATGTCTAAGCATTTGCAGGACTGAGCTTTCAATTTTTGATTGTTTGGTCAGATGAGAAAAATATCTACTCAGTAGTCACTGGAGCTTTTGAGATCATGAAATTGGTTCATGTATTTCTGTCTAACACTTTGTACGTTATCCTTCAATGAACAGTAAAGAAAGCAAATATCAAAAAATACCTCTGAAATGCGGTGAGATACTTAACATAGTAATCCAAAGACTGTCCTTAGATTGATAATATTTGTATTTGCAGTATTAAACACAGCATTAGAAACATAAGCTGATGTCATATATACATAACTTTATAATTGTAGACACATATATTTCTGTTTATACTTTTAATTTTCATTTAAACAGCATCATTGGTGTACATGATATCTATGTATGCTCACATATAAAAGTCTCAGGTACTTAAAAGCACATTAGATCTAAATTATGCAGCAAAGTGCCACCATGATATATGTGGCAATTTAACTGACTTCTGTTACAGTGTTAGTTTATGTTTACTAATGTCAGATAGTTTTCATGGTTACTGGTTTATTTTTGAGCAAAACCAAACAAACTAAACAAAGGAGAAAAACCAGCAAAAACCAACAACCAAAAAAATTCCAAACCTGCAATATGCAATGAAGACTCTTTTCATTCTGACAGAGAAAAACTATTCCTGTGGTGCTTAGGCACTTCACAGGAGAAGAATTTTTTGCAATATGATGCCTCCTGTGGTGCAGTGAGGCGTGAAGCAATACAAGAGGTAGCTGGAGCTGAAGAATGTCATATGAGGAGGCGCCACATCATAGGAAACATTCACAAGTGGAAGACAGCTGTTGTTATGAACTATTAAAGACATCAGCAGGGTGTTCATTTCTTTCAAGGCTTCAGAAGCCTGAGATGGCATTTCCTTCTATCTTCTTCTCCCTGCTGTCTGTCCTCCTCCCTCTCAAGGAAAGTTTGCTACATCTGGTACCTTTCATCGTGGCATGCACTGAATCACAAGGGTTCTGCTGCTTGTTGCCCACTCCTTTGCCCTCAGTTAAAGATTAGGTGGGACTGGGCATCACAGCAGCAAGGAGAAGCTCTCATGCTTAGGAAAACACTTCAGGTAGGATTAAAGCAGGCATGCTGAAGACCTACCGAAACGGCTGAAATGGGAATTGCATTTATAATTGTATGCCTAGTGCTGTTACATATATCTTCAACTTAGTGTAATTATAAACTACATGATTATTAAGTTTAGACACAATGACCACTGTTTTTCAAAGATGGATGAGAGGATGGACGTAACCAAGAGGAAAGTGAATTAGCAGTAACACTGACTATTCTTATTAAACAAAGTGTTAGTCCTGTAAATGTAACTCCTGTAACTTTAGTAACTTATTTTACTTAAATCAAAAGGTGAATAGCCATGAGTATGTTTTAACTTCTGTGTACATATATATATGAATATATATGTATGTATATATACATATATGTATATATATACACAGTCAAAAAAACCATCCATGTATAGGTTTCCACACTGTTTTTTCTATAGGATTGTAACAAAATAGTGGCCTAAACTTTTTATGATAAAAACCCCTTAATGTCCAGGTTGTGTAATCTACAAATGATTTGCATATTCATTTCCTGTGAAGATTTGTATGCAAGCTGTGGCCTTGATTTCTCCACTTGTCTTACACTGGTGAATTCCGTTGATGTTTCTGTCTGCTCCTGATTTAGATCAGACTAAGTAAAAGGGTGTGCAAAGGATGTGTCCAGGGTGCATTAATCTGCTTCTTGAGGATAGGCACTTCAGAGTAGTGAAAAAATACCTTTAAATGAAGTTCATGTTTTACGTCTGTGAAACCTAACTGGGGCTATTGTCACTTATTTAGAATAAAACATGGTTCAAAACAACTGACACAGAGGTCACGTACAGCAGACATAAAATTTCAAAGCATAATGGAGTTCAGATTTTGAAGGGCCTTTTTTCAGTATGGCTGCATATAATGCAGAATGACTCCAAACCCCAACAGCCATATAAAAATAACAATAATAATTCTGTCAGGAGTAATATTTTCTCATAGGTTTACCTCATCTAAGTAGATATTAGTAATTAAATAGCAGAGATGATGCTTCATCATAATGTTTTCACTACAACAGATACTTTAGAAAACAATACCTGCATTATCATGCTGAGGGAATGCAATTATTTTTAATATTTTTAGTTGTAGTCAAATGTGAAGGGGTTTCTGAGCTTTTCATTCTGCCAGGGTCAGATCTGTCTTATAAGAGCTTTTTGGTTTGGTTTGTTTTTCTTAACGTAAATACATCTATTAAGATATTTTAGCAGTGAATGTCATATTATTCCATGATGACCTACATTTAAAGACAAAATATATGATCTCTAGCAAAGCAATATCCTGATAGTTGCTAATTAAGGATCCTTTATTCTCTGGAAGAATGCTCTAGATAGCTATTTCAACAGCTTTGTTCTCTTGTCGTTATTACACAATATTTCTATTGCTTTCACACATTTATTGGTATCTGCCAAGCAGAACCAAATTTAGCCTGAAGCCTGGAGGAAGATAAAAGAAAAATATATTAGGCATATGGATGATAATTTGGATGAGAAAAAAAAAGTGTTGACAATTTTGTGCTCATATTTTTGGTTATACAACCTATATGCCAACTTTTGTATATACAAATTATGTACAATTTCAGATGTCAAAGTTTACATAAACAAACAAAAATTGTATATACAATTACACCCAGAGATTTGTATCCATCTTTTAGTATTACACATACAGCAGCTTATGTAGGAAAATTGACCCAGCCAGCAGGAAGATTCAGGGCATTTGGAAAATGTGGTATTACAATTCGGATCATTATTAGAAAGTGTTAACAGTATGCTGAAAAATACTTTTCTACATATTTTCTGAGATTAACAGAACATAAAGGATTCACTGCACATTGCATCTTTCTATGACACTTTTGATGATTATAAAGATTTCCATCTGTAACAGGAATTGTATATGTGTTTCAAAGTATTTCAAATTGTATCACCCATCCAAACTTTTCATTATCATTACATTGGAAAATTTTTCTTTACAATTATCACATTATTTCCTTTATAAAAGCTGCTTTATTTATAGATTTTACTATCTAATTAGTTTTAATTAAGAATGTAATTTTCCTCTCAACTCTACACTTTGTGGTTGATTGACAAATCACATGTAGTTTGAGCTTTCTGTTCTTCTATGTCAGTTGAGCCTGTTGCATTTCATGGATTAATGAATGCTGAATTGTTTTGAATAGAGGTTCTAAAAAAGCCCCAGAAAATATGCTCTTTCTCTCTTAGATGAGTATAGCAGTTTGCTTTTTTTCCTGGCTGTCCTAAAACATTCTTATTCACAGTCCCTTTTGCCATTGCAAAATGAAAATAAAATCTGATCCTATTAAAATTGCAGGCCTATAGTCACTCAGGCTTTCCCAGTGTTCTAAGCAGTGGTACTGTAGGCAATGTATAGTTAAAAATGAAACTGCTCTGAAGTAAAAGTGGTTTGTGAATTCTTATTACATTCTAAAACTTGCATATCTGTGTACCATGAGCTGTATGGGGTTTTGTGATTATAGATTTTTATTCACTATATTTCATTGTAAATGAGAAGTGTGCTTTCTACTAATCACAATGTAAATTCTTTGTTCAGATCTGTGTGATCTGCTCAGTCATAAATCCAGAATGACTTTTTTTGAGTCTTTTTGAGATAATTCACTTCATGTAGTGATGGTCTAAACTTAAGGCATGAGTTCACTTCCTTCTTACTTTAAACTAGAGTAGTTCAGTGCATAAAATCATATTAAGTAGAATAGACTGTTCTCAGTCAATTCATTCTGCAAATAAAATTATTTTTTAATTGAACCTGAACATTTAACTTTCAACTAAAGGCATGAAGGGGTCTTAAATTCCTTTCAGGAGAAGAATGATTAGTTTCCTTGTTTAATTATATTGCCTTTATCCAAATCACAGAATAGCATATAGATGTGAATATAAATAAAGACACCATTCTTAGAGACTTCTGGACTGTAACAGCTCTAAATATAAGTACCACACAAAAAGTTCAAGGTGGGTTTTTTTCAGTAACAAAAGATCTTCAGTCAATAAATAGGAAGTGATTTTTCTTTCTGAGTTTTCAATTTTAAACCAAGAAAACACTTGCGGAAATCGCAATCTGGTTTTCACATAGTAGCCAGTATATTGAGGATTATTTTTGTTGTCTAAGAATCAAGTATATTAAAAACTGGGCTACAGAGCTATTCTTGTCTGGCATTGCATGCATTAAAAGTGGTCTGTTCTCAACAGAATAGTATCTCAAGGAATTGTCAGAACTGCCATACACACAGTAAAATGCCTTCCCTGATGTGTGAGATATATTAAACTTGTGAAGACCAGTGCTTCTTTGGATCTGTTGAAATAACTAGCTGTCAGTCACTATGGAGATTGGAGAAGAAAAAGCCCCCTGGTGATACAACTTGTCACATCTTTCTCCCACTTTTCTCCCACACTTGCACACACATGCATGCACAAACATACCCACATTCCCAAAACAAAACAAAAAAAGGTATGCTATTTCTGCTGTTTCATACAATCTAGTAATGTTTTTTAAAAAACTGAAAACCAAAACCTAAAACAACAAAAAAGCAAACAAACAACAAAAACCAAACCAAACAAATAAACATAAATAACTATACCAGCTGCCCAAAAATACTACAATCCAGCTTTTTAAAAAAAATTTTTATTTATTTCTACAACCCCGGACACTGTCATATGGAAAGACTGCTAAAACCATGAAGTTATTAGAGGAAAAAAGTCTGAATATTTTTAACTGTATTTGAAGTACATCTTTCATTAATGGTAACATGTTTATCTCAACTAAATAAGGAGCTATTTTGAAGTGTGTATAATAATCAAAAATATTTTGATTGAACTTTTGATTTTTCAGTTGATCGTTCTGTTGATAAACTCTCTGTAACAATGTGCCTTGGTGCTGCTATCTAAAACCATCACCTGATGTACATTTAAGCTACCTCATCCAAAATGATGTCTTAAAGTATTTATGATCTTTCTTGAGAAACTTCTGGGCAATAAGGGAACACTGTGAAACATTTCACTGTGATATGGCATGACTATTTCAGATAGGTTCTTGGTTCTAATTTCAGAATGCTGACATTTAAGATGTCCCCCTGTGCAACTTGCTGAGCCATTTCTTGTACTATTGAGGGTTTTATCTAAACAAAATTCCACCCTTTAATCAGTGGTATCAGTTTACTTTCCAGAGCACTTAATTGTCTAATGCTCAAAGCACACATAAATCAAAGAGTAATTTAATTATGCTAAAAGCATTGGTAAATTGAATAGCAAAAAATGACTGGCTGCCCTGATAATCTTGAATTACAAAAATAAAAGAAAGGTAGATAAAACAAACTCAAAGTAGCAAGACAATATGTCAGGAAGTCTTGAAATGTTAAATTACTATGGCAGTAGAAATATCTCTGAAGTTGCTGCACCAATTTTTAGCAGAAAAGATGAAACAGAAGTTCTCATTAAGAAAAAATACTCTAATTAAAAACACTCTGAAATTCGAGTATAATCAGTAGTAATAGGACACATTTTTAATAGTGTGTGTACATTAGGAGAAATGTACATAGTTCTAACAACCTGATGTAAATATTGTATGTATTCTAGTAATTTTGTGCTTGACAGTGGAAGTATGGTTATTAGAATCAGGAACATATTATTTCCTAAAAAGAGTAGGAAAGACTGGAGAGATTTTTCTAGAGAAGAATATAGAATTATTTCACAGTAACTGGGAAAGATTAATTTAGTTATATCTTAATAACCTCTAATTCTTACAATTTCGTGATCAGTTCTTACATAATCTTTTCCAATAAAATGGAAATATGCCTCCTGAAGACTGTAGGATTCATTATTTTAGACTCAAATCATTAATTCATATATAATATTTATTGGTATTAAAGGCCAAATTCTGTTTCCTCTAGCTATCTCAGAAACCTCCCATCCATATAATTCTTATGTATTATTTCCATCTGAAAAGTAGTCAAAATTTTGGGGGAGGGGGTCTTTTGTTTTGTTTTGGTGGGGTTTTTTCTAGTGTGTCTTTCATTTTTGTTTTGCTTTGGATTGTTAGTTAGTTTTTTAAACATTTTTATTGCTCACACATACTTTAGTCACACAGACTGACTTCCAGCAACTGTCTAAATGTAAGGCTTGTTCCGTGGGAGCTAGAAAGTAGAGTTGCTACATTCTGTAATCTTCCAGGGAATTAATCATTGTCCAATCTACCTCTTTGAGGATGAATGCACAGTCGAGAGGTTGGTTGAATCAATCAATATTTGCCTCGGTAATGCATGAAATTTTTAAAATATGGAATTACCCATCTAAAAGTGTGAGATGAATGTGACTTCTCTCAGGTGTTCTGTTGGTGCTACTGTTTCACTGAGTTTTTTAGCCTTCTCTTTACTTACAAGTGTAGTTACCAGGAAAAGGGCTTTTTAACGCAAGACATACTTATGTCAAGAAAGAACCTTTCTCTTGAGAAGCATGGATATTAAAAAAAAGGGTCTTTTTGAAATTACAGTTGCCAAGAAAAGGGCTTTTTCACACAGGAGGGACAGATACTAGAAAAGTATGTGAATAATCTTCAAAAATTATTAAAATAATTGAAATTTCACTTATGTTGAATCCAGGTTTATGCCAAGTGTCATCAGTTTCCATTATGAATTTGATATCCTTCCTTGATACAAGATTAGAAAGTGCTTGACTGATACTTTACATGGAAATTAGAAGTTATGACACTGTGAAAGTTTTGGAAACAGTATTTGGATAGTAATTGAATACTTTTAAAAAGAAAAAGAAGAAGAAATGTTTCTTAACAACATATGCCAGCTCTTGGGCTCTTTCACAGACTTTTAAATCTGGTCAAGGAGGAAAATGACAAATTCTATTTTTCTTTTTCTCTGCAGTTTCTCATATCAGCATGTGAACAAGAGAATAGATCCATAACTATCATGCTATTTCTGTCTGACATGTGTGTGATATCAGTCATCAGAAACAATAGCCCTGCTGTCATAAGGCTCCTAAAGCAGGGGGGAAAATTTAAATGATAGCATCCTTCTTTTCTGATCAAACTTCCAAAATTACCACGTGTATTTAGTTTCTGTAGGGAATGCTGCCTTTCATTTGTAAGAAGAGAGTGTTGCAAATGATCTTTTCCTAACTATTTCACACATTATTTTGTGTCATGACTTAATTAATAATTTATTGATATCTGTATAAATCAGGAATAGCTGCTGTGAACCACTGAGCCAGTTCTCTAGGAGAGAAGAATTAGACTGTATCTCTTGGTTCATCAAGTCACAGGGAAATGATGAACCAATAGCAATTTCTATTATTAGAACTACTTCTATTATTCTAATAGATTTCTAATACTTACTTCTAGTATCTTCTATTACTAAAACATTTCTAAAACCCATTTCTCACATTGTTCCCTAAAACACCTATTTTCTAATAAAACCTAGTGCTTCAACAATCTGATAAACGCCCTTAACTCATATCAGCTTTAAATATTTTCTCAAAAGAGGGCCACAGTGTCTCTAACCCAGAAACAAATACCTGTAATGCTGAGATATATCTGCAGAAAATTGCTGATTGACATTGAAATTATTTTAAAATAGTCAGTTTATATGTTCTGAAAGGATCTCTTGTGGATTTTAAGAATTCCACCCCCCCCCACCCCCACCCACCCAATTCCAAATAGAATAGAATAGAAATATTTTGGTTGAAAGGAACCAGAACTGACTTCAAAGTCCAACTTCCTGACCAATTCTAGGCTGGTCAATTTAAATCATGTTATTAAGGATGTTGTCCTAATGCCTTTTAAACACTGACAGGCCTGGAGCATCAGCCACCTTTCTAGGGAGCCTGTTCTAATATTTCATGAAATTCATCCTAATATTCAAAATCTAATGTCAAGAAACAGATCTAATGGCTACATAGATCCTAAAATAATTTATCTTGTTTTTTTTTTCATTATTGTAATTCTTTTCTTGATTTCCAAAATTTCATTAAACCCACCTTAAGACTTCCTTGAATTTCTCTCTTTCATGAAGTTCTACCATTGCTATGTGGGCCCCAGTCCCCCAACACCTCTTGCTTCTCCTTTTTCCCCTCCTCAGATCCCACCAATCCA
>JAYDZK010000001.1:71290829-71304589 GCA_034509185.1 Euphonia xanthogaster
GCTGACATTCAAAAGACCTTTAGCCATATAAAAAATTAATACAGAGCTGATGAAGACAGGGCTTCTTCTAGTAGCTAGTTGAGATTTCTGACTATAATACATTGTGCTGGATTTATATTTTAGGAAATAGAAATTTTAACATAAATTTAAGAAAAAAAATGTTTGAAAACAGTCTCTTTCATTGACTTAAATGATATCAAACACCTTTTGGTGAACAAAGACTGTCCTCAAAAAAGTGATGATGGATTAGCACAGAATGGTGATTACTCAGGGAAAGAGACTGACAAATCTTTTTTCATGTAGCACTTGAGTACTGATTTAACATAACATGAGCTGATGTATAACATAGCAAATTGCTTTTAACTCGATGATGTATAGGTACCTGATCTGAGGAAACAAATATATCATTTTCATATATTCACATCCTGACTGGATGTACTCACATCCTCACCAAATTCCCAGAGAAATTCAGGAGAAGCAGCTGAGGAAGCCTTTTCTTTTGATGTAGCAGAAAACAAACCTTTGTGTTGGGTACTGGCAGCCCAGTGTCCCAGCTACTTGAGTTTTCCTACCTATTTGTTTCATTGTGTTGAAATTTCCCCAATTTTTCTTTCTTCTCATGATAAAATAGATTCTTGTTTACATGTATTTACTCTAACAGTTCTCTAAATCTTTTCTCTTCCTCAGCAAAATATCTTTTATTTGGAGTACAACACCATAAGTGACATATATCTATAGCAGTGTAAACCAGACAATGTTATACACAATGCAGCAGGGTAGAAACAACTCTTTCCACAAATGAATGGTTTAAAAGGTGAAAAAATGTAGAGTTTGCTTTACTGCTCTGGCAAGTCTCTATATTCTTATAGATTGCAGAAATATGCTTGACAAGTCACTTTCGCAAAATGATTCCTGTAATTGGCAATGAGAAGCATTGTTTTCTGTTCATCTGGACTCCATTCCAGGGCTTCTGCTCCTTTTTAACTACTACTATCCAGAGTGAATGTGCTTTGGAGATATTCCCATCTGATTCCCATGACAAAATAGATTTAAAGGAAATTTTCTTAATGCATTTTTGCAAGTTTTCTCTTGTGCAGTTAATGTTCTGACATTTTTTGGTTTCAACTTCTTATTTTCCTAAAAGACATGTCTATTTTTTTCCAAACATATTTACTCTACACTCACTGTAGATTTTAGTTGCTAGTAAAATCATGAAATTTCATTTTCTTGCAGATATCAGGTTCCTTCAAAATGACTGTGTTTTAATGTATTTTTAAGAGCTTGTCTATTTTTTTCAATTTTTAGTAGCGACACAAATATAATTTTATTTTCCTTTTATATCTACTGTTATTAATTTTGTGTCTTCAGTAGCAGCATGTGATGTAACTGGTGACAAAGTAGCTGATTAGCTATGAATGCCTGGCATTTGCAGATTTTTGTGATGTCAGCAGAATAGTTCTTAGGGCAGGAGCTGGAAAGAGTCTTCTCCAGCTTTTTCTGATGTCGTGGGTTGTTGAGTAAGTGACAGGATAGCAGCAAGCCACTGCCATTTTCATTGGTAGCCCAATGTAGTGCTGTCTATTTCACTGGAAACAGATGCCTTTAAAAAACCCTAAAAAACAAAACAGTAGGACTACAGCTATTTGCTTAAACTTTGCTAAAATGAATCTTCCCCAGAAAAGATTCAAAGACAGCTGCCCTCTACCCTTTCATCATATCTGAAACTTCAGAGGGAAAAAAGGGAACCTAAAATTGTACTGGTTTATGCACCAGCAGGGAATCAAACTCCAAATAAGCCATACCTAACATTAAGGGAGGGACTATGCAGCGTCTATGGGTTTAGATATCAATTTACTGAGAGCACAATACAACACCCCCAGTGATGATCTGAGTAGTGTAGAATGACAACCTGGTTAGACCACACAGCACTAAACTTTCTCCCCTTCTCTGCAACCAAGACAAAAAATTTAAAAATAATTTCAGTACCTTAGTTCAATACATTGGATTCCATCCTTTTCTGTGTATGTTTTAGTGAAAGTAGGATTAATTCTATTAAACATTAAAAAAAAAAGTCTTCAATTTTTCCTATTAATTTATTACAAACTTTCAACTTTTTTGGATATTCTTTCCAGATAGGAGAATTTGGTTTGACATAGCAAGCAGTGGTCTCCAAAAAAATTGTCTTCAGTGCTTAGAAGTTTGATTAAGATTACTCTTCAGTTTAATGTAACTGAAGTACACAGTTAACCTGGACATGTTATGGCTGAATGCAGACATTCACAGAAGACAAGTTAAAGCCATCCTAAGAGCATCAAGCTCATGTTTCTGTTTAGCTCAATTTTGAGGTAAAATTTATTTGAGTAAAATTTTATTGAGAGTTTCTGATGCTGTTAAGTCACAAAAACCAAAAAATATATTTACTCATTCTAACAGAATAGTGAAAAGGTGTGATATGTTGTAGTAGCAACAATCAGGACTTCTCATTCATATAGCAGTGTCCTTGTGTTAATCTAAAAAGAGAATTCCTAGAAATCTCTGTAAAGTAATTTCTAACCCTCATTATAATTGGTATGCTAATACCTAGAGAAGTTAATTACTTTGCCTCAGGAGATACACTCAGCAGACAAAGTAACACTGATCCAGTTTTTACTGCACTACGCTGCCATCTTTCTTTCCTGATAGAAAGTCTCTTTTGAATGTAGTTCCACCTTATCTGTGAATAAGATATTCTGAATTTTGAGGATAGCTCAAACTGAACTACAGGTACTATTGCTACATCCATACGACTGCATGAAAGAATAACAAGAAGCTCTGGAGCTTGACTGCCTACTTGGCTTAATGGGGCCTCTCTGGCTTGACCATTCAAACATAAATCTTATGCAGTATGGATGCCAACAGCCTTTACTGTTTGACCTTGAAGCTTTTTTTTTTTCCATGGAGAGATTTATTCACAGCTTCTGAATTCAAATTAGGTTCTGCTAAATTCAGTATTAAAATTTTTGTTGATATTTCGTCAGCACTGTCAAGAGATTACATGATATTGCTGCCAAAAGCTGTATCCAAATGGAACAAAATTTTTTGCAATGTGTTCCTGTGTTCATTTCAGCGGTCCTTTTTGTGCTGTTAGGATTTCTCTTCAGTGAGTATCCTGTTGCATGTAAGCATAACTAGAAGCTAGTGTGCATTGCTCTTGGGACACATCCCATCATGAGGGAGCTTGGAACTTGTTCTTTGTCTAGCACTTCAGACATATTTTAATTGTATTATTTTAGAAAAGTAATAGAAGAGGCAGAATGGTCACTGATCTAAAAATGTGCCTGACAGTTTCCTAAAATGCAGATTTTTTTTTTTTTGAGTGTCTATACTGCAATTATCTCCAGCAGCAAGATTAATTTATAGGAGCTGTAGTACTATATGTGGGTCTACTGCTTCCAGTTTGTAAATCCAAGGCCTGAAATCATTATAATCTCAGATTTTAAGCAAACCTGTTTATTGCTTTGATGATGGCAGTAAAAAGTTTGAAAATGTGAGAAAAAGTTTGAAAAAGTTTGAAAATGTGAGACATAAAATACTCCATTATATTTTCAGAGATCTAGCCTTCAAAATACTAACTGCTTCATATCTTTTAGCAAGGTATTATTTCCATGACTTCCTAAAGTTAAGGAAGAACATAAAAAGTAAATTTAGTGCATGATGTACAGGTGATATTACTTTCCAACTGTGGGTAAAAATGCTAGGCTTAAGGCCTCTACTGTCACTACTGAGCATAACACTGTCAATTACTCACACAGTAGCTGTTTTTCCTGTTTCTACAACCTGGAGCAGGTCTGGACCTGAAGCAGATACTCAGACACAGATCTATGCTGAGTATCTATCCTCCACATCCATCTCTATTTCACTGCTTCATATCCAACAGATGCACTTCAAAGTCAGCATACTTAAGCCAGCAAACAGTGTCTTGAGAAAGAAGTTTAATTTAACTTCTGAAGTATGAAGTGAAAATTTTTTCAGAACAAAAAATCCCCTAAAATCAGTGGAAAGAACTGAAAGAATTCTCAGAGAACATACAGCTGTTTGGAATCTTGTTAGAGGAAAACCAGAGGGTAAAGAGCAAATAGGCTGAAGAAGTAGTAATTTCTGAGAATTTTTGTATCATGAAAAAAATATTTTTGAATCTTTCCATAGAATCATTATTGCACAAACACTTTTTAATAGCATTGTAAAATGTAAAAAAATTACTTGTACTGAAGACAAGACAGGTGAGTCTAAACTCACTGGCAGTGATTTCAGTAGGTGTTGAACAGATTCAGAGGATTTTCAAGCAAGAGGTTATACTAATTCGATACCTTTCTAAACCCAGCTAGTAATTTGTTGTTAAGCTAAAGCACATCAAAAGGTTTCCATTATTATTTTAAAGACTGTAAATTTTGGGAAAATTCCCATGCAGTAATTGCTTTCACTATTATTTCTAGTAAAATTTCTGCTTATTTCAGCTGGAGGCTATTCGATTTTATAATACTTTCCCTGCTAATTAAAAAAGATCCTTCCACCTTCGACATGAACCTCCTTTTACAAATGTCTATCCTATTTACTAGAAATGGGTCCTGTATCTATTCTATATATTCTATTTATGGTGTACATTATATATTTTTTCAATCTTCATTTTAATAAGTAGATAATGCTCCTATTTTTAAGCCATCTCAACCCTTCTTAATTTTTTACATCTTTCTTAAAATATGAACATACAGTACTCAAATAATGCCTTAATCAATGCTGTATACCATTTCACTGCTTAGTATTTCTCTTTTTAATAGGAAAATGACATATCTGATAATTTTTCTACAGGAAGCTCACTGCAGGCTGATATTCATCTGGTGAAGAACAGCAATTCAACATCCTAGTCAGACAAATTATTTCTTTTCCAGGATGCTTATCCACTCTTCACAAATTCATATAGATTTTTTTAAGACAATGTAAGACATAAATTATACTTTTCATTGACTCACATCTCCAAGTAACTTAAAAAAAAACCTTATGCAACAGAAATAACAGCTGCTTTTCACATGTATAACTGAAATGATAGATAGATAGATAGATAGATAGATAGATAGATAGATAGATAGATAGATAGATAGATAGCATAAATCACTTTCTAGTTTGTTGGGTTACAAAGGAAATGTCCCTATGAGTAGATGACTTAGTAATTGTCTTATCCGGGATTTTTATACAGCTGGTACTGGCAAAAGATGGGAGAGAAACTGAAAAAACAGCCAATCAGTATTCTGCTTTTATGTAATGATATGCCAAAATTTAACTATGAGAGGGAAGTTCATCAAAGTCCTTCTGAAACTTTATAAACAGACATTTTACTTTTTGAACCTACTCTGAAAGTCAGAAGCAGAGACAGCGTCCTAAAATAACATTTCACTTTCAAGGCAGACCAGGTATATTACAGCAGTATATTACAGCACACATACCTCTGCCCTATATCCCATGATAAAAAGAGGTTTAATATTTCCAGTACTTTCTTTCTCTTCTAAGTAAGTGGAATGAGAACAAGAACTTACCTTTTTTCTTTTCTTGCAGAGTTTAAAATTAATTTCCTCTGATCATGCAATCATGGTATTCACATTTGCATTTAATCTTTTGATCTAACTAGAATTCTTTAGCAGCATTTTATACAGCAAGACTTATTTGGAGATTCTAATCACTTTATGATGTGTAGCAAAACAGGTATTTAATGACTAAAGATATTTTTTGACATCGTCAAAGTGCAATATCCATTCTCTTGGAATCTGAGATACTCTAATACCCAAGATAGTTGGATAAAAAATTTTCAAGATTAGAAGGCTGCTCTTGGCTGGCTGTCAGACCCCTACTTTCCTGTTTTCGTCTGGGGCATAGTTAATTCTCCACTTAGTAGCTGGTACAGCACTGTGCTTTTTGGATTTGTTATGAGAGCAATGTTGATGACACCCTAATGTTTTGGGGTTGCTATGCAGGGGTTACCCTCAGTCAAAGATTTTTCAGTGTCCTATGCTCTGCCAGTACTGAGGTGCATAAATGCACATGAGGGAGCACAGCCAGGACAGCTGATCCGAACCTGCCAAAGGGGTGTGCCTTATTACAGAACATCACGCCCAGTATATAAACTGGATGGATCTGGCCAGGCAGGGCTGATCACTGCTCAGGGACAGACTGGGCATTGATTAGGAGGTGGTGAGAATTGGATTGTGCATTACTTATTTGTCTAGGGTTTTGTTACTTTCTCTCCTCCTCCTTCTCATCATCATAATACATTATTATAATAGTATTTGTTATTAATAATTATATTTATGAAATAGAAATAAAACTATTATAATAATACTTTAATATAAATATTAATGTTATTAAACAAAAATAATATATTATGAATTTTGATACAGTATATTTATATATTAATTCTTAATCCCATTGATGTTATTATATATTGTTATGTGTATAGTGTTTTTACAATGAATAATAAAAATAATATGAGTTGATGATGAGGATGATCTTATGTGAACCCATGAGGTTCACCAATTCTCCTCCCTACTAGGGGAGGTGGAGGAGCAGGAGGAGATTGTAGGGGTGTGAGTGAGAAGTTGAATGGTATTTAGCTGCCAGCTGGGATTAAACCACCACACCCACCCATCTGCTCTCTCTCATTCCCTATCCTCAACATGACAAGAGGAGAAAAAAGAGGAAAAAAATGATTGCTTGAGACACAGACATGGAGATCACTTACAAATTATTGTCGCAGGCAAAATAGACTCAAATTGGGGAAAATTAATGTAATGTGCTGCCAATTAAAATACATGTGGAAGTTGAGGAACAAAGACAAAAATTAAAACACCTTCCTCCACAAGACATTCATTTTTCTCAACTTCAGTCCTTTACTCCCTGCATCCTTGCCACAAGTGTGACTGGCAGGGTGGGAAACAGGTGGTTACTGTCAGCACCTAAAAGTTCCTCTCTGCAGCTCCTTCCTGCTCCCCACATTTTTCTGACTCCATTGTGGGTCACCTACATGTCCTACCTACATTCCTTCAGAATAATTTGTTCCAGCATGTGTCTTCCGTGGGCCATAGTCTAGATATCTACTTTGATGTGGTAGTCTCCACTAGCTGAAGTGAAATATTTGCTCATCTCCAGAGGCAGGTGTCTGCGTCAGGACAATCTGCTCTAGCATGAGCTCTCAAAAGGTGGCAGTTTCTTCAGAAAATGTCTACCTGCTGCAGTCTACAATTTCTAGAAGCTGCAGTGAAAATATCTGCTCTGATATGGGCATGTCCATGATCTAAAGAGAAATCTCTGCTCTGTAGTCTGGAGCACCTCCTTCCTCTCCCTCTCTGACTTGGGTGTTCACTGGGTTGCTTCTCACACTTTTTTCCAAATTTCATTCCTCAGTGTCTCTACAGTGTTTTGCCTTTCCCGACAATAAATTCTCCTCAAAGCAATTAGCTTGGCTGATGGGCTCAGGTGTGTTGCTGTGCTGCAGCAAGCTGAAATTAACTGGGTTCAGGCAGCCTCTGGCTTTATACAGACCATCCCTGCAGCCACCCCTACCTAACCTTGCCAATATATTATGTATGCTATACATAACAACTGTACAGAGTTTCTATTCAGCACAGTCAGTGAAGTCTACGGAACTTGCAGGTGATAAAATGTATGTATCTCATTTAGCTGACTAGCTCCCTACACTCAATTACTAATTCAGTCACCTAAACTCAGGTATTTAATGCCTTCCAGGAGCCCTTAAGACATTCCTGGCTGATATTCAGATGTTGATCTGAAAAAGATGTGCGTCTCTTCCAAGTCCTGTGTGTGATTTACCAGTCGCTTGAAGGTAATGGGGATGTCTCAGATGACATTGAGGCCTCATCCAGTGATTTAACTGAACAGAGATTCAATTTGTTTGCTACATGCAGACATTTAGTGCCATCTGCTATGTCTTTGAATATCCAAACATCTGGACATTCTGGCCGATATGGTTCAGAATGACAGCAAACTTGTGGTTTTTTGGAGACACTGTTGGAAGACAGGTGGGATAGCCCAGGAAAACTCTAGGTCCTGCTGCTCAGGCAAATGAATCTCATTGTGGTCTTGGAAGCAGACAGGATCAAAAGCGTAAACTTAGTAATTTAATGTTGCTTAATCTTTCTTGCCATCATAAAGTGACTAAATCACCTACAGCTATTTCTGACCCTTATGATAGCTGAAGCATATTTATGGCACTAGCAGATATTTTACAGGACCCACAGGAAACCCATCACATTCCAAGAGCGAGGTAGAAGACAGGCTGGATGTGCTGAGGCATGTAAACACTTGTAGGCAAGAGAGTATTTCCTGATATTAAATTTAACACATCTCTTTTGCATGACAACAAGATAGCATCCTCAATGCCTCACTGATACTGCACTCAAACAGAAAGGTAGAGTCGCCGCCCTGCTTTCTTCTCTCTTTCATTGTTTTGTCTCAATCCTGCAAAACTCCCCTGTAGTCCAAGATTGTTGAGCAGCCATGAAGGCCAGTACAGTTTTAGATGTCCCTCAGGTGTAGTGAGTAAGCACAGCTGAATTAACAGAGCTAAATAAATCAGACTGGATTTAGAAAACTGACTCTATTTCTAATTTCTAAACACAGCTACCTATACGGTGCCAAAACTCAGTAGAATATTTCATTTTTTAAAATTTGTTAATACACAGCCTCATCAATATACTTATCATTTCATGTAAGGCAATAAAAAAGCTTTTTTCATCTCTATCTGTAGTAGTTCTATTTCTGCTTGTCCACTTATCTTTAGAGATAACAACAATCAGCACTTCCATAGAAAAATATTTTTGAACTAAAAAGCGTAATTGCAATAAGTGCGAAAGAACCTGATGAACAAACCCTCAAATGGAACAAACACAGCCTCTCCTTTTATTCTTTTTATATAGAATTAATTTTATCCCCATATTTCTGGTTACTGGCATAATGTCATAAGAATTGCACTGATACTATTATCAATGTGAGCATGCAAGACTTTTGCAGTGAAGTTGGGTGCAGACCCAGCTACTTTCACAATGATTAAATTCTGCCCGTTCTAGAGAAGAGAAATTCAGGAAAAAATAAGGTATTAAAACCAGTTGAGAAAATTGTCTATTTTTTTTTTTCAATTAGGCATCTCACATTTCTGAATGTCTTTAAAGCTTGCTCTCCAATTCAGTGTAAAATATTTGAGGCATATTTATGGTGGATTTGGTTTTGAAATTAGTAATTATGAATAGTTGTTAAGACTGATAATGTGGTAATTTTATCTCTCTAGTTTTAGTTCTAACCAAGAAAGAATCTTGAAACAAAAAACAAACTCAAAATTATTAAGAAATAATTTTTTTTAACATTTTCATCTCTTCAAGTCCTTGACCACAACACTGATTTTTTTTCCTTAACAATTTTTACTTAGACTTCCTTCCCAAAATTTTTAAAAGGTGTGTGCAGGTATTTGACAGAAAAAAAGAGGAAAACTAATGACACCAAACTAATAGAAGGTCTTAATGTTTCAGCTGATTTCAGTCAGATCAGATTCACTGGTGCAAGTCTTGAATCCATTCATATTCTTACAGCTTCATGGAAATATGCAATTCAGCAGAAGCCAGTTGATTTAGCAACCATAACTACAAGACACTGCAATGCAAAACTGTCCTTAATGGCCACCAGAATTCTATGAAGGAGAGGACACATGAAATCTTCTAACCATTGGGTAATTTTCAGAAAGGTGTTGTAGGTTTCTAATCCTGTTTAGTGAAAATACCTTGGATGAGAAGAAACACCATTTAAGAATTTGAATCTATAAAGATGCAAGGCATTTATTAGCTTTGTTGTGGACCTTACAGTCTTTGGCCAGACAGACTTGTGGTACGTATGTAGAAATCTTTCACTCTGTTTTATAATATATAGTTGTTAGGTCCCATATAACTAATTATATATATATATATTTTTTGCATCTAGTTTAGGTTTCCCCATATGCTGTTATGTATTGGCTTTTACCATAATTTTTTTCCATCATCAATTAATTTCCTTTTTTTTTTTTTTTACTTTTAAAATTTACCACATTAGCTTGCAAATGTTAGACAATATTTTCTCCATTACCAACTGTCATGAAGTATAAATAAAGAAAAAAAACCCACATTTTAATTTAAAAATCTACTTCAATCCTAGGAAATATACATGTATACTTAGCATAATTCATGTCGCTGTACATAGGGAATGGGAATCAACCATATAGGTATATCATTTAATGTGAGCAGATTGCTCTCCAAACTCCCCTGATTCTATGGATCACAGTAAGATTTTTCCTTAGGGAGGGCAGAGTTTTCCCTTGGCATCTTATGCCTTTTAACATCCTTGTGACATCTCACATGAATTTGACTGCCATATTAGAAAGACATGAGTAGTCCTCTGTTGTGTCTGCCAAGTGCATATAGAGGTCTCAAATACCTTGGACCCTCCTTGTTTAGGAAATTTACTTATTTCCCTTAACTTCTTTGCCGATAATGGGAGCTTAGACTCCCAGCCTGTAGATAAGCACATAAATTTAGTATCCTTGATCTGAGTCCATAGCTCAGATGGTGGATACTGGAATCCCATCCACAACAGGAGCAAGTGTGACAGTCAAAATCCTTTTTATTTTTAGTAAAAGGGCTGCACTGTGTTTATAGAGTTGAGAATTTCTGTAAGTCAGAATAGCCTATCTAGGGCAGAAAAAAACTCATTATTAATAAAACTGACTTATTTTAAAAGAAAATTTCCTAGTACCTATCTCCACTCCTTGGTTTTGCACTTAACCTGTGTCACTCTGACTCCCAAGCCTCCTGGGAGGAGCAGGGTACCCATGGAGGGTGGGTCTTTCCTTGGCCTTGCGGCCCGAACACGGGGTTGTTGTGTCCTTCCAGCCGTGGGGTTTTTCAGACCATTGCCCCCAAGCAACAGCTTCTGCCAGGAAGAGGAGAGTCCTTTGAGGGTGGACTGGGGAGTGGGGAGGAACCTGCTCCAATCTCCAAGTGCTGGGAGACATCTGCTCTGCCCCTGCTCCTGTTGCTATCCCTGTCCCTGTCCTTGCAAGACCATGTTCACTGCTGAACACTTCATTGGGCCAGGATTGGTGAGAAGGAGGACAATGAAATGCAAGAAACACAGATTCTATGTGTTTCCTTTTCAGTAAGTAGCTGCCAACATTTACAGAATTGTTTTGTACAACAAAGGTCCTATTGTTCTTACAGAAATGCCAGGAAAAAAAGCATGGTCTTTAGGTATATGAAAAAAACCTCAAGTGACAATAGAGCCCAGTGAGTAGGGAACTAGAAAGAGTCTGCCTGAAAACTTTGATCTATTCCTGTCTGTGCCATTTATCTCCTTTATATAGCAAAAAAGGATTCTGCATATAAGTACTGAATTTAGAGCACATATAATCATGAGAAACAGCCTACATAAAGACTCCTCCAGAAAGTGTTTTCAAGCAACTGAACAGAGTTTAGGCTTCTGACACAGGCATGTAAAATTAGATTGCTAAAACATATGGTGTGAATATATTTATCACTTTTGATTTTGCTTCTTTCCCTTAATTTTTAGTGGAAACATTAATGGCCTATATTCCCTGGAGGAAATGTAGTTAAACCTATGTGTGTTTTATTTGCCTAATATGGGACTGAAATTGAATTTAGGCACCCAAATTCCAGGCTGACAGACTGGAAACACCTCAGCAGATGCTAATCTGAGGGGCATCTCAGCCAAATGAGTACCACGATATTTTTCAGGGTGGAACATTTATTGCTACCCGTTTGTCACTTTTATGACAATGCCAAGCACATCAGTGTTAGATATACCTAAGCAAATTATGAATACTTTTGTGTAAACCACTGAAAGGCCTGCTATTTTCAGATTTCTGATGATGCTGAATGGCTCAGTCTTTCTGTAATATTATTACTAGAACTTTCTGATGCATTTGGAATAATAGGCAATTTATTTAGATGCATGTTTTTACAGAACCCTTTTATTTTTTTCCAACTGAAAAGAGTTTCAGGAATTCCTCAGTTTGCACATCAACCTGAGAGAATTTAAACTCAAATATCCTGGGATAGTGCTCTGATTAACCTATTCATAATTAGCCATAATACCAGCAAGGTGAAATCAGTCTTAATATTGAAGTATTTTCCCTGTGATTAACATACTTTGGGATACAGTTGTAAAAATGAACAAAAAGAAACTAGATATGACTAGTACTGTGCAACTAGATTATTTTGCATGGAGGAAGGATGCAGGCCTTGTTCTCACGTTTGTCTATTATTTGTAAATTTCATCCAGGTGTCAAAGATTCAAAAGCCACACCTGGGTATTCCTATTGTCAGGAAAACGTCCCCTCACTAATTTAAGAAAAGATCCATAGAACCATAGAATCATTTAGATTGGAAAAGACATTCATGTCCAACCCTAAACCTAGGACTGCCAAGTCCCACTAAACTATGTTCATAAGCAGCAGGTAGATACCTATTTTTTTAAACACCTCCAGGGAGAGTGACTCATCTAATTCCCTGAGCAGCCTGTACCAAAGTTTGATAAACCTTTTCATCAAGAAATTTAACCTAATATCTGTCACAGCTTGAGATTGTTTCCTCTCATCCTGTTTGTTACTTGAGAAAAGAGAACCACCTTCACCTGGCTATAACCTCCTTTCAGGTAGTTGTAGAGGATTTTAAGGTCCTCCAAGAGCCTCCTTTTCTCCAGAATAAACACCTCCAGTTCCCTCAGCTGCTCCTCATAAGAGAAAATATTAAAATATGAGGATCCTAAAACCAATTTAAGAAACATGTTCTAGTGCCTTGGCAACCTCTTAGTGAAAGAAACTTTTCCTAATAATTTGAACTTGATCAAACTCATGGCCAGTGCCCCGTGTATCTCCTAACACAACAAGAAGAGATGAACTGTACTGGCTTGGTAACTGTCCTTCAGTTATAGGGAGTTTTAAATTACCTCTTAACCTTCCCTTTTTCATATTAAACACATCCAGCTCCTTCATATGCATGTTCTTGGATATGTGCATTTTTCAGATTTGCTTAATTTTCTCCCCATTCTTTTGGAGCTGGGACAGACAAACAAGAGTGATACAAACTTGTGGCTTTGTTAGCACTGAGTGGAAAAAAAGTTCCCTTTGTTGATCAGGTACAATTCTCACAGTGAATCACAGAATGCCTTGTAAATTTAATTTTTATTAATGCATTGTTGCTCCCAATTCCTTTTCAACAGAGCTGCTACTCAGCTACTTGTTTGTCATGAAGTATTGTTTGGTGTTCTTCTACTCAGGATGCAGAAAATGGCTTTTATTCCCTCAAGGAACTTAGGAGTTTTCCATTGGTCCAGTCCTTAAGTTGGTCATGGTATTTCTAAGTCAGAGGTCCCATTTTGTCTCATCACCATGGTTGTTCATAAAGATATTGAACAACATGTTCTTCACTATCAAACATCAAGATCTACACTAATTCCCAGTAATAAACAGATATGAAGCTATTGATTTATATCCTTTAAGCTCAGAAGGCTATTATGTCAAAAACCTTTCCAAAAGTCAAAATACTGTTGCATCTACAACTGTTAAACAATCCTTGTAGAAATTTTGTCTTAGAAGACAACTGAAGTTATTCAAACATGATTTTACATTATTTTATATTATTATATTATATTATATTATATTATATTATATTATATTA
>JAYDZK010000001.1:71304689-71340002 GCA_034509185.1 Euphonia xanthogaster
ATTTTATATTATTATATTATATTATATTATATTATATTATATTATATTATATTATAATATTATATTTACATAATTATATTATATTTACATTATTATATTATATATTTACATTATTATATTATTATTTACATTATTATATTATATTATTATATATGACCTTCCTGGCTATTCTATATCTTCTTGACGTATATGTGCTCCTAAATGAATTCCAAGGCAGTATCATACACTTATGCAGATATAGAATGTATCAATATGTGGATCATATGTGATTGCATTCTGTAGTGATGTACTGGCTTTATGCATGGTGGGAAAGAAAATGGTTGTTGTTTCCTTTGGCATTAGCAAATTTATTGGCACCTAATATATTTCTAGAAAAACTGGTGAGATATATAGTCTGCATAGGTAGACTGTGAGAGGAAAAGTAACAATGACACTGAGCCTAAAGGTTTGTGATAAGCCTTGCAATGTCTACCTGGTGGCTTATTACTGGTGGCATCTGTTGAGCTCAATACTAACTTATTGTATGACTAGATAATGGGGCAGGCTATATCCTCAGCAAATTACCAGGTAATACAAATTGGATACCTCTGGAAATAAAGGCTTCTATTTAAAGGATCATCAGCGGGTTATAGAAAAGCACTGACAAAAACCTGACACTATTCAATTAAAGCAAAGGCAAAACTCTACACCTGGACTGAAATAAACGTACGCAGCAGTAAAGGCTGGGAACAGACTTGTCTTTGTTAAACTTCATATGGTTAGGGGTTGCCCAGCCCTCAAATTTTTGGGGGTCTCTCTGCAGGTTCTCTCTGCTTTCAAGGGGGTTAGCAGCTCCTTCCAATTTACTATCATCATCAAACCTACTTAGTGTACCTTTGATTTGCGTTTCCAAGTCATTTATGAAGATGTTGAGGAGCACAGGGCCTAAGATGGAGCCCTGCAGAACCCCTCTGGTGATAGGTCTCCAGCCTGATATCACCCCATATCAGCCAGATGCTTTCAGCCAGATGCTCACACATCTCGTAATGTGTTTATCCAGTTTGCTGAACCTTTTCTCCTGATGGATACTGAGAGAGACAGCATCAAAAACTTTACTGAAATAAAAAAAATTACATCAACTGTCTTCCCTTTATCAGGTAGGGTTCCCTTGTTGTGAAAAGAAATAAAATATGACTAGCAGGACTTTTTCCTCATGAAACCATGCTGGCTGTGACTGATGAGTGTTCAGCTGTTTTTCAGAATCTCCCAGAGTTATTTTCTCCATAATTTTATCAGTCATTGAAATGTGACTGACAGGCCTGTAGTTTCCAGGGTCATACTTCTTGCCTTTCTTGAAAATTGGGAAAACTTAATTGACTGGGACCTCTACAGACTCCTAAGACTGTTCAAAAACGTCGTTGAGAAAGTGCTCAATGATTTTTGAATACTTGTTGAGTATTGATGAATGCCATCAGGGCCAATGGACTCAGAGGGATCCAGCTGAAACAGCAGATTGCCCACAAGTTCAGAGTTAGCTGGGAATTTTAAAGGCCAGAACAGTCTATTGTAACTTGAATTATACTATTTGCCATGATAGCAATTTTGAGATATTGATATAAAAATACTCTGTGAAGTAATTTATTGAATATGCATGCTTTCAAATACATTTCTAAATTATTTTTTGAACTCTACTTTTGAATCTAACATGATTTTTTTATTGCAAGATTATTATTGCTGTTCAAAATTAAAGCAACTTTCAATACACTATCTAATAGGTCTTTATTGTTTCATGAGCTTTTTTTATTGATTTGCATAGAGATAGCAAACTTCCAGAGGTATATTTCCTACTTTTAAAGTTACTCAGTAGAAGGAAAAACCATTTAAGTAGTTCAGCATATTCCTCAGCAAACAAGCTTTTAAAATCTTTTCAAAAATGTTTGTACTTATGGCTCTTTAGTGACTAGAAAACTACTACAGACAACATTTTAGCTTCAAGAAAGAAAATTTCCTTAAAACTTCATTAAATATTTATATTTGTCTGCTTTCCTTGCTGGCATTTTATGAATAAGCAAAAGCAGATACTGAAGATTGTCACTCCACTGAACAATTTCATATGAGAAATAAATAAAAGTCTGAAAATATGGAGCATAATAGACAACTATTTCTCATGGTGTCTGTATACTTAAAATTGATCTCAAACCCTCTTCTTTAGTCTGAATATTAACCAGAATTACAAAATAAAATTATAAACTTTGCCTGCAGGTTTGACTTATATATCAGTGATTATTTGGGAAATCATACCAAAGCACTGGTTTTGCAGGTTTGGGATTTTTTTTTTTTTTTGTAGGAGATGAAAGAAAAGTTTATTAATTCTATAATGAAATTATGTGAACCTCAATGGAAAGAATTAAATATAGCTTTATCACATATTATTCTGAACCCAAAATTTCTAGACAATAAAATTGTTTGTTTTCCCTTCCTGTTTCCTTTTTCAAATGCTCTCTTTACTGTGTTCAGTGTACATTTATTTTCATATGGATATTTACTGAAGTTTTATAGTTATGGCAACAGAACTATGTAAAATACTTCAGATTTTATTTCAATGATTGAAGTTTTCTTTTGCTTAACAAAAGAAGTAAAACACCCAGCAAAACAAGCTCACAAGACTAATCAAAACTTACAGAAAATGCTGAATATAGACCAATTACTTGGCTGTAGCTGAAAAAGCACGTAGCCAGTCATAATGTTATTAATACCATAACTCATTGCTACTGAAGCAGTAAAATGTTGATTAACTGTAACCTTAGAAACCCACCCACATCTCCCTACATTTCCCCAGCTTAGCTACCTACCGAAACAAGCAGGTCACAAGAAGACCCTCCCATAATCATCAACACATTTTCCTTTTCATTCTGTAACTCCCCCATAACCTGAAATTTTTCTCGTATTTGTGTAACATCGATTCCTTAAAAATTATTCATAGACAAAGATAGGCCTATGCTATTATAACTACAGCTTTTTTTATCATGTGTAGTCCAATAAAATTACAGAATGTGCATAAATCTAGTTTTGATCCTATTAATAATTATTCTTAATTCATCTTTTTCTGAATTATATTTCTTTCTAATTTTTATCTTAATTGTTTTAACTGACATGTGACAAGGTAAGAAAAGTTATAGCAGCTATTAAGACTCAACCTCCTTTTGAATATGTGTTTCAGGTTTATTTGACTCTAAGCTTTGCCCCCCTTTTTTTTTTTTTTTTTTCCAGGAAAAAAGATATTTTTGTCTTGAAGGACTTCTTCTTCACAGATTATGCTTGTATTTTAGGGCTGTTACTAATAGATAACAAAGATAATACCTTATTTTGTAAGGTATATTTAGTGGCTTTCATTTATTGTTTTCCATGTAGACAGAACTTGGGGAACACAGCCCAGAGAAAAGATGATCTTCACAAATCACAACATGACTTTTGGAGAACAAAATTATTTGACCATCTAAATCATCCAATGCTGTTATCAAAATTGAGTAATATCTATAGCTACTTAGCTGACGCAGACCGCTGACAGATATTGTTAGGGCTTTCTCTTGCTACACTGTGTCAGACACTGCATGGAAAGATTTAAGTTAGCTCTTTCAGTCTTCTTCCTGAAGCTCTTTATTTTGAATGCTCTTACACACACTTGTTGTTTTATTTTCGTTGCTCAAAACTGTTTACAAAAGAAATACTGAAAAAGATTCCAGGAGTGATATATTAGTCAAATATTAATTCCTTATGATTTTCCAATTTCTTGACTCAGTTTCTTTTCTATGATCTATGAAATTTTCCAATTTCTTGACTCAGATCTTTTCTATGAGGCTACAATTCCAACATCAATGAGTCTTAGTGAAAAGGAAAATTCACCCCTTCACAAACATTCAAGTGTTTTATTATTGATTAGATATTATTTTAACTACTTTTCCTAAGGTTTCTAGTTTTGATCAACACAAGCTTTGTATTATTGGGTTATATTAGCATATGCAATGGATATTCGTCCATCACATTCATATCGTTGTTAAATTTTAATATAGTTATTTTGTCTAGAAAATTATTTCACATGTTAGAGTGTGAAATTGATTATTGATTGTTAATTGATTATCTTTGTAGGAAGATATCAATCTTCATAATATTGAAGTTTATGATTGATTGTCAATTATAAAATTGATTGATTGTCAATCTTCATTGATGATCAATAGTCAATTGATTGTCTATAGTTTAATAGTCAAAATGGATTATTATCTTTGTATGAAGGAGTTAATTATGTTAGGCAGGGAAAAAGCAAACTGAAGAGTTATCATCCTATTCATTAAGTTCACACCAAAGATTTGGTTTAGCAACATTTACCTATAAAATAATAAACAATTCAGATACTGATTAGCAATTGTTTCTCTTCTGACATGGCAATTAATTCTATTGGTTATTCTGATAAAACTGACTCTATACTTAGGGGAAAAGGGAAGGGAAATTACTGTTCTAAGTATGTCAGTAAATATACAAATATGGCTTCTGCAGGGTGATTATGAGTGCAGAAATGCCTCTGAAATTTAAATGCCATTCTTAGTAAACTGATGGACCTGATTTCTTATTTTGGAAAGTAGTAGAATAAGAACTTGTTCGATGGAAAGGCCTTGAAAAAGTGCTGCATATTGATAAACCATAATTAATAATTTCATGTATGTTTACAACTAAAATTCAAACCCCCCCATCTTTTATACTATGAGTTAAATCTAGGTATGCAGGCAGCTAAAGCAGAATAACAAACATCCTACAGGTCTGTTTTGGCTTACTTTATAATATTTCATATGATGAGAAGCAATAGAAAAATGAATATTTTCCAAATTATAATGGTTAAAGCCATCATGTAAAGAAACTAAATGAGTAAACACAAGGTGCTGCATCTGGTCAGAGGAATGTCAGACATGAGTACAGACTGGGAGAAGAACTCATTGAGAGCCGCCCTGGAAAGAAGGACTTGAGGGTTCTCCTGGAGGAAAAGCTGGACATGAGCCAGCAGTATGTGCTCACAGCCTGAAAGTGCAACTGCATCCTGGGCTACATCAAAAGAGAAGGGAACAGCAGGTTGGTTGAGGAAGGTGATTTTACCCCCCTATTCATGAAACTTCACCTGGGGTACTTCACATTCAGGTCTGGAGTTGTCAGCACAAGGGAGATGTGTGCCTGGTAGAGGGCTCCAGGGGAGCACCATAAAGATTATCTGGAACATGTCTCCTACATATGCTGGTTGAGAGAGCTGGGTTGTTCAGTGTGAAGAAAAGGTTCATGGCAGCCTTCCAGATCCTAAAGGAGACCTACAGGAAAGCTGGAGAGGGACTTTTTGCATGGGAAGAGAGTAAGCGGACAAGGCTAAACTAAAAAGAGGAGGATTTAGACTTGATGTTAGGAAGAAATTCTTTACTTGGAGGATTGTAAGGCACTGGAACAACCAGAGAAGCTGTGCATGCCTCATTCTGGAAGTGCTCAAGGCAAGGCTGGATGGGTCCCTCAGCCCAACGTAGGCCCTGCCTGTAACAGGGGGATTGTAACTGGATGATATATTAGGTCCTTTCCAAATCAAACCTTCCTGTGATTTTATGAGTGTGTTACACAAAATAATGTTTTCTAATACTGTGACAAAAGAGTAAAAATATGAATTAAACAGATGTCATCTCACAGTAGTAGAGATTATCTACCACTGCACTTCTTTTCAAGAACACTAAACTTTAATTGGTGAGGGCAATGGTGCCTTTGAACTTTTAACAGCAGGCATTTGAACACATAAAGTAATTGACACCTGAGTTCAAAAGCTTAGCTGCCTGTTGTAAAACAGGCTTTGATCTTTAATAATTTTTCAGCCAAACAGCTTTCCTATTTTCTGCACAATGTTAAAGAAAAACCATGAAATATAAAACTTGTGGTTGCATGAAAAAAAAACAAACAAGCTCAGAAACAATAATCTCTTTTAAACTGGTTTCTTCCTTATCCAAAACCTGAAGGTGATAAAAAAAATCCCCCAACAAACAACCTAACCCCAAGAAACAAAACCATTTTTTTCAGTGGTGTTTAGTTTCTTTTTTTCTGGTTCATTTGCTCACATGAAAAAACTAAAAATAATCTGTCTGTACTTCTTTTGAATAGTCAGTGTAAGTAAGGCTCTGTTGCAGTGGCAGGGTATCTCTATGATGTTTATGAATGTTTATGTTTCCTTTCTTTTGAACTTGAGTCTTTAGTTAAGGATAAATAGTTAATTAAATCAATGTTTAATTGATTTATTTTTTTAATTCCAAACTCTGTGAAGTCAGATCATTTGAGTCTTTTCTGATCAAGAGTTTCTTTCACTGCCTTCCACCATTATAAAATCATATCTCTTCTTCTCATGCACAGAGGTTTACCTTTGAACTATGTACTCTTTTGCTTCCACCTTCAGTCCTTGTCCATACAGGTACAATGAGAAGATACTTCATATGAACACTCAAATATAAAACACCTTTGTGGATGGTATGCTTGCAGGGATCTACATTTTTTCCTTGTTTTTTTCTCCATTTTAATATTTTCCCTTGTGAATTCTATTGGTAGTTGTAATGATTTTCCACATCTAGAGTTACATGTACTATATTTGTAAATATTGAACTCTGATGCAAAGTTCTTCTGTCAAAGCTAAGAGTGGTAAGGATATCCCTAAGCCACACACATATATCTGACGTACCTTTAATGTAGCCATGATAATTTATCTAGTTTTTAATTTAAAACAACAGGAACATGGGAGGGCTGAGGTTAGGAGGGATCTTGAGATAATCTAATCTACCTGTCCTGCTTAAAGCTAGCAGTGCAATGCCCTGTCCAATCACATTTTGTGTATTTCCAGGGATGGAAACAATATGGACATATTTCACTACCATTGTACAAATAAATAAATAACTTTATATTTCAGTGAAATTTACTTTGATTCAATTTCTCTTCATGGCCTTTTTTCCTTTCTCTGGGTGCCACTAAGAAGTCTGACTCTCTTTCTTACCAATTGGGTATTTCCCGAAAATAAAATCCCATCTTTTCACTGTAACGTTCATACCATTAAAAAAGCAGATTTCAAGACTGAAATTATTGTTTATGCAACAGTTAAGGAGTACTTTTTTGTTTTTCTGCTGCTTATCTGCACTTATCATTGAAGGACCTTGTGATTTCTGTAATGCTTTTTCTTATTTTCCCATTCAGTGTTTAACTAGGCTTTAAAGAATCCAATTAACTACAAAACTATACTTTCAGGTTAAAAAAAAAAAAAAAAAGAAAGGGAGAGTACTACGTAAAGACTCTTAGACCCCTGTATTCCTTTTGATGTTGTTTTTCATATAATTATTCCAATAATTTAGGTTAGAAAAAGCTTTTGGATTCATTGAGTCACACATATAACTTAACACTGCCTCATCCACCACTAAACCATGTCCCTAAGCACCACATCTACACATCTTTTAAAGACCTCCAGGGATGGTGACTCAACCACTTCCCTGGGCAGACAGTTCCAGTGCTTGATAACCCTTTCCATAAAGAAAATCTTCCTAATATCCAATCTAAACTTGGTGCAACTCGAGATCATTTTCTCTAGTACAGTTACATGTTACTTGGGAGGAGAGATTGATGCCCTTGGTGATACAACCTCCTTTCAGGTGGCTGTAGAGAGCGATAAAGTCAGCCCGAGCCTTCCTTTTCTCCAGGTGAAACAACCTCACCTTCCTTAGCCACTCCTCATAGGACTTGCTCTTTAGATCCTTCACCAGCTCTGTGGCCCTCCTCTGTTCACATGCCAGCATCTCAATGTCTTTCTTGTGGTGAGGGGCTTGGAACTGGACACAGCTCTCAAGGTGGGGCCTTACCAGTGCTGAGTACACAGGGGAAGCATAATTTCCTGCTGGACATGTTATTCCTGATACAGGCCAGGATGCCATTTGCCTCCTTGGCCACCTGAGCGCACGCTGGCTCATGTTCAGTGGTTTTCAGGTCCATTTCTGTTGGGCCACTTTCTAGCCACTCTGCCGCCAGCCTGTGGCATTGCCTGGGGCTGTTGTGACCAAAGTGCAGGATCTGGCACTTGGCCTTGTTTAAACTGGTACCACTGGCCCTGGTCCATTGATCCAGCCTGTCCAGAGCTCTCTGCAGGGCCTCCCTACCCTCCAGCAGATTAACACTCCTGCCCAACTTGGTGTCATCTGCAAACTGTCTGAGGGTGCATTTGATTCCCTTCTTGATAAAGAAATTAAACAAGATTGTCCCAAATACTGAGCCCTGGGGAACATCCCTGATATTATGTTGTTTATAGAATATAAAGCAGAAAATGTGGTGAAATAAATGATATTTCCTTTAATATGGTGGCTTTTAACTGTGTGGGACTGTCAAAGCAAAGCTAATGTAATAGTTTCATGAGAAATTACAAACATTTTTTGTTGCTATGGGAACCTCTATGGGGGTTTGTTTTTTGTTTGTTTGTTTTGAATATGTCAGTGAAACCAGTGTGACAAAATCAATACTTTTATCTGGAAAAAAGGAGGCATTCTGAAAATGCTTTATCAAAATCAAATTATTTTAAATAATAATGAATGTCACTGTACCAGTGGCAATGAGAAAGCAATAAAATAGAATTAGAGACTAAAAGCTGTTAGGAAAAACTGCATTGTGATACCAAGTAGTGGAGTACCCATTTCAGCTATTCTGTCTTTCAAGCGAGAGAGCAACATGCTGCATTACCCTGCTGTGGATAGGGAATATGTTTGCATGTAAGCTCTTATGATGTGCTAGGAATTGCCATTGCTGTCAGATCTCAAACAGGAACTGACATGGTAATACAAGCATGTTTGGGCTGTCTGTCCAAGTATTCTCATGGAACCAGAGAGTAGACCGAGAACTACCCCATTTCTGGTCCTCCTGGCTGCAAAAGCAAGCCATGCTTGTGTGGTATGGTTGGAAGAAGCTTTCCTAATTTAGCCTGTGATGATCCAGTGCAGAGCAGTCAAACAGGTCCCCTGAAACATTACCAATCATGGAATCTGCACATTTTTTTACAATTTATTCACCCTGTTTTTCTTTAGTCTCATACCTCTATTTGTCCCCAGCTCTTTAAGGCTGCGAGATGTTGACATCCAGGTAGAGCATTTTTATTGTTTTTCTGGATTGTACCACTAGAGTGAGCCCTTTTCTTGTCTGTAGGTTGACATTTTGAACTCCTGATGCATCTTGTCCCACTTTTGCACATCTCTGATATCTACCTTTGCAATCATTGTGCCAATTATATGCTCTTGTATAATGTCTCACAGTACTCAGCTGTGATACAAATTTCATGAGTCATATCAACTGTAAATGATGAATCTGATACAACCTTCCCGTGATATCCAGCATTCACCAATGGTGACAGGTGCCAGAGCTGCTGTAGTACAAGCATTTAGCTCTTTGGTATCTTTAACTAGAAACTGTCCTCCAAAATTCAGATTTATAAACTGATTAACAATGGAGTCACAGAAAGCATTTTGCATAGTCCTGCACCTCTCACTTGCAGTTTGTTCTTTATAGGAATTTCTTCTGTACTCTCACATAATTGTGGACTTCTGACATATTTTAAAGAAAATAATGTGATAGGTGGAAAGTCTTGATTAAGAAAAAGGCCACTGGACATCATCCCAAAGCAAATCAGAGTTCAGGTGCTGACTATGAAACAGAAGAAAAAAAAATAATGTTGCTAGGTGGATACTTAGTTGTAAGCACACATTCACACACATCATGGGTATGCCTATGAATGCACCACGTACATAGGTGAACACACTGTCCACCTTTATATGCAAAAGACACCACAGTAGCATGCAGAGCCTACTGTCAGGTTTTCTATTAAAAGACAATTTAATGAGAGATGGAAATGGGGACTGGTGTCGAAGTGAATGGAATGGAGAAGCCAGACAAACCTTTACAAAAATTCAACATTTTTGCCTCGATGTCATTACCGAAATCTTTTTTTGTCATCTCCAGGCCTGTACTGCATATGCCCAATGACATTACCATCCCACATGGGCTGAGAGATTAAGTATTACCTTCATGCTGGAATTTGTTTGGCATGGACTAGGTGTTCTTCCTCATAATTCACTACTAGATGGTGGATGGGCCAGGTGATGTCGGAGGTCCTTCCCATCCTCAGCTATTCTGTAATTCTGAACGCACTCAAAAGGTTTATCAAAGCTTAGTGATATGTGATAGTATATGATCTGTCCTCCCCCCACAGCTGTTCCATAATTTGAGAATTTTGTTTGGGACTTTTGGAACTAAGTCTAAGGCTTTGGTTCCGAGACAAAACCGTTGACAGGCTCAGGTCTACAAAATTATTAGGGTGCTAGCTGAATGAACAGGAGTTTTTATTCATCAAATACCATAACATTACACATAGAATAACCTCAATGAAAGCAGTTTAAAACAAATAAAGTATTGCTTTACACAGCAGGTAATGAAATTTTGGAACTTGCTGTCATAGGAAATAATAGGCTCAGCCAGTGTCAGCAGGTTCAAATTCATGGGTGAATGAGCAAGTAAAGAATAAATGTATACTGAAAGGAATGGGCAAAGAGAGACATGTTAGAATCCCTAATAAAATAAATGTGAACTCAGAGAAGGAATGATGGGAGTGGATCACAACCAGGGATCAGGCTTCTGTGCTGTCCCTAAATATATCTCTGATCATACGTATGAGGACAGGTAGTCTACATTCATCTCTCCAGGAAAGCATTATTCACGTTATATTCTTCATTGATCTCCTTTGACAGTCATAGTTCCATTCCTGAAACTTTTAAGAGAGGATAAAACAAAAGATGTGATTAGTAAATTTCAAAATTGAAGAGGGGAGGAAGAATGAGCATAACAATGCAACAGAGGTTTCTATGCAAAATATGTTTTTTCATAAGCCTTTAAAAAATTTTATTTAGGTTATTAAATCCATGAAGAGGGTTTTTTTTTTTTTTTTCTGTAAATGACATGTGTCATTCTTGATTTGTGCTAGCCTCAGGAGGTCTGATATACACAATCACAGCAGGACTAGGGAAAAGGAACTTTTTCACAGAAGAAATAATTCTGGTAAGCTAGCTCAAAAGGTAGCAGAGCAAGTTCAAGACATAACAGAGCAAATATACTGCAATGCCATACAAATTAAACTTATTTTGTTTACCTACAAAGTTCTTTAAAACATGATTTATTCTGTGTTTGGTTGGTTATTTTTTATGCCATGTGTATTTCCTATATGACTAAGGGAATTTGTGCTATTTTGTTTCACAATGTAGGGGAAAAAAAGCTTTTCTAAAATACAATTTTAGAATTATATAGAGAGATTTTTATAGCATTAATTTAAGATGATAAGCAAAATTCACTAATGATTTCTTTCCTTGTGGCCATCCCAGGCTTATGCCTTAAAACCATTGCATCTATACTGTCATGCATTCTTTGGAAATATAATATGCAAATGAAAATTCTAATTTGCTGAGGACGGATGAAGGCTGAAAATTTTTGAATACTACCCTTAAGAAAGAAATGAGCAAAGAAAGGAAGGATGCATAGCAAAAGAAATTCAATCAAGTGCAAAGCACATATCAGGGTATAAAATGAAAGAAATAAGGATAACACAATTTTAAGGCAGAAAAGTATTTTAAAGACAAAATGGGAGCAACTAGGACAATATTAAAAACATTGTTTTTCTCTACGCAGAAAAGATTATAATACTGAATCCCTATAGAACAGTTTTCTAATCTAATAAATAGATTGATAGTAGTGAAATAGTTATGTAAAATAGGACAGGGGTTTGAATATATATATACAAAATTGAAAATAATTTTCATATTCAGTGAGCTGTGATGTCAGCTGTTTTGTACATTTCTGGCAACCTGGTCTTATTTTTCCCTCAGTTTCAGTAAGCATGATACATTTAAATCAAGAATTTATATAAAATAATTGCATGTATCACTTTATCTTAAGATAAAAACAGGTGGAATTTCTGTGATTTAGGCTTATGCTTCAGCTATCTATTATCTCAGTCAGTTCCACTCTATAACTTAGTTAAAGATGAAATAATGAAAAAAAAGTACAAATGGTGATGGAAAAAAGAGTTCAAAATGATGACGAAAAAATGTATTCTGGAAGACTTCTTGGGTTACTGTGTAAAGCAATATTTGCACTGCCACCATAAGACTAGGATCAGATCCAGTGAAATATTATGTATAGAGGATTGTGCTGTATTTATTTTAGAAACATTATTAAATTTTATTTTAACCTATATTTCCCCTCTTCTCTCCAATTTATATATTTAATTTTTTTTTCTGCAGTAAACGGTCTTCCATTGAGAATTTGGATGCAGTTTACTCAAATGCTTTATTCACCTTGATTTCTCTAGTGGATAAGAATTTTAATAAATCTGATTTACCTAGCTACCACAAGCAAATTTGCATTTGCATTTGCTTTGTGCTGTCAAAGTGGCTTAACACAGCTGAAACATCCCAGCGAGTCTAACAATGTGTCTTTATTCACAACACTGCAAGCCTCAACCAGGCTGACGTCTCTGTGCAAAGTGCTCTGAAAATATACAGGAGGTGATAATCCCAGCTCAAAGAATTTTGTAATGCAAAAGTGAAACCATAGTACCAATGTAAAGCAAGAGAGAGAAGAAACAAAAAAAAAAACAAACACCTTTTTTCCCCCCACATTATTTTTTAGCTTAATAAAATTAAAGCAGGTAAGTATGATGCATGATATACATGCTCTATACCTATAAAAAGAGGCCCACTTAAATGAAGTATAGGCTCCATTTCTTTGATATAATTTGCTATGTCTCCTGGGTTTTTTTCAGCCACCAGCACATAAGTACCATGCCATGTACTGTAATAATATAATTCCTTCAGCATTTCTGTCTTATCTTGAAAAATGCAAGCATCACTTTGCCTAGTAATTAATCTTTGAAGTTGTTGATAGCCCCTTGTACAGTATATTTAGCAAATAATTGGAAAGCAGCTTTTAATGGGGTTGGTACTTGCCTTACAGCTTAATATCAGGCATGAAAACAACAAAGAAAGAGGCTTGAGTACACAAAGTGAAGCTTTGTTATCAATAATACATTATTTTTCTTCTTGAATAGTGAAATTTCATCAGACATGGTATCTAATCGAAAATGCCACCACAGAAATAACTGTGAATACTTAGAATCTGCCTTTATTATTACTGGAACTGAACAGACATTTTGCCAACTTGCAGTGAAATTTAAAATAAATAATAAAAAGGTTGTTTGTTTGTTTTTAATAATATATTTCTTTCATGTTTATTTATAAATTCTTAATTCAACTGAATTAAAAGTGAAGATTATTTCTGCAGATCTCTTCATATCAAGAAAAGTATAAAAAGACTCAAAAACAGTCCTGTCTCTTAGGTTGCTCTGAAAGGCACAGTATATTTCTTAATCTCTATAAATGTTGCTGCAGCACACCCCAGAGCTTCCTCCTGGCCTCACATCCAGCATTCCCCATGCCATAACAGTGTATGACAAGCAGGATCTACTTGGTTCAACTCTTTTCCCTTAGCTTTCTCTCTGACTCTACCAGTTTTAAGAAACAGGTTTTAAGGATGCTGCAGGTCTTGTGGGCCCCTGTGTGCGATCTGCTCCCAGAGCTCCCGGGTGACACGGAAGAGGGGTGCTCCTGAAGCACAGAGCTCAGGCCCTTCTGGTGGGACTTGACCCTAGGTCCTTCAGCTGTGACATTTCAGGCACACTTTTTCCAAGATCCTTGTCATCCAGCCCAGGGGAAAGTGGACAGCAGACCACAGGCTGGGATTGGTAGTTCTGTTGGACACATTGGATCAAAAAATCAGAAATACATAGTTGTGCTCCACATGAAATAAATTGAGATCTCAGCACGCCATTACTGGCAGAGGACACTGTAATGGAAACTGCTAAGGAGACTGTAAGGCGAACAAGGTCACATCAGCTGTTCCCCTGCAGACTGCCTATGGATTATCAGGTCTGAAATCTCCTATGGGTATATACCACACCTTTCAGTTGCAATCATAGCAAAAAATGAAGCATGGGACAAAACACCTTTGAAATTCACACTGAAGTTCCAGAAAATTGCTGCATTAAAATTACTTTATACTCTTAGATTTTATTTTGTGTCTTTGGGGGAACAGATGTGTGTTCATCTCCTCCTTTTATAATTCAGCCAATGAATTTAAGGTTATAAATTTTGAAACATTCACTGAGATTAATATTTCTTAATATATAGAGTTCTTTTTCATAATTTGCTTTCAGAAGATGATATCAAGAGAAAGTTGTGAAAGTAGCACTCACTTACAGCAGGAGGTGAGCTACTTTGGCAACACCTCTCCCACCCTTCTCAATAGCAAGAAAAAGTAAAAATCAGACAGGTTGGCAGAATCAACAGATTGGTGTTTCTAATCCTTTCTCTGTCCACATAAAATAGAGTGAAAAACTAAAATTATTCTTACATCTGAAATGTAAGCTTTCACGACAGTGACGTTAAGCCCGTACCCTAAAATTGAACAGTTACTGCAACAAAATGCTTGCATTTGTCCTTTCAATACAAAGGAAAAAAATGGAGCACAAGAAGCTGAAAGGATTGTACTTCTATTTTTCCCAAGTACAACCACTCAAACAACTCTGGTCTGAGAAATGAATATTTCAGAAAGAATACCTAGTAACATCAGAGACTGATGGAAGTGTCTGAGTATGAGGAATAAAAAAACCAGTAACTCTGAATGCTGCAGTAGAGTTGCTCTGCTCAGCAGGTAACTACTGAACTTTAGAGTACCATTCTCACAGCTCCCAAGTGACTCCTGACCAAAGGAGAGAAATCTGAGGGAAAATGTAAGATGGAATCTTTTTGAGTCCAGAACAAAATGAAACTGGTAACTTGAAATAGATAACTTTCTCTTTTTCTAAAAGAGAATAATGCATTGAACACATGCTGGATTAAAAAAGAGACAAAACAAAACCCCAGAAAAATTACCTGTTCCTCTCTGAAGCTTTCTTCCTTCTGTTTTGTTACATTCCTCTGGCTTCCTCTTCAGACCTTTTTTCATATTTGCTTTCACAAAATACAGTCTTCAGTGTGAGACCCTTGTCCTAAAGGAATCTCTCAGTATTTTTCAGTATTTTCTCATATTCTTCCCCCTGCTTTGTAGTTCTCTGATTAGAGAGGTGTGTGTCTAATTTGTCAGGAAGGCATGGGTTCTTCAACTAGGACTAAAAGATAATTTTTCTAATTAAATTAGGTTAATCAAAAGTGTGAGTGGAAACATCCCCTCCCAGATTCTTCTATATCTAATACTTTGCCAGTGCATTCCCTACTTGCTTAAATTATTTTGCCATCACTGCCTGCATTCATGTTTTTAGGGGCATCAATAAGCTCAACCCATACCTCAGTGTTAAAGAGACTTTTAATTCTTAGGCTATACTGCCTTTTAGTGTGATCTGAAGACTTTCCTCAAAACAATTCTAGTGCACTTTTAAAAGAATAAGTCTACCAGGAAAAAAAAAAAGAAGTAAAAAAGAAATTCAGTAAATCCTACCCAACAACCTGTGGCCAGAAAAATGCATCCTGCTTCACACCTGTACATTCCATAGATTTTTATTTCTTTTTTAGAACTCATCATACCTTTAATGTTCAATATCATTCACAGCCTAATGGGAGCTGAGCTGAGAATAGCATTTTAGCCCTGCCCATATTGCTCTAGGCTTTGCTACCCTGTCAGCAAACCTAGGACAAATGGCTACAGATTTGGGAAAGAGATAGTCCACAAGAACCTGGAGGATCCCAAAGACACTTAGCTTGACTGACAAATCAGTGGGTTTAATTAATTCTTTGATCTACAAGGCAAGAACAGCAAAGCTAAGTAAAGACCATGGTTTTAGCATCCAGTGAACACAGATAACTCATATTCACCTCTTCTGAGATCACAGCTCAAATAATAGATAACTTGTTTCATGGAACCTAATGTCTTCTGTGCACATGAAAGTCTTTGACTCTTTCAGAAAGTTAAGAGGCTATAACATTTCAATAACATTAACATTATGTACAGACTAGAGCTCTAGGGAAATAGTTTTAGTAGCCAAACCAAGGAAAGCTATAATAGGTTTTTTTGGTAACCTTTGTCTAGAAATTAAAGACACAAAATTTGATGTGTGTTTCAATTTAGAAGTTTGCAGCACAAAGATTAACTTTGTTTCTTGAAATTTAAAAGGTAGAAGTAGCAGCATAAACTAGAATTAATCTGTTTATTGAACCAGTTCATACTGAGAGCCAAAAATTATGAAAGACAAACTGATTAGTACATGTTGCTAGAAAACATATCATTGAGTTATGAAAAATTTTATCCATTTTGTTCAGAGAGACATTTTTCATCAATATTCATGAACAGTCCTTAGTATTTTTATTGGAGAAGTGCAAACTATGGCTTTTCTACTTGTAGGTGAAATTATTTTCTGAATATTGAGAATATTGCTGAACAGCAATGAAACTAATGTTATCTGCAAACTTGACAAGGACGTATTCCAGTCACCTCCTCCAGGTATAAATAAAATATCTCAAACAGGACAGATGCACACTTTACCAGTCTCCAGATAATTGGTCCAGTCTCTCTGGACCATAAAATGCCAACTGTGTTTTCACCAATGCTTGTCCTGACTAGACAACACACATTAAAATAAAAGTAAAATTAACAGCAGGAGATTTTGCAATCTCATTAGGTGAGTTGCACCAAACCTAGAGTTGAAGTCAGTTAGAGGAGAAGGTTTGTGAGAAAACAGCATCTATGAAGTTCTTTCCAGCTATGGGTGTATAAGCCAATGGTAAAATACTCACGAAGAGTTATAAACATATTCTTACTTCTGTTTTTTTCCTTCCATAAACTATTTGAAATAGACCTCAGTGTGGGAGATAATAATTTCATACATTTCACAGTTTCCTGTGAAACTACCTCTCTTATAACTAACTTTATTTTACAGTAAAATATACTCTGCCACTTACCTTTCTATAAGCAAGTTGCTCTTAAACTATCTGCACATAATTTGGCATAATTTTTATGCAGTTCAGCACAATGTGATTCAATTGGCAGTCTTTGCTCTGTGGAGATGATTTAAATCTGAAATGTAATTACTACTAATCCCTGGAGGGTGTGGTCCTTCCAGGTCAAGGGTAAAACCATTGGCATAAGAAACAAGAAATCTGAATGAATTACCAGTAGTTTTTTTTAAGTTTCATGTTGCTAAACAAGCATTAGTATCTTAAATTTTTGTTTACTGTTATCTTTCAATTGCAAATTCTAAATTTATCAAACTTGGAACAATTTAAAAAGGAAAATTTATTTTAATAAGAATATGATACAATGAGACACAGTAAAAAACCCAACAAACCCATACAACAAAACACCACAAAAAACAACTTATGTATTACTAATAATGGAATAAAAATGCAAGTCCTAATAGGTCCATAACATGGCCAGAAAAAAACCCTGTAGCCAAGGTGAGGAAAAAATAGAACTGTAACATGTTGCCAGTCACTGATAGTCCTCCAGCGTACTGTGATGGTGTCAAAGAATATCCAAAAACTAAAGCAGTTTGAGATTATTCATTTAAACTAATGCCAGAAATATACGGTGCTCATATCTATGTCTAAATTACTTCATAAAGTCCATTTGATAGCCAGTGTGTACAAATAAATATTCTTGGGATGTTATTTGTTTATGCTGTTTTGGATTTCTGTATTATCAGCTGTATTTTTCTGCAGAGTGGCCATCCTATTGTCTACAAAGGTACATTCAGGGACTGGATAAGACAGAGTAACATGGTTTTGCTCTTTTGGTGTTGTTTCTATAGAAGACATTACGATATATAAAATACCCACAAAGTAACATATTAAAAGTAGTAAAAATATCTGGATTTAAATTTTCAAAACCTACAGAGAAGATTTTGACATCTGATACTTTAGATTAATTTGCCATCTTTGAAAATGAGGTTTTCAAACCTACCCAAAAGGAAAGTCATTCTATTATGTACTGCCCAGAATTTTTTTTTTTTGGTTAGTATTTTAACACTCTCTGAGTAAGCAATACATTGGATACAATCACAGCGAAAATGTAAGAATAGTATAAAATTTTTAATTGAGGATATGCTTATTGTATGTCCCTTGTTTTCTACTCACAAATAGTAATAATCTTAGGCTATGGATAGGAATTTTTTGCTAATTTGGATATCCAGTGGGTCTTTTCATCACAAGCAAGACACACCTTTAATCCTGAGAAACATTATAGTCATTTTACTAAACATTTTTAAAGCAGTCAGTGAACTCATCTCCCCTATAATTTTCTGTCTCAGGCATTCTCCCTCCAGCAGGTCTGTTCTTCCCATCACTGTTGCCAACACTCAAAACTTTACACATATTGTATTTTATTTCTCCACTCATTTTTCCAGATGCTGACTTCGAAGCACCACTTTGTATACACTCTGGGGTAGTTGAGAGTTTAATCTTCTCATCACAGCCCTATCCATGGCTATTCACATCTTTCTTGCTAATGAAGCAATCTAATCCCCTCGATGCAATGTTGCTCTCAATCTAATATTCTGAATACAAGCTGGAGAAGGGAAGTAAGAAACTCTGCCAGACACTCGCTTCCTCTACGGATGCCCCTATAGTTTGATCAAGGAAGCTGCAGCATTTGATATAGAAGCAGCCAGAGCCCATAAGAGATTGCTGGAAAACATGATCCAGTTAAAGCCAGTTTGTGTCACTTGAAATCACAGACACACCGGACCTTAAGAAATGCACATTTCAACACATGAACCCTACATGTAAATGTAAGAGGATAAGATATTGGCAAGGACATCAAGCATGAGGACAGGAATATATATTGTAACACACTCTATTAAGATTTTGCCCTCTTATTGGTACATTTCAGAATGAAACAGGGACTTGTGTGAAGTGAACAGTAACAGTAATCTTATTCCTATTGAACATAACAGAACATTAACCACATTGATTACTTTCAACAAGCAAGCTCACTTCAAACTAACAGCTAATGAAGATGAGTATTTCAGCAGGTTCCTCTGAAAATCGAAGAAAACACTGAAAGCGTACAAATATTTAAGCACATTTTTAGGAACTGTCCTCTGAAAGAATGAGCTGAATGCTAAACTGCTTCCAGTTATTGTCTGAACTGTGTTAGCAGATGGTAGCTCCCATTCATTGATCTTCAGCGTGCTGAGATATGGTAGCAAAAACTTGACAGAAACTTAGTCCTAAAGAGGTTGCAATGAAAACAAAGTGAGACAAAGGGAAAAATGTTAGGAAAGCAAAGGAATCTTCATCAGATCAGGAATTTATATTTATGAACCACAGAACTACAGTCTTCTGGTTCCCTGGTTAGTTCCTAGAATACAATAATATTTCTAACTCAATAATCCCCCTCTCAAAAAAATATTTTTTTGAAAGGGCAATATCTGGAAACATTGATTGTCAAACAGGCTCTTAGACAGGAACATGGTATTACATTTGAGATTTATTGAGAGGTAAAAAAATGTGATGGAAGAATCAAAACATTATTCATCTTCCAAGCGACCATATTTCTCATTGTCAACCTCACTATGTACAAGAGTTTTGAATCACCACCCCCAGTTCTTCTCTTACCCCCAAATAATTTCACATCACAGCTAATGTTCAGTGTAAGCTAAACTTCTTTTGGTAAAAAGATCACATGATAACTTATGCTAAGTAGTTCTTCATGGACAAACTATTTCAGAAATTGGATTTTGTACAAACTCAGTGTTTACCAGGATTCAGGATTAGGTATTCTGAAAACTGAATGCAGAGAGAACAACAATTATAATCTCATCAATGAAGAATCAGAATTATTTTCTGTATGTGGGTAAAAAAATCTTTTACATATTGTGTGGACAATTTGGTATTCCTCTACTTTGTGTTAGCTCTATGTCTTAGAAAACTTGCCAAGTAATGAAATACTGGCATTTACAAGAGTGGCAGGATATCTGGCAAACTGCATATGTTTGAAGAATTTGATTCAGCTTTAACTTGCAGCTGCTGCTTATACAATCATTCTGCTGTGTTTGTAGGTCTCTGATGTATGCAAAAGACTGATTATAGTTTGGCACAGCTCCTGGTGGTTTAACCAGGGGGACATTTCCCTTAATCTCACCTGGCAGTGAAGTTGCAAATGAGCCACAACATTTGAGTCTTAGCAACCGTGGTTTGTAATCAGTGATTCCAATTATGGGATGAGGGAATACTAATTGACCGCCAGCTGTCAGAGCAAATGGGCAAGAGAAAGTTATTAACTTTCTGTCTTGACCCTCAAAAATGTAATAGAACAGATACAGGTAAATTTTTTTCTCTCTTTTGGAAATAAGAAAAGATTAAAATAGTCTTTCTTGTTTGGTCAAGAAAAGATTATAATTTAGTTTATCTAAAGAAATATTTGGGAGGGACTGAATGTGACTGTGGCAGGTCAAGAACCAACATCCAAAATCCATTATTAAAATCCAAAATCCATTATGAGATGTGTAAAAGCCCTTTACTTATATTTTGGATACAGTTGCTTTACATAGAAATACATTCCTGATGGGAAAAATATATAAATACGTCAATGAGTAATTAAGAAAAAATAGAATATATCACCATGAATTTTCAAAATAACTTAATCTGATGTGTGAACCAAAAGTACTCATTTTCTTTACACTATCAAGTTTTATGACCATGAATTACTCATCTCAGTGCCTTAAGTCTGTGCATAGCACGAAACTTCTTTTATGCATGTCTGTCTGATTACTTAAGCAATTTGTGTTTTCCATTTTTTTTGTTCTGAAACTACCTCATTTTTTTTTCAAAACTAGTCATTTTGACTGAAATCAAACTGTATCTCCTTTGGTTATTATATTGCCTCATGGTCTTTTTAGTTCCCACACCCTCTTTTAGGATAAGATCTCCAGCACAAGGCACCAAATGCCTTTCCTGTGATATGCCAAAATATGTCTTCATTGAGTAAGACAAAACTTTGCCTCCTGAATGTATAGTTTTTACAAAGAAATTCAACGCACTAAGAATGGAGAATTGAGCTACAGTTTCCAACAAATCCCAAACAAATAAACATGCTTCTCATTGTCACAAAGACTGAAATAATTCAGTTGTTTTAATAACTGACATTAATTTTATTTGATGCAAAATTAGCATTAAATGGTCCCATTGGATAATTGCACAAAGAATGATGACAACATTGCATAAAAGGGAAGTAGAAATGGCTCAACTGTTTAGATTGAAAAGTTTATTGAAAAAAACCCACCACCATTAAAAGTAGTTTTTCTCCTCTAAAAAAAATTGAAGCATAGAGTTGTCACATAGACTATTCTACAGTTTGGTGAAACAAAAAATATTTAAAGAGAATATACAAATTGTTGTTAAAACCACACAATGGTATCTATATCTTGCCCATAAATAAAGGGATTCAGATGGTGATTTGTGTTTATGACACAGAAATAAAAACATAACAGAAGAAGGAAGATGAAAAAGAGGTGATAATTTTATACTTGATGATTTTATATTGTGAGAGAGACTTTTTCATCCTCCTATGAACTTTTTTTTTTTTTGATAGATGTACAGCTATGCAAAATTAAGCCAGACATGTTGCCCCTCCTAAAAAATGAAGTCAGCAAGTGTCAGAGACTGGAAAGAGTGGTCTGTTTTGAGACATCTTGGGATGCTTGGAATGTGTGTGATAAGGAGTGGATCAGGCCTTTCTCTGGTGAGGTGGTGCCCTGCTCCCCACACACCCCAGCCAAGCAGTGTCTGTCAATCAGAGCACACTGGAGGCAGCCCCCCCGTGCTGCCTAACCCAGCCCCTCAGTGGCCAAGGCCCTGAGTGACCAGAAGTCCCACCCAGGAGGAAGGCCCATGATGGGACAATGGTTTAGGATGACTGACCACAAGGCAAATGCTTTGATCTAGGTAACCCTACCTTCATCTTGAGGTTTTCTATCCATTACATCTCAGGAACCCAGGAGCTGGTAGCTATATGTCTATTTTTCTGTCTTTCCAGTCATGCTGGTTTTCTCCCTTTCTTCTTCTAATTCTCTTTTCATGGAAAATAACATTGGATGGGTTTAAAGGTTGCTAAATTTCATGGGTTAAGTCAATACTGTGATAAGTGCCTTCTATTGTACTACATCATTTGCACAATTCCTTGATTTTCCATAGTTTGCCAGTAAACTTTTGTGTGATTTTTTACCTCTTGATAACATCTGCTTGGTATTTCTCCCATGCATCTACCCAAAGCAAAGGAGATTTGGTTTAGGCCATACATTAAGTGTCCAGAATGTAACAACAAGTGATTGGTCAGGATCTAGGGAAATAGGATAAAGGAGGAAATGCAGCTTTTCCAAGTTCTTTGTTTTAATTCCCCTTCTTTCTTCTCTATTTTTTAAGTTTTTCTTTGAAGCAGGTAATACCTCTTTTGGCTTTAGCACTTCCTCTCCTTCCAGTGGTTTTAGTCCTTCTATATTTTCTTCTATTTTATTTGAAAGTTATAAATCTCATGATGAAAGCTACTGTTGTCACTTCTTTGTGTTTTAAGTTCAGTTATAGGTTAATAAATGTAACTTATACTAATGACATTTTTTGTGGCAGTGGTGGGTTGACTGGCAGGCCACCAAAGCCACTCTCCTCCTTGGCTAGACAGGGGAGAGAAAAAGCAATAAAAGTTCTGGCTTGAGAAAAAACACAGGGAAGGGTCACTCACTGATTGTTGTCACAGGCAAGTTATGTAAGATTACTACCAATCAAATCAGAATAGGATACTGAGAAATAAACCCAAATATGAAACCAGTTTCTACCTACCTCTCCCTTTTTCCCAGACTCACCTTCACTGACCGCTTCTCTGACTTCTTCTCCCAAGCAGTGCAGAGGGACTGGAATGGGAGTTGTTGTCAGTTCATTGCACATTGCTTCTGCTCCATCCTCCCCACATTCTTCACCTGTACCAGTATCAAGTCCCTTTCTTGGGAGACAGTCTTTCATGAACTTCTCCAACATGAGTTCTTCCCAAAGGCTGCAGTCCTTCATGAACAGCTCCAGCATGGCTCTATTACACTGGGTGAAACTAGCTGCAGTTCTTCAGAAACAGGCTGCTCCACTGTGGCTGCTTTCCATGGGGTCATAAATCCTGCCAAAATGTCTGCTTCAGCATGGCTCCACTTTCCATGAATCAACAGGTCCTGCCAGAAACTTGCTCCAGCATGGGCTCTCCAAAGTCATACTCTCCTTTGGGATACACGCACTTGTTCACATGTGGGATCCTCCATGTGCTGCAGATGGATTTCTACTCCAATGTGGACCCCCTTGGGTGCAAGGGAAGAGCTGCCTCATCATGGTCTTCACCATGGGCTGCAGGTGAATCTCTTCTGTGGAAGCTAGTGCATGTCTTCCTCCTCTGTCTTCACTGACCTTGGTGTCTGCACAGTTGTTTCTCTCACACCTTCTCACTTCTGTCTCCAGCTTTTGCTAAGAGACAGATTTTTCCCTATTCTTAAGTATGTTGTCATAGAGGCTCAGCTTGGACCAATGGTAAGTCTGTCTTGCACCCAGCTGGTATTGGCTTTATTTCACTTAAGATAAGCTTCTGGCATCATCTCAAAGAAGCCACCACTGAAGTTTCTGGTGCTACTGAATTCTTGTCATGCAAGTCCAGTACAGTTTGAAAGAGACTACTCAGAGAAAAAAGAAGATTGTTATCATCTCTACAAATCTAAACTCTGTGTGAATAAGGATGCATTTAACCAGAATTTGAAAGAAAGATTGTTCCAAAACCTCGGATGAGAAAATTCTGCTTAGGAGAAAACATTGGATTCATGTAAATAATTAAAGTGGATTTGGTTTAACATCTAGTTAAAAAAATAATTTAAAAAATTCTTCGTTTAGCTTTCAAGGTTGTTATAACACTGAGCATTTAGTAGATAAAAAGTGTATTTTTTAGACCTGGTGAGCTCTAAATAGCAAATGGAGTTTCAGCAACAGCAAAACAGCTGTTCTGTCCATTAAGCCATTACTGTTGCTATTTTCTTCTTGCTAATGCAGTTAATATTTTTCTTAGTTGCAATTTGCAAAACAGAATTCCAGCAGCCTCAGGGTTCAGCTAACATATAGTATAATCCTTCCATTTAACATGAAGATTGTCCAGCTGAGAGGTAATGCAGTAAACATTTATAAAAATATTCCTGTTCAAATTTCTGTGAAATATGAATGAGTCTGGATCTCAGCCAGATGTGAATTGTAGACAAAATTCTCTAGAGTTTTAAGATTTCTGGAACAACTGCTCCAGTTTTTGTTATGCACCCAGGAAAAAATTACTAGATTTGATTTTTGGTTTGATTCCCTTTCATCTTAAGTTTGCTCTTCAGCTACTAGTTGTCCACTATATAGGCAGTAAAATGATGATGGAGAGAATGGATTACAAAACAGAATATTTCAGCAGGCAAATTTATGAAGAAGAGTTAGATAATTTCTGATTGAAATAGCTCAATAAATATGGTAAAATTATGCATGTAAGAAAATGTGGCTTTATTTTCAGAGAGTGCAAGTTTCCCTGGCTTTCAATTATGTCAACAGCTTTCTTGAGTGATTCAGCATTCTGAAAGCCAAACCATATTTAGTTACTGAAATGTAGATTTATATACAGGCTTTTGGGAACAGTGTACAAAAACACATCTTGTAAGAACGCAGTCATCTCTATTTCTAGTCTTTGCAATTAACATTCTTTTTAATGCTGTATTTCTTACATTTTTATTTCACAAATTGTACGTAACTGGGGCTAGGATTGAATTAATTTCAACTATCATTATGAAAATTATTGAAATGCCTAAATGAGATCATAGATACTTTTCAATCTGGAAAAGGGAAAAGCTTCCTTTTTCCCATGCTAATAATGGAAGCCTTCAGTAGAGAAAATGCAAGATGTAGAACAAAATGGTAGATAATGGTTTTATTCTTCCTTTTCTCCTTTCCAATCATGCCTAAACCAAATTACATATTCAGCATGTACTGTTGTCAATAGCTGAGAATCCTGTGGGTGCTATTCTAAGATGGCAGGCTTATATTTATGTATGAATATTTCTCTTCTAATAATATGTAAGGCAGGATTAAGACATAGGCTATTTTAACAAATAAAATAGCACTGAAGTGAAAAATTTAAACATTTTATAAATAACCATCAGGATTCTATTTTAAAATTTCTCTTGATATTATATGGAGCTCTGACTACTGACTTCCTGGTCAAAGATTCCAAGCCTTTACTCTTATTAGAGATTCAAACAGCAGAGGAAACGAAGTTGTAAGTTAAAAAACAGGAAAATTATTCTAAACAATATAGACATCCAGTAGAAAACAAAATATGCTTCTATGCCTTTCTTCAGAAAGCTCTGCTCTATGTCTTTGAACTAATTCTTCTAGTCTTACTATTCAAAAGCTGAGAAATACGAACTTCCTTTTTCTGCTCCCTTCTGCTCCCTTCTCCCTCCCAGATCCCTGAACACTGGGGATCTTTCATCTTCCAGAGCTAGACCTTTTTCAGTCTTAAATAAAACACTACCTTGAAATCTCTGACATCATATGAAAACAGCACAGACAATTTTTGTCTCTAAGAAGCAAGTACATATTAAAACTGGTTTTGATGCAAGAAGTGATGAGCACACAAAAGGGAAAAAAAGTAGTGTCCTGAGTGGAAGAAGAAATCCTAAAATACAGGATTGTCCTTAAATCCATATAGAGATAAAATAATTAACAAAGGAAGAGAAATAAACAAGTTGGTTTTAGCAAGCACTTTTTGGTAATTACTGGATAAATTTCATTCCTATTTTTCCGGGAGAAACATTCCCTAGAGTGAAATTTCACTTATAAATGTGTATGTAGTAAAATTTTTAAAGAACTTTGCTTATGTTGAAGGTACATCAAGGAAAAATTGTTCATTTTCAATGGATGCTTGCATTAGAAGAAAATTCACCATTTCTCACTACATGGTTAGTTTCTTTTTTTTTTTTTTCTAGTTATTAATATATTATGAGACTTTTCACTATCGTATGAGAAAGTAACATTAATTTCTGAGCAAACGCTCTTAAGAACTAAAATAACAGTAATTAAATGTTTGTAGAGTAGCAGCACATTGGTTTTCTAAGAATACAGGTTCAGATAACTCAGCTTTCCAGTTCACTCATGGGTTCTAACCCCTTAATTGCACAAATCTCACAAATGTTCATTCATTCTGAAGATAATAATTGGAATGGATTAGCTAGTTTCCTTTCCTTTGAAAAAAACCAACCCAAAACTGGATATGTTTGTAGCATAGTTCAAGCCAAGCTCCCAACAAGCCTTTGGTGTCCTTCTTTCTCATAATATCTTAAAATATCTTGTTGGTTTCGCAAAGTCAAATGTCCCACTACTTCATCCTATCAGACTCAAGGCCATGCAATGCAACAACTCAGTACTATTCTACAAAACCAACACTTTTCTGGGTTGTAGCACTTTCCACAAATTATTTCAAATAATTAGAAATGAGTAGGAAAATAATTTGATAGACACAAAATAGTAATTATTCGAGGATATAAGGCATAAATGACAAGGAAGAGAAGATAAATCAAGTGTTTTGTGTGTCATTACCATTATGAAGGTGGACACAAACGTCAAAGAAGCTCTAGTCCTTTACCTGGTCATGAACTCTTAATCAAGACTTGGCCTAAAGACTTCTTATAATTGATGCATGACCCATGCATATATTCATTATTAACAGTTTGTATCTAAATGCCCTAAAGTAGTTGAATGGTGATTTCTTGGGGTGTTTGCAGATATTATCAAATGCTTCTCAAGCTTCCATGTTAGGAGGTAAGAGTAGAACAGAAGAACAGCAGTTAATGTTTTTGGGGTTTTTTTTTCTCTTACGTCATTATAATGCAGTGTTGCAGTATAGGAGCATTATGTTATTATAGACACTGGGCATCAGCCCTAGGAAGAGCAGTTGCCAATACAAGTAATGCTGCATAAATCAAGGACATATTTGACATGATCTGTTAGCACAAATGAGAGACAGAGAGATGTACTTGCTGCTATTTGCAATTCACAATTATCTTGTGCCCTGATACATCAAGACATCATAGATCATGCCTTATTGGTTAAGTAGACTTCAAGATTGATGTTTTACGCCATGGCACCAGCCATGTTTGCAGTGACAGCACTTACAGTGTGTAACATAAAGCTTCTTCTGATTAGTTGATAGATTCTTAACCAGGTACCAGTACACAACAGAAAGTTTGTTGAACAGTTGCCAGCCATATATTTGGTGTTCATCGCTGTGATTTCATATCCAAGGGGAGATACTCTAAATTAGGTGGATACTCAACATTTCAGATATTTAAAATTCCACTGTGTTAATTCACAGTAGTCCTGCCTCCTCCAGCAACCTTGAGCACAGAATTTTGTACAACAATCCCATGGTTCCACAGTGCAGTGCAAATTACCAGATTACAAAATTATCTTTCCAAAATCTATGAACTGCTGAACAGGTATGAAGCTACTCTGCTATAGTGCAAAATAATTCCATGGAGTAAGCCATCAGGCAAACATTCATTCACATTATCTTGCATTCAATTGATGCTCTTGGGCTTCTCTTGGCAAACCTGAGCCTTGCTGGCCCAGTTTTCAGTTCTTCCTGATGCTGCTTCTCAGTTTTATGAACATACATACACTTTCCCCACCAAAAAAACCTCTCTTCATTTAGAGAATACGTTTTGATTGCTGGATACTTCCTAGACTCAGATCTCTCACTGCCAGGGCTCCAGATTTGTTTGTATGGTTACTTCAGCCTGATCAGCATTGTAGCACTGCGAGTGGATGCTTAGTTTATACAGGAAGGATGTTGTGAGTCAGAGCCCTTGAAACTGTTGATATATGGGGCAAAGCTGTGACCATCTCCAGGTCAGTTGAGATGCTTTACTGTTTATTCATTCTTTTGCTCTGGCAAAAAATGAGTTTTCTTTGGTCCAAGCTGTAGAAACAGCCCTCTTTAGCATATATAGGTGCAATCCCATTTGTGTGATCTGGCCTGGACTCAGCTCTAAGGCTGATCCATCACTCCATGTTATTTAGCAGCATAGTTGAAGTCAGCAGGAGCAACATACTCCATTTCCCACCAACAGGTATTTTGATCTTACATGAATTCTAGAAGACATGTGGCAATGAAGAATAGAGTAGCTTCTATGCAGGCAATCATGTTCTAAAATAGAACATGATTATGTCATCTAATTATATGTATAGACAGGAGAAATGTTCAAGGCCTCAGCTATTGATCTTTGGCAAACATACAGAAATGCAATTGAAATAAGTGGACACTCTTGGGCAGATTAGGTATCCCATTCAAATCGTGAGGTATTGAATTACATCCTAAATTAGAATGCAGGTGTAATCCTTTGAATGTAGCAGGAATTCTGTTCAGGAACAGAATATTATTCTATACGTGTTTTTTCTCCGTGTGTTGAGGGCACATCATCTGGTCTCAAATAGCAAGTAGAACCGAGATCATTATGGCAGAAAAAAATCAAATATTAAAAAAAAATATAGCCACAGTCTATTTTGCATATTGTTTCTTGGCTATATGAATTTCTCCTCTTGCTGCAGCTGGTTTTGATGCATTTCCTTTTTAGTGCCTCCCTGAATCTCTGCTTCTCCTTTCTAGTTCTTGCAGACTTATTAGGCTCAACTCAAATGGCAATGATGTTGACAAAGCAAAATCTGCCTTAAATAAGATCAGATTTGACTCAAAATTTCCTTCAGTTCCCGTTTGAAAAATAAGGCTCAGTCTCTATGACCTGTCTCAAGAAATCTTGGTTTCTATTATCTTCTTTCTCTCTAAATGCATTTTCACATTTTCTCAACCAGAGGACTTACCACATGTCAAACCACCTTGCCTTCACACCTAAGAGTATATAAAATTGAGCTGCTTCTCAGTGCAATGGAACAGTTGTCTCTAGATATTTCTCTATTTTCCACTGGCCCTTTACAAGTCACAATTCTGCAACTAACTGTTTTCACTGCAGAGGGTACAGTGTCAGCTTTGTGACTCATTGGCAAAGAGATGTGAGATCAGGTGAAAAGGTGGTTTTAATTACCTGCAATGGTAAAGGTCAGTAACTCGGTATGCAGTTGAGGACTGTTTGTAACACGTGTTTTGAGAGGGGACTAGGCTATTTCTTCTTTTCTCCATCAAGACCGCTGCTCTATTCCAGAAAGTTTACAAGCATGAGTTACATAATGAATAGACTCTTTTTCCAGTCCTTCAGCCAGTGATGACTGGTGAAAAAAAATAGCAAAAAAAGAAAATTCTTTTGCAAGCAGAAGGAGTTAATGACTGTGTTCTTTGAATAACTCTTAAAAAAGAAAGATTTTTTTCTCTAGCAAAAAAACCCCAAAAAAACAAACCAGAGTGTGTATGTCCAAAAATGAAGTCTTTGCCATGGCAAGTATAAGTGTTGGAAGAGAAAATTCAACAACACATAAATAATCATAGATAGAGCAAGACAAGTAAGGCCATCCAGTGTCCTGAAGGGTTGCACACAGATATTGTGGAGCTTTGGTCCTATCAATAGGCTGCTGTGAATAGGTGATTTTCATTGCTGAAAAGGTATTAGCAAAAGTGTTTTAATACAATGTAAAAGTCCCACTTAACAAAGTTTTATGTCATGGTTCAAGCAATAATCATTTGAACAATGTATCAAAACTATCAAGACAAATCAAAGTTACAAAGACACATATCCATTACCAAGGCACAAATCAAAGTTACCTCACTACCAGGTTATGCATGACATTGGTCACTTAGCAAAGGTCTACTGTCAGTAAAAGGTGTCTCTGCCTTGAGCAGTGACCTTAAGAGGCATCCCAGCTCAGGAGATTACTGTCATGAATACAGTCTGCAAGAGACTCAAAGAGAGCCCACTGAGGCAGTCATAGAATAAAGTAGTTGGCTTATAGTCAAATGGGAACAGTATGGATGAGACTCCATGTGCCCTGAGCTTTCTTTGTGCCTTTAAAACTGAGTCTTACAAGATCCACTCATTATTCATGAGTTAGTCACATGATCAGTGTTCCAAGCTTATGTGCATCAACACTCACTGTGTCACCCTGCTCCTTTGTGGGTTTTCAGAGAGCACATTGGAACTAGAGGAGTTTTTGACCTGGCTACAGCTCAGGTTTTTACCTCTTTTAGAGTCTGAACCCAATTGCCACTAGTTTGGTTAAGGGTTCAAATGTACTTGTCATATAGATTAGAGCTTGTGTTGAAAGCTTATGCAGTGAGCTGGAGCAGAGAGCAGAATCAAGCATAAAAGGCATATATTTATGAGCTAATATTTCTAAAGTAGAAAATAGATACTTTCCTGTTTGAACAGCCTGAGGTGATCAGGAATTTTACATAATTAGCCTGCCATTGAATTTTTCATACTTTGGCTCTCTCCCAGTTCATGGGCTTTTACAGTCAAAATCTTATTACGGGCAAAGGGAACAAACCGAAGCTGTGGATCGAGAAATTTACTTTTACCTAATTAAATTTTTTAATTAGTACAGAAAATTCTCAACGATAATGCCCTTGAAAAAGTTACTCAAGTGGCAAACACCAACACCTCTTCCCTGGTGTTACCCCTATCTGCCTGTTTTCCTGGGCTCTGCCACATCAGCACAGGGTGGTAGCTGCCACAGTGAGGGTCAATGCTTTGCACTCCTTGCCAGGAGGAGTGGAATGCTTATGCTTATGCTTAAGTGGAATCCCATCTTGAGACTCTGTGGATCTGTTTGTCTCTTGCACTGGAGGCTCCTTCTGGGGTCCTCAAGAGGAATCTCAAGGCTTTTTCCCCTACTCTGGGTTTGTCAGGTGCTCACTTCCAGCTGGTTGGCAGCCTCTGGCAGCTCTTCCTCATGAGCAGCACAATAGAGGAACCAGCTCCAAAAAGCTTCAACTGGCTCCAAACAGCCAATATTCACCCCACTGAGGTGAATATCTCTCCTTGTGACAGCCCTGCCCTTCCCCACTTTACATTTTTCTGAACTAGAAATGGCAGAAATATGACTTGTTGACTGGCCAAGAGAATAAACTGCAGTGGGCAGCAGTTACTAATGCCCATGGCTCTGTGGGAGCTTCCACTCTCTCACAGACTCTCTGCAGGAGAGATCCTGAAGGCGAACATGATCCTAATAAGAGAATCTGATAAATCTCAGTCTTGGAAGAGTAAGCCCTCATTCTTAGCCTTGAGTATGGAAATATATCTTCCCCATCCTCTCCTGGCTCCATAGCTACCAGCCGAAGAGGCCCTGATAATAACTGGGCTTGTCAGTGACTCACAGGAATGACAAACTACTCAGCACATTGACGCACTCGGGGTTTTTAGTACTGCCCTGTTTGCAGGCAAGACTTGTAGAAAATGCAAGCATCTTGCCAGTTCTTTGGCTATGATGGTCATAAGGACAGCAGAGTATTTATAACAGCCTCCAACTCAGCATAAAAATACTCTTTCCATGGCTGGAATACCATGTGAGGAAAAAAAAAAAAAAAAAAGACCAAAAAACCAAAAAAACAAAAAACAAAAAAAAAACAAACCCAGAAGAAAAAAAGTAGCAACTAAACTCTTTTTAAAAGAAAAGGTCATGGGAAGGACATGTTTTCGGTAACACCTGTGGATTAAGCTCACTATATAAAGACTTTAATGTCTTTATATGTTCCTCCAGGTGAAGGGCTTTCCAGAGCATACATATAACCTCACTTACACGCAAAGGAGTAAGAAACACTGCAGTCATCAATAGAAAATTCTGCACTAATTGTTCTTTAATATTTACAGGTTTTTTCATGTATTCCTTCTCAAATAGAGTGTTGTTAGACAGATATTTCCATAAATACAGTCCACTTTTATGTGCTGTAAGTCTCTGTCAGGGCTGATCCTCTCCAATTTTAGGCAAAGTTTGTAACACTGATTGTACTGTACTTAAGGAACCATGCACATATAGGGCAGGGACAAGAACGTGCTCATCATGATAAGAAATAGCAAACTACGTAATAGAACATAGTGTACTTTCTTTGAGCTTATCCTTGGTAAAAAATAAGGACAACTTTTATTCAAGATTTCAGACACCATTTTATGACAGGGCCTTTTTTGACAATGTGAAGTCCTGTGTGTTCTCATAATGATCAGTTATTGCTGAGCAATCCCTACCCAAAAGCATAACGAAAAGGAAGCGTCCTCTTGTGCAGGGAGGCTATCAATTATGAGATCACCAATCCCTGTGTGTTTTCATTTTTCTTTGTGGTTGGCTGATGGCCATTTTTGAAACTGTCATGGGATGTATTTTTTGACTATCCTCTGCATGACTGCCTAATACTTTAGGCACCCTCTAAAAAGTGGCCCCTGATACAACCACAGGTACGTGCTAGGAAGAGACAGATCCTGTGAGCTGAAGTGGCAGGCCCCAGTGTCTGGGTGCAGCCCTACAAGGTTGCCATGCAGTTTGAATGGGGCAGACTTAGGGCTCTGTGTGGTGTTGCAAGGCACGGGTAACACTATCTGCAAAAACTGCAAACCAGCATGAATTTTCTATTTCAGAGGAATGTGTGCATGCAGCCAGTAAGGGAAATACTCCAAGAGCCTGAAAACACCTGGAGAAATGGCCAGTGGGCTCACGAACTGCAAACTGGACTTCGAGGTGTCACACAGTGATAGTGGATGGTGTGGGAGGTTTCCCCTTGCCCATGGCTTTGGGTATGCTATGACTACCTGTAAGACCATTATGGGATGCAGGCTGGTGCTGTGTATGCTATCCCTAGGTCAACGACCAACCTTCTGTAATATTTCAAAAACCTCCAGGTGACTAACTGGGGAGGGACAAAAATGAGATGTCACTTGTTTTCATCGGTGCCTGCAGTAGCTGAAGAACAGAAAATGGTCACAGAATTGACAGCAGTGCTAAAGGGAAAAAGGAGAGGAAGCCTGGAGACAATTGTTAGACAACTGTCCACATACCCAGTGAAATTATATCCCTGTATTAGAGTTAAATTGATTCCCAGTGTTCTATTTTGTATCTGTGCATAATAACAGCATGTCAGCAGACATGTTTTTAATCATTAACTTTTTGAAAAAGAGATTCATTATACTCTTGGAGACATGAGAAGCTTTGGATATAAATCTCCTTTCTGAAGCTGATATAAGGTGAATTGCCAATCTGAACAGAAGCCAAGTGGCATTTTGGTATGCAAATCAGGATTCTTAGAGTTTACAGAAGGCTGCAGAAAAGCACTTAAAAATCCAAGATGGCTGTGGCAGCAGAAACTGAAGAGTGGTAGACTTAGATGTGTCATAGTTTTCCAAAGAAAATAAGGGTGTTATGTAAATCTTAACAGAGATAAACTGATGAACTTAATAGGCTGGAACCATTTCTCTAAAAGACAAAATAGATTCCGATATAGTTGTAGCTTTTGGAACAATTACACAGGTATCAGGCTATTAAAGTAAGAATTTTATTTCAGATTACAACAAAGGTAGAACTGAGAAATGATATTAGTAGTTATTTGACAAAAGTTTTTGCCTAAATTGCAAATTGTTCTCTGAAACTGAAGGGCAACCAATGTAGAAACCATTCATAACCATCTAACCAACACATAACTGCATGTGTGCTGCAGCAGAGTCCAAAGAAGAGGTAGAGACTACACTTTTATTTGTCCCATCTGGATATAATATCTGCTGCTAGGTGATCTAATATCGGTTATTCTGATTCTTGCATCAGTTCTTAAAAGCTTTGATTCATTGAGAATGCAACTATGAAAAAGATTTCTGGACTGGATTTAATGCAAGTTCTCTACCTTTTCATTGAATTCCTACACTGATAGCAGCTGACAATCCAAGATGGTTTAAAATTCAGTTTCATTTTGTTTCGAAACCACCTCCAGACACTTAATTTAATTACCCTTCTGTCCTCTAGATTAAGAAGCCTTTTATTATAAAAAATAATTTCCCCTTGAAGATACTAAAATTCTTTGAAATTCAACTGCTTTCTAACATTTTCTTTATCAAGCTAAGCAGACTGAGCTCTTTAAGTCTTTCATGCATCTGTGACAACAAAAATTCATAAGTCTTACAGCAACTTCATTTTAGCAAAGTAAATGTAGGTAAATCTATGGTACATCATAACTTCCCAGAAATATAGCATATTTGTTTTCTTAACAAACTATTGTGTTTCCAATGCAGCAGATTAGCTGCCAAAGCTACCAAAGCAGGGAATAGCCTCATCTACAAATATATACAGACATATGCAGGTTAAATACAATTCTCAGATGTAAAATCTATATAAATACTTTTCATGTTGGGTTTTTAAACAAACCTGAAACTAAAGGTGGTAGAATTACATAGATGATGGGTAACTAAACATGACTCAGAGTATTATAGTAAATTAAATGTTTTGTAAATAAATATGGATTCCAATAATGATTTTCATATTAAAAGTAAATAATTTATAATGTTTATTAATATTTGGGTCTTTTTCCTTTTTTCTAATTTTTTTTTTAAATACATTTAAAGTCAGAGTGGAATATTCTCTTACCTTCAAACACTTTATTCACGTCATAGCACTAAGTAATTGCTGACTTGCACTTTCTCAAACCAGATGAGGCATTTTTCCTTGCAAGCAAAACAAAGCTGCAAATAAAGAAAAAATTGCTTTGATCAGAAGAAAGCATGTGTTAGGAAAAAAAAGGTCAAGGTAAGTGAAAATTTCACAGAGGAAACTTTATAAGACAAGAAAATTTATATATGTATTAGCAGAGAGTTAGAGACATTAATAGATGCTATAAGGATCGTTTGGACAAACAGTAAGACCAGACAAAACCATATTAAGATGACAGAGTAAAAGAAATTTAATAGTCACCTTGTTTTAATTTCAATACTTGAGCCTTTCCTATTCAGGTGAAGGAGCCAATTTTCACATACTGTGGGGTTTATTTTACTATTTCCCTTAAACAGTCTATATCCTCAAATAGAGTATTATTCTCACATTTTTTTCAGGTGGAGAACAATCTTGGTATTGTAAAAAAAAAATAAAATAAATTATTTTCCTATTTTCAAGACCAGGAGTATTTATTATCACTCTAGATTATTACTTCCTATTAAAGTATGGTACAAAGACAAAAAAAAAAAAAAAGTGGGCCAAAAAA
>JAYDZK010000001.1:71344739-71414586 GCA_034509185.1 Euphonia xanthogaster
GCATCATGTCCTTGCCTGTCATTGGTCACTGACTGCTGACTCCTAGGCTTGTGTCCTTCTTGCTTTACCAACGGTATTATGTCTACGTGACCTCTCTCAGCTAGCCAAACATCCAAAAAGCTCTCCACACTCCAGAATGAGCATGTTTGTTGTCTTAATGCCTCCAGTATAATCTAGATTCAATACTGGGGTTTTTTTTGGCAATTTGTCTTTGTGTTAGCCGAATCATTTGTCAAAATCTTAAGTGTAATAAATCATTTATCTGTCAGTTTCTTGAAGATTTTGAATATTGTAGAGTCACTCAAATAGGGAACAACTACCATAAATATTAAATTAATTAACATCTTGGACATTCTCAACTACGAAAAGTAGCCCAAGGAAATGAGGGATTAACTTCTGAGTGAATCCTGACAAAAGAAAAGTTGTAGCCTGTATTATATGATATGCAAGTTAAAAACCAATTCATAAATTTTAATTGAGTCTGAATTGTTCAAGCGATTTGCAGCATGAACATTTTAGTCTGTATTTTTTTCATTCATATTTCAACTTGTACATATGAAATGCACACAAATACATTTAAAAAACAAATATTTATCTTTACAAAAAAAACCCTGTTTCTAAGGATGACTCTGGGAGCACACTAGAATTTTCTAGTCATTCATAAGTGAAATATTTTTTCCCAAAACAATGGAAATTTCCTTAAATGCTGTCATAGATTTCAAAAAAAAGAAGTATCTTACTTTACATTTTGTAAGATACATTATTTTCTCATTTTATCATCTGCTCTTTTTTTTTTTCCTGTATTTCCAGGTCTACAAGGCAAGCACATTTATGTTATCAGCTAAGATAAATGCCAGTTATAGAGCAGTGCAGATTGTTTTCCATTCTATAAAATACATTATGGAGTTTGCACTGAAATATCAAAGGTTTGGAATGCATTTTGCATTTTCTTTGAGGCAGGCCTCACAACAGAGTGTGGCTTGCAGTGATAAGCTAACTCTGCTGGAGCACATAAATACTGTACAGTAAAACCAGTGAAAGGTTTAAACATGTAAGTCAGATGAAATGGAAGCCATCTCATACAAAGCAGGTTAAATAATTTCCAAAAACACTGCTTCTGGTTTTCCTTGAGTGTGTTAAGAAAGTGCATTTTTTCTTCCTGCTAAAGAATATTGATTTAAACAATTTTATATAGCCCTTAATGCTGTATACAATGGAAGATTTTGCCCTGCAAATGTTAGCAAGTAAATATAATTTTATAGTTAAGATATAAAAATGCTACCATTTATTCATACTTCAGGAATATTATTTTAAAATAATAAATACTAACACTGAAGCTGGGATAAAATAAAAATGTTGCCATCATCAGCTTGTTGCATTTTTAATTATTCTTTTTCATGTATACACAGATTGCTGGAGGAAAATGCTGGAGTCAAAAGTGTGCCATGAAGATGTGAATAAATACTTTAATGATAGTACATTTATGAGAGATCCATCACATTTTAAGGGAAAGATTGTTTTAATATACCACCTTTTGTCCTGTTTTTGGTCATTTTGATAGCCTTCTGCCCAGGACTGCAGTGAGAACTGCAGTGAGGAAATCCATCACTGTGTGCCGGTCTCTAATGAATTCTACAGAAAGGAATCAGGTAGACCTTTGCCTGTGTTTAGATTTTGTCTCTTTTTAGCCTTGTTATAATTACAGTTTCTAACTTAATGTAAGATGCAAAATTTTGGTGTACTTTAAGTATACAATTCAGCCTGTCTTTCACTGATACATGATTTTCAGAGAATTCTAGAAAATATTGTGGTTTATAAGCATTACCTTCGCCGGAAAAATCATATTCTTGATCATTATGTGGTAGACAGCCATTATACATGAAAAATTTGCTAAGAAACATTTTCTTCTTTTATATCTCATAATAATGCTTTGTCAAGACCGCCTTGTATTCCTTTTACTGTATTTTACATTCCCAGCTGTTGCCTTTTTGGCCCATGAAAGGTTTGAAGAAAACAGTTACACTGCCAGCCATGTCCATTACCCAATTTTTCAGCAGCTGTATTCCAAGTGAAGTGCACCAGGTTCTTTAACCCTTTATGTATCAGTGCTCCAACTTGAAATCATTTGGCTAAGTTACCTTGCACAGGTTTTTTAGGTTTGGAAGGATTGTGCTTGATGATTTTGTCTTTAGCAAACATAACCATATCTCTGGCACTCAGTAAAAAACAGAGGTACATCTCCAAATCATTTTCTGCTGCATGGCACTCCATTAGGAAGTTTTGAATCATGCCTACCTAAAGGAATAAGTAACACTAGTATTTTGGTCACCACATCAAAAATCAATTCAGCAGGCAAAGATCTACATTCAGTATGGGTTTTGGTTTTGGTTTGTTCTGTTGTTTTTTGTTTTTTGGTTTTTTTTTGTTTTTTTTTTGTTTAGGGACTATTGACATGCATCTAGTTCCCTTAATACAATCATTCAATTTCAACCTGAGTTTTTCATTCAAATGAAAGAATGATACAAAATCAAGTCTAGTAGCACAATTCTCATCTGTAGCAAATGTTTAAGTATATTGATGGTTGAAGAGTTTGTAGAGATAAGTAATTCCATGGGTTTTTAAAGCATTGATATTCCTGGTTTCCTAAATTTTCTGTCTCTTCAGGATCTCTATATTTAAAAGTTTTTCTTGAAGCTACTGTTGCCTACAAATTTCCACTTGAATCCTGTTGAGAAACATCTGTCATCTGAGATCTGAAAATGTTTTGCAGATGGACATCCTCTAACTTCAAAAGAAAAAATTTCTTCAAATGCTGTCAACAATATTAAATAAAGTGCCTGAGGCCAGGAATTAATACTTGTTTTTTAATTTGGGTTTTATTCTGAGTTAATTTTTTTCACAGACTTTTCACATAGAATAGTCTCCTGACTCTACTGGATGTAGGCCCTGTCTGCATGGACAAATCCAAGTCTAAATCAACAGATTCTGCTTCAGTTAAGCTATGCCCCATATAACTGGCACAATCTTTTTTGCTTATTTTAAAGTTTTGTAGTTTTGTGTGTGTGTTTTGATTTTGGTGCGTTTTTTTTTCTTCTTTTTTTTCTTCTTTTTTTTTTTTTTTAACATTTCAAGCCCCTCCTCTCAGATTCCCCTTTGCTCCGTTTTTCATTTCTGTATCTCTGAAGAGTATAGTCCACACCATTGGTTTGGTAATGGTTTTATAAGTGTTTTTGTAAATGTTTGTCAGTCTTACAATCTACATGAGTACATTTCTAGTAAAGTGTTGACATCTTTGCCTGAAAACACTGATCTGTACTGCACAGCTCTTACTTCCTGGCTCCTCGTTTAGAAAAAAGATTTAGTTCACAGCATCTGGAATGACTGGGGATTCCAGCTTCACCAACATGATTTAGGCTTTTTTCAGGTAAAGTACTTTTTGTTTCCTGGTAGCTTCTGCTTTCAGTGGAAATATTTCCTAATAGTAGCCAAATGATTTAATGCAATAATGAAATTAGTGGTTCAACAGAACACTGCTTACTAGGTTAGTGATCAGAGCCAACAACATAAACCAAATGCAAACATAATGACAGGCAATTTTATACTAGAAATTTTTATAACATAACCATAAGAAGAATGCTCAAATTAATGTAGTAGAAGGGCATTCTGCACCGATTGGTGTATTTAAAAAAAAAAGAAAAGAGTTGAGTAGAGATGTAGTTTTAGATTGGTTTAAGTAACTAACTGAGGAATTACAGTGACTAAAAATTAGACTCCTGCTATAGCCAGAGAAATCGAGACAGACTTACAACAAGGTGATAATTAACATGGAGAAGGGTAGTCTTGTAACCCCAATCTCTGTCTGTTTTTTACAGCATAGGACTCCTAGCTATGCAGTATTTTATCTCATCTTCAATAGCAATTGTGGAGTGCAAAATGCATAAAGTTAACAGGAAATAGAGACTGTAACTCTATCTTACCCCCTTTAAAGGTGAAAGCAAAATAAAAAAAAAAAATTACAATGAGTCTTTATTTTACCTATTTTCCTGTTCTTGCAACAAGTTTTGTACTGCAGGCTACAAAATTGGCTAGACTTATATCCTATCCTGGATTAATATATAATGGAAAAAAGTAGAAATTAACCCAGAATATTAAGAAGAATGAGCATCTGAGGCAGATGGTGCTTATCTACTTTGTGGAAAAAAAAATTGTTTTGATAAAATATTACATGTCAGTTTACATATCTGTTATGTATCTTTCCTTTTGCTGACACAGGTCAATTTTTTAACCTGATTCTACTAATGTTTTATTACTTTAACACCAACTCTTACTGTCTTTGGAAGGCATATTTATAGTGTGACTGTATACCTCAATTTCCCTGAAGAATTTATTTTTATTTTAATTTCATTTTCAGTATAACATTCTGTGTCAAAGAGCAAACCAGAGAGCTTTGAATGATTTAAAAAAAAAGGTGATAGAGAATGGACAATGAGAAAGTGACTAGAGAGAAAAAGTACATAGAAATTTTAATGTAATAAAAATCAACTTACTGACACAATTGAAAAATGATTCTTTTACACCACATTTCTCAGTATGGGGGGGGTTATAAAATCAGGAAATAGAATATATATTAATGCACAGTGTTCTGTAAGATAAAAAAAAAAAAGTAACTATATTCAGGGATAGATTGTTTTTATAGTGTTTAGGTATGAATCTCACTGAAACCAACAAATTTTGATTCATTTTTAAACTAGTATCCACTAAGGCCCACACTGTACTCAGTATCACACATGAGAATTTTCTTCCAAGATACATTTCCCTTCTTTAATTTCCATTCACTTAAGAGCTATTTTCTGGGAGAAAACAACAAAATGAACATTTTTTTCTCTGCAGCTTTTCAACATGAGTTTTTCATTCAAATAAAAGAATGATACAAAATCAAGTCTAGTAGCACAATTCTCATCTGTAGCATTCCAGGCTAATCTGGAACTACTCTGTGGCTTATCCCTTCCCCAGAGAAAAGGCTACTCTGGAACAACATTTGATTTGCACTTATGAACACTAGAATGAAGAAAAGCTTTTTCTTTATTGTATATTTGAAGACCTAGGCACATTGTGACCTAATTTTCTTCAAGAAGGAACCTAAAATAGGACTTGAGATCTAAAAACTTCCAAATCTCAGACATGGCTTAGACAATTTCTAGACTGAGTTTTTAAGTGCCAATGTAGAAGTTAAAAAAAAAAAAACAAAACCAAAAAATCCTATCCACAACTAGGTTTACATTACAGATTAGAAGGCAGCACCTGATGTTTTAGATAATTGGCATCCTCTCTAAATGGTTAAAAAGGCATAATGTGAAATTATATTATGTTTTCTTTCTAAACAAGATTATTAAGAATAAATATCTAAAGAATATATTTAAATTTGCTACCTCCAAAGTTGTCTAACAAAATAAGAGGTTTCATTTTGGGGCCAGAATATTGTAGGAAATTAGCTATGATTGCCTGGTCAAATCTCTGTGAAGCCCATTTAATTGAGCTTTGAAAAGTAATACTATTAAGATGGAGATATACTGGCACTTTTTTGGTAAATTTTCTCTATGTAAGTCCATTCACCTTCAAAGTGAATCTCACACATTGCATAATTAATGGATTTTTTGTTTCTCCCTTTATAGAGACTAGGTTGATAAACATTTTTTGAAGCTACTATCTCTAGTGTGAAAGAAAACACAAAAATGGTCAAGGAAATATCATATACGATCAGGGAAAAGTGAGAAGCAGAGATGCGGCTGGACATTTTTTTTCTATTATTCCATGATACACAAGTAAAATTGTCACCTCCAAAATTAAAAACTAGAGACTTTAATTGCATCTACTGTTTTCTACTGTTTAAGTCACTTATTTTGTATATCACAGTACTGAGTTTGAATTCTTGTTCATACCTTAGCACCAAAAGTTTTTGACGTAGGATAAACTATCTTGGTTTTGAATATCATACCCCAGGAGCAAATATTACATAAATATTTATTGGAAAAGATCTGTGAAACCACCTTCATATATCTGTTTAGAAACTGAATGTTTTTTAAACAACAAAAAAGCTAATTCTTGTATGTGTTCTTTTCCATTTTCTCCTGAATATTTTTTGGGGTTTTGTGCTTTATTATTATTAATTTTTACTGCATTGCAGTAGCATAATCAAAAAAAAACTACAGTATTTTTTAATACTTGGAAGAGATAAAGTCAGTGATAAATACCAGATTCAAATTAAGCCCATATGATTTAAAACTGGATAAATACCCTAACTGGAGACCTATATAAAGGGTTTCAAATATCATCCATTAAACTCTTCACTGTAAATAGACTAACAGCTATTTACAGAGTTAATTCAGGATGAGTAGGGACAGGTGAGAAGAGGATAGTTCATGCAAACAATTTTTGTATGATTATTTTCTGAATTCTTGTGGAGTCATTGAGTCCAAAGCAGGCAGCACTGTCTGGGCAGGAAATAATTCCCTTTCTAGAAAAGAAATTCCCTTTGCTAGTTATGACTCAGAGCCATCAGGGAAAAACTCATTTGAAAAAGTTATGGAGTGGGCTAATACATCATGAAATGAAAGGATTACAGCCTTTAGCAGATAATCTGTTTCTCTGTCTTTTTCTGTAGTGGTGCTAATAAACCCACAGTCATCTCTATGAGGTAACAAGAGTGAAAAACCTGAATACATAATAGCAGAACATGGACGATACTTATTTGTTCTCATGTTCAAATATCCAGTTGAAAATAACAGGTTTGGTTTTGGTTGTTATCAATTATGATTTTGTGAAAATAAAAAGTGCTAAACAGAAAAAACTCCAATCTTTTCTCAATACAGATACTTCTTTAATTATTTTTGATCTCCACGTGATTTAGGAAATTTTAAATGGAAACTTGTGCATCTAGAGTGTTTCCACTCCAAAACGTTCCTGATAAATTGTACATTATCAGACTAACCTGATAAAAACTCTGGACTAATACATTTTTCAAATTAATCATAGCTACATTTAGCTACACATACACATAGCTACACCTACACAACAATGTCATTAAACTATAATATGTTAATGAAACACACTTCCATATGCCATGAAAGTCCAACAAATATCTTTGTTTAAAAATTTTCAGACTTAGTACCGGATATTTAATTTGTGATTTTACTGAATATCTATGTCTTGTCCTTATGTTTACAGTGTTCAGCTGTGCCAACACATACTTTGTTTACAAGGATAATTTCCCAGTGTAAAATAGTTTCTCCAAACCAGATTTCTTCAACAAATGTCCCAGATTACATTCTCAGCACATTTAATTAAATTGTTTTCCATTCCATTCCACCTGGAGTCTCAAAGGGTTATAGCAGCTCAAGAGTATTTGATAGTACTCAGCCAAGAATGTGCCTGATTTTGGTACATTAACCTTGTCAGTAAGGATAATTTTGCTCACTCTATGCATTGAGATACTGTCTTCACACAATGACAGAAGATTACTGTATTTCTAGCTTCAGCAGAGAGGATATGAATGAGTAACTGTCGTCCCAATGGAATATACTCAGAGGTAAAACATTGCTTGACTTATGAACCAAGGAGCACTAAGAGAAATAACAGAATCACAGTGTTTGATTATGATTAACACATTATTAGTTTAAAATTCACCATTCTTATTCAAAAGTCACAGAAGACTGCAATTTATTATGACATAATAAACTGAGACAGTAACGATATTGAACTTTGACAACATTATTCACATTATTTCAGTAAATGTATGGAATTTTCCATCCAGCTTGCCATACAATCCAAGTCTAAAATGAAACTTCAGACTTTTAAATCACTTATAGGCAAAATCAACTAACTCTTCAATACATCTATATGCTTTTTTCCCCAATTCATAGTCTGTGTGGATTCTCATAATCTCACAGTGTTTGCTAAAGTAGCTTTAAATGACTTAGTGAAAAAAAATTTCCAAGTTTCTAATTTAATTTTGTTCTTTGAATTAAAAAAGAAAAATATGGAAAGTCTGAATTTGAGTCTTTTCACTGTAGTGAATATGAAGTTCTCAGTGTAATTACCATCACGCTCTACCTATAATTTTAAAATAACATAATATCTAACTTTACTAGCTAAATTGTTCTCTGTGTCTACAACTAAATAGTTCTTTCCAAAGCAGTTCTGAAACTTCAGACCATTCAAACAAATCTGTTTCATACAAGGCAGGTAAACCTCATACAGGATTGATATAGATGTCTGCTCATGATATTTATTCATAACTACTTTTCTTTATGAAACTTGCTGTGTAAGAAAATATGCCCATGAGAGCAATACAGTATTTCAACAATTTCTGTTTTTTAAAAAAAGACTTTTTCTATAGATTCTTCTGGAGAAGAATCTTATGTGAAGTATCTCTCAAGTTTGCAAACTCTTTCTCCATGCTCAGTACAAAGCAAATGATATGAAACATTGCTTTCTAGCCTGATTTACATTTTTTAATATACTGGATAAAGAAATAGATTTATTTGAAAGACAATTTGACTGCAAGAATTATGACAATACATCTTGCCAGAGGCATAAGTCCTGCTGTCACTAGGCTTTAAAATCTGTTCTGATTACTTGTGTGTCACTTGAACTTGGTTTTAAAAAAAATCTATTCCAAAATTAATTTTCTATATGAATTTTGAGATGTCCCTTTTAGATCCAGTCCAATATTTTTCATAAGAAGGACTTCTCATGCATTTTCAAAGGTCTCTATGAGTTATAGAATTAAACAGAGAATTTAAATGCAAGTTTATAAATGTATTTTGTTTCACTAAGATTAAAATGTTTCAATTTCTTAATTGATCAGCAATGTATATTTTATATGGTATAAGATAAAATTTCAAAGAATACGGCATATAAAAAAACAACCCAAGACTTTGATATTGTATAAAAAGTGGTTCAGTGGTTTGAAAAGAAAATATTCCAGTACATTTTCTTACTCTTGTTCCATCAGTGATGGATGTTTTTTGCTTCCTCTTACTCTGAGTACCAGGATTTCCACCAGAAAACAGTTTCAATTTTCTGCTACCTATAATTTACATTAAGACTTAAATTTATGTCCACTGGTGCAAAAATTAGGATTGAATCAGAAAATTTGCTAGGAATGCTTATTTAAAAAAAAATATCCAACAAATCTCGTTTTGCTCTTGCAAGATTAGGTAAGGTTAATCTAAGACTAAATTACAGTGGAAGCAGCACTCAGGGTCTACTACTGTATCTGGTTGTTCTGTTTCCCTACATTGACACCAACACACTGATTGAAATTTGTTTGCAGGGGGAGATTAATTTTCAGACATGTAAGGCTGATAACAGAAGGAAGCAGAAAAGTCATGTTGGAGGTGATTTGAGGTGATTTAGAAGGTCTGTAACTGCCTTTAATTGACAAATTTTGTCTTCAGAACAGTGTTCTGCCAAGCAGAACTGTTAATGTGGCAATTAATGCTGCTTTTTTTTTGCATATTTATTCTTTTTCTTTATTTTATACAAATTAAATTTACTGATATTCATTCTTCATAGATTTAAATAGGTCTGATAACCTCTCTGTTGATATGGTATTTCATGAAGAGAGAAATTTCTGAGAAATGCATTAGCTTATTTTACCCATTAAAGTATCATATTCCGAAAGATCTAATTTCCCATGTGTTCTGTCTATGCACTCCTCAGAGGATTTTCTCCTTTTCCCTTTCATTTCATCAGATTTTCATTATTAACCTTTTTTTTTCTTTTTGATGGACAATAGATGGAGGTCTGTTAAAAAGCCACTGAAAGAGGAAAAAAATGTCCTTGTGTGGTTAGATGGATATTGATTTTCCATCCAGAAAACTGTATTTACAACTTTTTGCATTATGGAAAGTGGGAGTGCAGAAATTAAACTCCCAACGATTGCAATGAGATCTATAGAAGGGTAGGAAATAATGATAAAGTGCACACATAAGCATCTGCAGTTCTTCTCTGCAGAAAAGCAGGGTGCATTCCAAATCCTGCTCTTGAGATAAGTTTGGGTTTAGTCAGTGCTGTGTACTCAGAGCTTGACCATTTCCAGGATTCTTAGTGGAAATAGTGCCAAAGTTGACTCAGTTAACAATGAAATGTAAAAACCTTATTGCAATTAGAAACAAACAAATAAACAAAACCCAGTTCTAGATTTCTATAATGAACATTATTAAGCTCTACTCTGAGAGGCTTTTTGGTCAGGAAAAATAAAGAAAATAATGAATTTTTATTGGAACGGTAAAAAAAACCAAACTCTGGGCTAATTTTCTAAACTAAGTTTGTAAATATTTAAACCACAGTTGCTATAAAGTTGGAAAGACTGTTGCCTATGGAAGTCTTCCAATCTTCTCTTTCTGGTACTAATTTTTTTGAGTAATTTAAAAGCAGCCTGGAGCATGAAGGTGCCTACAGTGCTAAAGAAAGTTGACTACAGACATGACAGACTAAAAGTAATTGATCAGATAGCACGCTGGTTCTCATTCATCTCCCATTTTCAGTTTTCTGAAAGAACTTCTGTTTTCAAACACCACTACGGAGACATTTTGTATGTCAGCTATTTGCAGATAGTCCTCCCTTACTTAAGAAAGATGGTTTCCACTGCCTGTGTTATGATAATACACTGGAGGCATGCCCATTCAAATCCTCATGCATATTTCTCACATGATGAATTTTTATTGCAGATTAGAAGTGACAAGAACAGGCTCTCTGCCTAAAAAATGCTCTCTATTCATTTACATATATATAACTCAAAGCCTTTCTTTTGTGAAATGGGCCAGTAAGCTACCACTTGAGTCCCTGTGCTTTATATACTTCTCTCCTAACAGTATTAACCTGATTATTGTTATTATTACTGCGTCCTTAAAAAAAGGTCTTTATAAAGGTCCTGGAAAACATTCTGTGAGTAATACTTTGTTCCTGGGCACCTGGAGCAAAATGGTTTGCATTTACAAAGTTTATTGATGCAGACTGGCCTGATCCAAGATGAATAGTGTATGAGGGGAAGTCTGGTTCAGTGCTGTGTTACAGGTTTACTTCACTACGTGCCTACATGGCTGCAGTATCACATTCCCATCACACAGACCTTCAGCTTGCTCTCTGTAGTTTTGTGCATATTCATTACTCACGTTTTCAGGAAATACTCTTGCACCATATTCACAGTGCAGTAAATACATGTGCAAGACATTATGATAGTAAAATTATTTATCTAAATAAAAATGGTATCTAAACTTGTTTCACTCTCATTTCCTCTTACCATGCAAGCGCTAGACTGTATGTGATGCCCAAGAGGTCAGCTCAGTTGTCAGGGAACAGGACAGGAGTGCTTTGGCTGTCTGGCCAGCACTTGGCCACCTCAGTGCTTGTGTCCTGGTGCTAGGATGGATGCTGTGCAATGATGTGGAAGACAAGGGAAGACAATTACCTCTTCATGTCCTCCGGGTTAGTAACCACATACAGATTTCAGCCATACCTTTTTCTAACCCTCCCAGAGGTGGCACTGCATCTATCCTGGTACGTATGTATGAGCCAATACTGTCCCAATATTGTCCAAACCTGTGTGCTCAATGAAAATGCAAATAGATGTGCAGGGGTGCTGAGCACTTGTTAATCTGGATGCCATTGACACAGGCACTAAGACCCTTTCCCTCTGTATGCTCCTGCTGGTGCCTCCACATAAAGACATTTCCATTAATTCTCAATTCACACCAATCTTGGCCTGATTCAATTACTGATATCTTTATAGAAACTCTTTTTTTTTTTTTTTTTTTTAATTTCAAACAGCAGTATGAGGTTTTTTAAATCATTCTGCATCAAACAATCTTGCCAGGTCTATATGTGGCTGGGGAACAATCCTGTAACTGAAGGATGAATAAATTATATGTCTGAAGGCTCTGAAAGAATTGAAATTTACTTGTCTTTTTCCAAAGGTAGTAAGAAAACTGACTCACAAATCATCTCATTTATAACTGTACCTTTGAAGTGATGTACCTGTTTCTCCCTAGAGTGGATCCTGTAAGAAACCTAGTAGATAGACCATCTGAATAAAAAATAGAAGGGAAATAGGATGTAATTCAAAATGACAGTGCAGATGTACTGGTAGCACATATCTAGATTTACTTGCTGATATGTGTTACAGGACAATTTTGGATCTCTAGTCCTTCAAGTCAAAAACCTCTTGCACCATGTTCTCATTGTTTTCTGGATATTGCACCTATGTAGAGGAAATTAAAAAAGAGAATGTGTTTATGAAAGGAGAGAATATATGAAAAAGAGTATTCAGTGCGAGACAAAATATCATGTAATTTTGAAGTTGTGGCCAGGACTCTCACTTTTGCCTGAAAGTGGCAAAACAGAGATAGCATGAAATTTCATGGTTATACACATTAAAAAGACATATCATAGAGAGATAGATAAATAGATTACATAAACACTATACCATACAATGTACAGTTAACTTAGGCAAGGAAAATAAAATTTAAAAAACCACAAGCAACCCCAAATGCACAAAACCACAACAAAATCCCCAAATGAATTAATGAAAACAATCAAACCGCCCTTTTGTATTTGAGACATAAGAATTACTACAAGTTGGATTTTTAAAATTTTAGTACAAAACTCATTTCTATCACCATAACATTGAACCTAAGAAAAAATTACCATGGCAGAATAAGGTTATTTTTAAATGTCAGTGTTAAAGAAAGGACAGAGATTTTTCATTTTGGTCATGATGTTTTATGTTCTTTCCTCACTTCATTATTTGTCATCAATGCTGTAATCATGAAAATGCCAAGAAAAAATTTTTTTGTTTTCAATATTGAATGCCAGTGTTAACTACATTTAAACAGAAAAGTGTAACACCAGAAGGGGTAAACCAGATAGCTGAGGTAACATCTACAATCACTTCTCATTTGGATGGAAAGAAATATCTCTGGCTTTTAGTCACATTCATTCTTCGGAAATTCATGAAATCTACTGTGTGCAAGGCTGATTTGAAATAGCACCTGAAGCTGTGTCTTTAAATATTGATATTGATGCAGAAAATAAATAGTCCTCTATGAACTGAAATCAGGAATTAATGTCTCATTAAGTACAGGAGTAATACAAAGAATTTTCATTGTGCAAAACAAGAGATAGTTTCTATGAAATCCTAAGGAATTTGCTTTCATTGTGTAACAATGCTGCATGCCCAGAATTTAGGTTAGTATTCAAATGGGAATACTGCTCGAGATTTGGCATATGAAATTGTTTACTCATTTGTAATTTAGGCGCAGAGCAGAGATGCTGTTTTTATAACACATTAAATTACACTTCAGGTACCACTAACCTCAAGGTAAGAAGCGTAAATATTAGCTGAACTGCATACTGAAAGTAAGAGGCTTAATAGAGATTCCTCACTTTTCATTTCTATGGATAGTCGTCTTTCTTGGGTTTGCTGGTTACTGAGAACATATTACAGAGGCTTAAAATTTGCTTGTGATTTTCTTTGTATTTGGGAAGTTTAATAAGGGTAAACAAGATAATGGCTTTTCCTGACAGCAAAAGAGTTTCCAAGCAGAGAGCCATAGAAAAAAAAAAAATAGAATTGGCTCATTTCCTAACCTTCCTTTTTCACTTCAATTGTTGTGCCAAAAAATAAGAAAGACCCATGGGACCAACAGAAAAGAAATCGATCCATAAAATCTGTGACTCTGAAACTCAGACCTAAGTTATCCCTGCATGCAGGGGAAGGGAAAGGGAAAAGGAATCCTAGAACACAGCTCTTTACTCAGTTACTTCTTTCACGTTTTAAATTAAAAAGCCATCAAATAAAATATGTGAATACCAAAAACAGTCATAAAACAATTCAGAAGGAGGAATGAAGCTAGAAATCGTTTATATGCTGGTCTATTTCTTTAACCACCGTACTATTATATAAAATATTCTAGACAGTACAGCTTTGCTTTGCCCGTATAGTTAAAGAGATTTAATTATGGCTATTCTGCTTTATAGTGGATTCAATTATTACTACATGCATTAACAATGCTCATGGAAGGTTGATGCATGCATTACTACTTGCATTAACAATGCTCATCTAAGATTTCTCAGAAGACTAAGACGCAAAAAATATTCAGCTTGTAAACACCACAGGGATTAGAGAAAAATAAATCCCATGGTTTGTGGTCATTGTGACAAAATCATTCAATTTTCTGGTTGTTACATAAGTTTCCATCACAGAAAGATAGGTACCTAGAAAGTGACAGCTACACACACTTTTGGTGAATTTTCACATAGAATGTTGCCCACCTTGGAAAAATTGAGTGAAATTCTGTGTAATACTGAGGAAAACTAACTGACAAAATAATTAAAAAAAATACAAAGCCATACATTTGCAGAAGTATACAGCCATCAAGCTGAACAATGTAACTAATGCTTTAATTTATTTTCCTGTTGGCACATTCCAGGCTGCTTGAACAGCATAACCAACAAATTTTCAGGTATTCATTCTTGCCATAGATTGGATTTACTCTAAACCAGAAGCAAATCAATCATTCCTCAGCCCTCCAGTTTTCTTACCATTTCCTTCAGTTCATTTTGCAAAGAACTGTGGAACTCTGAGTCTTTTGTTTATAAAATAGCTATGACAAAAGCTATCTATAAAATAGCTTTCATCATAGAATAAATGACATGATCTCCATGTAGTGGAAGTAGCTGAAGATTTTTAGTTTTGCTGTTTTCAAGAAGGTAACAAATACAAGGGGGAAATCCTGAGAGAACGAGCATTGCTTTCAGCTTCCCTCACACACAGTAAACCATCTAGAACAATTGAGTCATAATAAAATCTTTGGTCTGCTTTCAATACCTGTGTGTAGTTAACCCCAGTTTTCTTTGGGGGCTCCTGTAAAATCACAATATAGCCCTTATTATGCAAACATTTTAACTCATTTCAGCAAGACTGTTTTCACAGTGGAATTTCACTGACATGCATTGTATGAACGGAAATGTTTCATTGAGCAGAAAATTTAGAATACCTTTTATATATAATTTTAAAAGATCTTCTAATAAAATAGTATTAGATTGTCTTTGTGTCTTAAGAACACCAGGAATACAGGAGTTGCTTAGTACCAATTAAAGGAAAAAGCAAGACAGCCACAGACATATTTGAGTGTGTAGAGTTTATTACACAAATCATAAAAGGAAAAGCCTGAATGACAGACAGAAATTCTGCTTTGAAATAGGTTGACAGTTTCCACCTCGACTTTTGAGCAATATGTGAGTGTGCATGCACATGGATGGCTCTGCTAATTAGGGTAAATATATAGAAATAGGTGAAAGGAGAAATGGAGTAGTAAAGGGCTGCCAAAACTGTTGCACATTTTTGCTTGAGTGGGTACCAAATTGGCTTTCAAAAATTACAGAGGAAGTAAAGAAAAATAAAGTAAAAGAAGGAGAAATTCCTCTAACTTAGAAGCTAAAGGTATTAAGGAGAAAACAATTCAGTCTAAGATGTATAATCATGGATTATTCAACACAATGTGAAGGGTGATGTTTTATCCTATTTTTTTTTAATATGTATAAATAATACCATAAAAACAATACAATGCAGAGAAATGCACCATATATGTATGTAATAAAATATCAATTATATATAAAATTAAAATATATAGATAATGTCTATATATTGAAAAATAATGGCAAGAAAACAATACATATTCAATAGGAAAGCAATTAGCCCCGACCCATCTAGAGTGACCAACTTCTACAACAACATCAGGCAACAAGCAGAAATTACTCAAGAGCTTCTATTGAATTTCTGGAGTCTTAAGCTATCTTGAATATTGATAGTTCCCACAGAGGACAAATGAAGCCTAAATCTTTTGTAACAGGTGTCAGCTGAGACACAGTTAACAGAAACACTTTGACAACAAAGCCACCTGAAGAAATTTCTATGAGGGTTGTCTCTTTCCATTAGCATGCAGCAATTCCTTTTCATGTGTTTTAATTCAAGGTTTTGTGCAGCCACATTATAAACCATAGTACTAAAATAATTTCAGTGGAATAATTCTATGGAAAATACCTGCAAACACAAGTCAATTTAATCTTAGCCAAATTTCACAATTTGCAGGTGAGGAGAACTAATACAGAAGTGTGGAAAGAATGAGACACCAATGCCACCCTATGGAGCTGATTTTTAACTAGGACCAATCAGAATTGATGACTGAAATTCTGTTTCTGTCTGTCTGGTATCACTCTATCACCATTATGAACCTGTAAAGGACCTAATATTTACCTGCTAGCACAGTACCACTGGTGTGATCCTGATTAAGCATAAACACACAATCATGTTTCTATTAATGCAATTAAGCACATGCATTAATGTTAAAATGGTAATGTTTATGTTAAACATAACATGTTTCTGTTAAAATGTTTCTTGTGTATTAACTTTAAGTTAACAATGGGAAAAGAGCACAAGCCCTGCTTCAAATGTACTGCCTCTGAGTTTGGTCCTCATTTTTCAACAAATGTAGACTGGTGAGATATCATAGAATCACAGAATATGCTGAATTGGAAAGGACTCATCAGGATTTTTGAGTCCAACTCCTGGCCCTGCACAGGACACTTTTGCGGCATATAAAAAAGATATTAATGATTCTTTATGAAAGGTTGATGCATACCACCTAAATTTACACAGCTGAATTTTAGCTGTGTCTGAGCTGTATTTATGTGTGCATACAACTCAATTCAGCTTAAAGGAGATGTTATCAGTGGAAGAGAATATTTGCAATAAGTATTTACTGATTTCCCCATATTAACTACCAAGATGAGCCTTGGTCAAACGTAGTTATTTACACTGTAGCCACTATAATTAGATGAGATTAATCCAGTCCTAGAAATGCTAAATCTGATTTATGCAGAAGTAAATATATGGGGTAGGAGAGTGTCTGCTCCTCTAAGGGTACCTGGCCAACACATAATAAGAGAGGTCTTGATAAGAAAAACCTGGTCATTGGCACAAACTAGGATGTAAAAAAAAAAAAAAAATTAAATTGGGAAGAAAAGGAAAGGGAAAGATATGGACAGAGGCATAAAACCTGACCTATTAGCATAAACAAATTATAACCAGAAACAAACCTGATCACTCCCACTAACTGATGGGCTATCAAGAAACTGTAGGCAAATCTACATTTTGCAACAGATGAAGGTGCAATGCTATGGGTACAGAATGCTGAAGGAGGTTGTGGGATTGAGCAAACTGATGGGGGAATGTGCAATAGAGAAACATGCAAAAGAAACATACAATATTTAGAATGTAGAGAAGTCTCTATTTGTACTGTATAAAAATATTTATCTACAGTATTTAATTTGTTAGGTCAAGATGTTTTAGTCTTTAAATACAAACTAGTTTAATTCCTCAATTCATCAGAAGTGGAATTTCTCTGTGCTTTCCAGTTTGGAAGGTACCTTGCCTGAACAAAGGTGATCAGACTGGAACGAGAGGTTCCTAAAGGTACAAAACCATATTTTCTTGTGTCAGTCAGAAATTTATGGAAACAAAGATTGCAGCATTCTGGGATCCACTAATATCCAGATTTTCTTCCACCTCCCATATGTCTGTCTGAGGAGCTCTCACCTTGCTACAAAATGTTTTATTGTTAGCTCCCAAGCATCTGATTTTTACTGTGTTGTATGGCTTTTAACTCAGTTGTATTATTGCTGTCCTTTAGCTGACCCTGCTTGTACTTCCTTTTATTGGTTCATCCCACTGTTGTGTCATCAGCATATTCTCAATTCTTTTGTGCCCAGGGCACTAAATAAAAAATGAGCTAAATATAAAGCAAAACCAAATCCACATATAAGGCTTTTGGAAACCTTCTAATAGCATATTTCCTTACCAGTAATTTCCTTTTCAGTACAGACTGAATGGTTAATCTATTCTTACATTAATCTCAATCCTCTTCATCTTAATTAATAACACCTCCCCTGGCAATATATCAACTGCTCTACTGAAGTCCAGATAAAGTACTTTAGATAAAGCATTGCCTTTGTCTGAAGAAAAAAAAATTAGAAGTTTTCTTAACAAAGAAACACAGGAAGGAGGTTAATTTATTGCTTTGATATATCCTCTCTACTTTTTACCTGCTATTTAATTAATTTACTTCAATTTCTGGAAGTAACTTTTATTTCCAAATTTAGCTATTTCATTCACAACTTCTCTCAAGTTTTGATCTTTTTTATACAGCTACTGCATTTTTTCTGTTTATCTGCATTACTGAACATAGTGATCCCATGTGTTCATGTAGTAATTTTCTCAGAATTCTGTAATGAAGGAATATCTGGTCTCTATTTTAGGTCAGGTTGCATGGGTCCCTGGAAAACCTGATCTAGTAGGCAACATCAGTGCCTGCCTGTGGCAGGAGTGCTGGAACCAGATGATCTTTTATGTCCCTTCAAATCCAAATAGGTCTATGATTCATGATTCTATGATTCGTGTTTTTCTCTTACATAAGTAATTGAGTTCACTGAGGTTAACCTCCTCACTGGATGTTTTATCACCACATATGTACAAGCTAACCTACATAACCATCAACAGTGTTGAATGTTGGGTTTTTTTTTAATGAATTCAAATATTTTGTCATACTTAGAAGTTATTTCCCTTAAATCCATCTTACATACCAATGTACTACTTACTCCTGAATATTTTATGGTTTGTACTTTTGGGTGGTTTTATTGTTTTCTTTGCCCTCTTAGCTTTCCTGGAAATCTTCCTGGACAAGGTAGATAGGAGTCTATAACAACCACCTAGGAATCTCACTACTTTCTCTGTCAGTATGTCGAACAACTTCCATGTATCTTAAAGAACGCCAAATGACACAATTTTAAAAGACAAAGCCAGTACATGGTGAGAACAAATAAACTGGTATGTTGAATGATATTGGACTCTGGGTCCAATAGGTCGTTATTGGGCAGCTGTCACCAGGTTCAACTTTTGGTACCCATGCATAAGCCTGGTTTTTAATGTGCCTAAATTTACATCTTGAGACTTCCTGTTTTTCTCTTTACATCCATGTGGGGGGGTTTGATGCTTTTGTTTTGTTTGTTGGGGGTTTGTTTGAGTTGTTTCAACTTTTTTTTTTGGGGGGGAGGTATTTTTTTGGAGGAGGGTGTGTTTCATGTGTTGTTTTGTTTTCTGAAGTCGTTGTGTTGCAGAATATCATTACACCAGCAATCCTGGTTCTGTCTTAAATTTTATTTTTCTTATCTTGCATGGCTTTACTCAGCAGACTTTCTCCATCAAAACTTGGGCATGGACCACTGACAGCTCAGCCTGTGGGAGGAGGGAAAGTTAGTTTTATAAAATAAATTGTTTTATCGAGAAGTAGAAAGAGACATAGAGTGAGTGAAATCAAATTAATCACTTTTTTCCTTCAACTATACTTGACGGGTAGGGCAACCAGCAAAGAAGCAGATGCCTGTGTCAGGGACATCTAAGCCCGGTGAAATGAAATCTCTTCAACCTCTCTGCCTTTAACCCTTCAAGGAAATGACCACTTTGGAAAAGACCCACCAAATCTTCACAAGTTCTTGCTGCTTTAAAAACCAGCCATTTCTCAGTGTTCTCTGATAACTGTTCATATCTCTGGGATTTAATGATAGCTGCAACCCGTAACAAAGAGTTTTAACAGATGGCCAAGACGGCCATTGGCATCCTAAGGAAAGAGCCTCAACTTGCTCCAGGGGGAGCTTTAGATTAAATATTAGGAAAAATTTCTTCACTGAAGCAGTGATCAAGCACTGGAAAAGGCTGCCCAAGGAAGTGGGATATGGGACCTGAGCATATGGCTTAGTGGTGATTGGACTTGATGGTCTTGGAAGTCTTTTCCAACACAAATGGTTCTGTGATTCTATGATCTCTGCTTAGGCTTGAGAGTAGACAGACAGTACTTCTTCAAAGGCTGCTCAAGAATCCTAACCACATTCCACTAATCTATTTCCACTAGGGAAAGTTAGGAGGGCTAATACAGTAAGAAAAAAACTGTAGGAGAAAATGAGGGTTATGTGTTAGGCAGAACTGATCCAACTCTGACCTTCACATACAAGAGAAGTTCTGACTTGCTATAGGACATCTCTCATGTATTTATGTAATTATATGCTTTACATTTTATGTCAGTATTTTTCAGGCTATTTTGGCAGAAAGAAAAGAAAAGAAACAAAAATTCTAGAAAAAATTTCATTTCAATTTGAAAACTAAAGGAAGACTATAATACTAACTGTCTAGCTGAAAATGTATTACATTCTGCAATCTACAGATTCAGTGATATATTTAGAAAATTATGTACTTGAATCAATGCAAAAATACACTAATGCAGTGCTATGTTGTTGATATACAAGAAAATTTTAAAATATTTTTGAGAAAGCTTAAAGACTATAAGCATTTTTTCTCCTCTCTGTTCCTGATCTAACAACTGTTTGTAATATTCCAGATCTTCAGGCAAGATTATACTTCACCTCTATACATCCACAGGTCCAGTCAGTGGAAGTTCTTTTGTGATCAGGTTCAAAATATATTAAACGACAGAATTTTTCTAGCTTTGCAAGTCTTTATGTGATGGGAAAAGAAAGTGCAAAAGCTTAAAACGGAAAAATCCGTTGAAGCACTATTAAAGTTATCTAGAGCTTCACCACTGATTTCAGTGGCTCTGAGATGCTAAAAAAAACTTCAAACCAATATCCCTAGTTTTATTGTCTTAATGAAGATTTCACAGGAAAAGCTGAGTTTATAAGCATGGAAACATTTTGCCATTGTTAAACTGAAATGTATTCTGTGCCTTCTCTGTTAAGGACAACCTAAACTTAATTTTGTTTGTTAGTTTGGAGATTTTTTCTTTAGAAGTATTAAAATCAGTAGCAATAAATAAATACATATGCATATAAATAGCAGCATTATTGTTTCTTGGCTGGAAAGGATCTCATGGTTGCAGACACATGCCATTCAAAACCTTGGAAAATGGTCTCAGCAAAAAATCAAGTTAATTCCAGCAGCATGTTTTTTCATAGAGTTTTGGATTTTGTTTGTTGTTATGAAGGCCTGGAGCATGGACTGAAATTTCTCTGAAAACTTGAAGATTAGACCACTATAAAAAGGAAACAACATAAAAATTATGATTATCTGTTGAATTTGGCCTGTGTCCTATTGTTATTCCAGATGTGTGAACCATAAAAATAAAAAAGGTCTTTTGGTGAAAAGTCAGTTACCAGGATCTCATGTGGCACTCTGATTTACATGACTTTATGATGATTCTCTAACTGGCCCACAGATGTATATACTCATGACTATGGGCATATGCTGGCATCTAAATCACAAGGATAACAGCCTCAGATTGCGTGAAACATGCTGATATATAACATGAGCACAGTTAGATGAAATGACTCATCTCATACCCCATTACTATGATCCTCAACAGTAAATACAACACCATTTTGCTGAATACATAAATATTTAATATTGTCAAAATTAATTAGATTTCTCATGGCATTTTCTATGAAAATCATATTTTATTATCCATCATGAAAAGCATGATTATCCATAATTAGTGAATTTAATGGGTATTGTTTTCCCTGAATTCAAGAATTCAAGGACTGCCAAGGACTGCCAAGGACACTCTATGTATATATATATCTATATTTACATACACACATTTATAAAAATATATTTGTGTGCATATGTAGGCATGGAAATGCAAATTCCTCTCTCAAAATATCAGTATAAGGACAAGTAATCTTGTAATAACCAGTTAAATAAATGTTGTCTGATGCTTCAGTGAATGCAATAGAAAGATGAGTTAGTAGCTTGACCATCTCATCTCCCTGTAGGTCTGTTCTCTGAAGAGCATTTTGTAATGGCTTAAATGATTGCCTCAGAGGGAGTCCTTCTTATTCTTACTTAATGGATCTAAAAGTCATTATAATAGAAGTCAGTCTGGAAGCATTATTGCACAATCTGTTTCATACCGTGGGCCAGAAGGGAAATAGTACAACGTAGAGGTAAAATATAGTTCCTAAGATCTACTTTTACAATAATGGAAATAACATAAAGGACATTAGATCATGACTAAATTTCTTGTGAAAGAAATATGTATGTACTTTCCTTTGAGGAACCTTATCAAATGATTTATTATCAATATTAAAAGCAATATATTGGTGCAAAATATGCAATATCATTGATGTTTTCAGAAAAAAATACTAAGAACGTTGGGAAAGGAATTTGATATTGGTTTCAAAACATGTAAGTACTCAACAATCATTTCTTCATTAATATAAATGCTGTCAATTTCTTAAAATATTTATTCCAGTTCTTCTGTGTATTTTGATAATTTGTTATATATATATGGTTGTAAATAGTCAACCCCCTGCTGTAAATTATATTAACCCTGCCTCTGGAAGTTATAATTCAAAAAATATAGTATGATTTTGAGCAAAAGATTTGCAGAACAAACAAATTGTTTGAATTTTAATCCCTCATATTTCCATAAAGGAACCACTGTCAAGCCTTCAGACCTTTAATCCAAAATCTAACAGGTTGGTTTCATTCCAAAATCCACTAAAATGGACTTCAGCTGGGTTTGAAAATGTTACCTGCTGTGAGCAAATAACATATTATTTTCATGTTAGTGAAATATCTCAAGTTTGGATGTTTGGCTTGAGTAGTCGGGGTTTTTTCTTCCCCTTTCTGCCATTATCATAAATACGATGTAAATTTCTCTTCTTATTCTGACACATTTTCCTAACCGGTTTAGTAGTAAAGGTCTGTTGAAACACTTATATTCTTGTTTTCCCTTTATTAAATCGCTATTTACTGTACCCAAAGTTCAGACAGAAAGACTGAAAAATAGCAACTTACCAAAGTCTGCTCCTTAGAATTTTCCTCCCTTCTCTGGCACCATCAGATCACCAGCAGTGGTTAGAGACACACAGGTCTACAGACTCAGAGAGACATGCTGCAGTATCTGCATTGAAAAATGCATGATACCATTTTTGACTATGAAAGTGGTATTTTCAGTTGATCCACTCATCCAAAACGAAGCAATAGGTTTCACTTAATTAGATTGATTATAGAAAACATCTTGGCTGCATCCTACCTATTGCTCCACTAGTATTGTGGATCATTAAAACAATTTAGGTGCTTAAGCTTCTTCCTGTATATTTTTTTAAAATCTTTCTCTTATCAATAAGGTTTGTCATATATGAAATATCTAACAAAAATGTCCCATTTTTAGTCACCAGATATTTTTCAGGACATGAGAATAAAAACAAATAGTTGAATATGGTTACTTCAAGAATGTCTGACATTTCAGCTTTACTTTTATGAGGAAAATGCAAACTATAGGCAATGAAATGAGAAAATTTGGAAAGGTTATAGGTCAAAATAAAATTTTATCTCCTTGAAAGACAAGCAATTCTAAAAATTATTGTCTCCTGCCTTGTGGAATTTGTAATTAAACAACATTCTAAGTGAATCAGTATGATGGTCTTAGGAACACTATTGAATTTCAGCATAAATTTACCAAACTAAATTCAAAAGAAAGGCCTATTACAGAGTGTAAAGGTACCATATAAAGTTTTAGAGCATCATATGATTTACTGCAATTTACAAGATTCCCAGCAAGACAGTAATTCACCAGCACAATTCTTAAAAAATCCCAAAACTTATCTTTTCAGCAACTAGGAATAAGATGTTAATTTTGAAAACAAAATCTCCTATAGGAAAAGTAAATAAATAAATGTCAAGAAAACTACTGTGAGAAAAGTACTTTTTCCTGCATTTTATTTTCTTTAAACAGTGTCACAAAAGAAGCTTTTCTTGAGCAATGGTAGGCCTTCAGATAATCAAAACTGTTTTTTTAACTGTTGTCAGCATTTGTTTGATTATTTCATATATATATAAGCTAGCAACATTTTTATGTTCTGTGATGTTATAATTTTATTTCAGTCCCAACCATAAACTTCAATATGGCACAGATTATAAAAATGGGAAGAAGGTCAGTATTTCTATGTGAATAATTTTTAACAGGCTAAAGTTTTCACCACTGACTGTCATTCAGGGCTTCCTTTATATTTATAGTTTAATGTAATGCTTGTACTCTAGAAAGTATTTTGCAGCCCATTTTGAAGAAAAAAGACTTCAAACCCTATTAATCTTTGGAGATTTTGATTGTACTTTTTGTACTTTTTCTGATTTCAAGTAGTCCAAAAATAGAAATTACCCCAACTTATGTTCTCTACATTTTGATTAATATTAAACACTTAGATATCCAAAAATACAAAATGTACAAGTCAGGGAAGTAGCCAACATATTTCTGTAAAGGTAAGACTTGCAATTCAGGTAGGAGCTGTAATATTTCTTGTGCTTTGAAGCAACATGATTTTTTTCTCTGTTTTTTATTTTGCACTAATACCAAATAGTGATGGCAACTGTGTCACTGTGTGTTTGGTCTCATATATTTGAGTAGCCAATTTGGCTGTCATCCATGGATTGTATTATCCATTTTGATCAGCAAGCAGATTAGCTAAGCCAACAATTTTTTAAAAATCGATCATTTCACTAAGAAGCTAGTTAATACAATAAAGTAACTGAATTTACTTCAGTCTTGGTGCTGGGACCAGTTCCCTGGGGAGCTTGTTCTAGTGCCCAACTGGGTAAAAAACTTTTTCCTAGTATCCAACCGAAACCTCCCCTGAAACAGCTTCATGCCATTTCTTCTGGTTCTGTCACTATTCATCAGAGAGAAGAGGTCAGCTCCTTATTTTTCTTAAAATATTAAAGTGCTAATTACCTTTTCATTATGCTGTTTTGTCATTTTATCTTATTTTTGGTCTGTTTGTTTTCTAAAGACACTTGAGGCTTCAGTTTTCATCAGCATGCAGATTCTGAATATTAATTATTTTTGGAGGTACTTGTTTCACCTGTGCTGCAACTCAAAACTTTTTGTCATGCATTTTGCCATGTCATAAAATCTATCCTTTATTGGATTTATGCTTATCTTAATCACACATTTTTTGTATAATCATTCCAGCAGTCTCATTTATCATACATCTGATAACTGAAGTAAGGTATTATCTTTACCTACTAATGACATTCTTATGCAGGTACTACTGTGGAAAAGTAATACAAACCTAGTCACACTATTATCATCTTGATAACAGTGAGGACCTTGTTTCTGCCAAAGTGAACTATTTCAATTACTCTAAGCAAGGGACCTCTGCTTGTGTCTCTTTTGTGGGATTTTTTAATACTAGGATAGTCCTTTAATGCCAGCCATACTTCCTGAATAAAAAGAGTGTATTCCTAAAAGAGTTATCTAATAATAATAAATTTTGAACTTTGATAAATTTTTAAACTGTGATAACAAAAGAGGGAAATTGAATGAGCAATGTCTTTCCTTCCTTCTCCAAGGAAAACAGAAAAACAGAAAAAACACCAAAACAGAAAAAATGGCTAAAGAAAGCCCTTTTATTCACAATATTAACCCTCACAGGACTATGTGACCAGGTTTGTTAGTCTCAAGAACCTGAAGATCAAGGGCTTGAAAAGGTAAAGTTTCTCTCGCTTAAGAAACACTTTAAGATACATTGGATTGTTCAATGAACTCTGTCCCAGTCTAGAACTTTCCCTTGAGGAATTACATTCTAGAGGCAGAGTCCATGAATCATTCTTTGAAGTAATGATCAATGACTGAGAAGTCAAATATAAATCCCAGCTCCAGTAGTAATTATCAGGCTACCTCATTTATTAAATTTGCCAATATCCTACACAAAACAAATGAATTAGCTATAATCTAAGATTATTTCAATTTCTAAGGCCAAGTTGATGCTGTGAAATGCAGTTTTGACTGCAGCAAGATGAAAAAATATATTGATTTTTAGATACAGTTTTTTCTGTAAATATAGCAATCCATGTTCTTTTTTTTCCCTTCTTGTTATCTGTTTGGGTTTCTTACGTATTAAAATCAAGGACAATATCAAGAACTTTACTCATATTTTAGTTTTCTCCTAGCAAAGATAATATCAGAATGTTCAGTTAATTAAGAACAAAAAAATGACCTGATAATATCAGACTACAAAAGATACAACTGCAATTTATACTATGTCTCTGTGAAGGAGAGAAGTTACAGGCACTCTTGGAGAAAAAAAGGAAGGGAATCAGACAAAAAAGGTGAAATAATCCTAAAATGTCTTCCTTTCCAAGAATCAAAGAATTTCTAAAAAAATAATAAGTAACACTATTCTGAGATTGTGCTTCAATAGGTAAGCATACCAAAGCAATCTGTGCTGTTAAGCAGTTTTCCCTATTTGTATTTCATATACAAATAGGCTTGAGTTTTGGTGACAAAATGGTTTTCTTCCATAGTGTTAAAATAATTTTAAAAAGTTTATAAAACTAGTCATTATGGAAAATTTTGCAGTGCAAAGCTTCTTAACGAGTTCAGGACAAAACAGTGCTTAAAGTCATCATTTTTCTTGTGAAAATTTATGTGGGTACTCTAATTATGATAAAAAATTGACCAATAAGAAGGTATAATTGAAATTTTAAGTTTATAGTTTGGCTGCTCTGAAAAGGGTTGTTTGACTTTGAAAAATCTTTAATAATGAGTAACTCTTAGTTGAAAATGAGGATTATTTGTTAGCTAAACATCGAAGATGGAAGATGAAGCCTTTCCTGAGCCACAATTTTTCTTAGAAACCCCAGCAGCAACTTCAATTTTTCTCTTTCACAAGGAAAGCCATGTTTATATACAGAGAACATTTAGTACAGTATACCCTAACAGAAAAACTAGTAATTGGAAATGGATGGATTTCATAATAAAAAACCAAAACTCCTTGATCAAATTCCCTTTCCTATACTGCAGTCCTTTGTAGTAAGTTTTTTGGCCTCCAAAGAAGTAAGAAAATATCTACATGCATGGCATGTAGATACGTGTTGGTACACTTGGGTCTTAGGATATTTGTTTCTTCAAGGTTTTTGGGAAGTATGATATTTCAGGATGGCATAGTCTTCTGATTATGACAGGCACAAACAATTGCATGTGTTGCTAAAAATCGTAATGTAGGAACAGCGAGCCACATACTTCCTCTGTCCATCTCTACCAATATATAACTCTTTTCTTAAATCTATTATTTTACATTTACTTCATACTACCTCTTTCTTGTCTGTTCCTTAGACTTTCAAACCCATAGTTGTCTTATCAAATCCTTATTTTCCTATGGACCTCACTAGAATACACCACTCTTTTTCTGCTATCTCTTTACAGCACCATTCCACTTTCTTCATCCATTCCAACCAAGAAATGAGTTATTTCTCCTTGTGTTCTGCTGTGGCTAGTCACAGACATCATACACTCCAAGTTGCCACAGCCCTGTTTTATTTTTAAATGGCAATGCCTGTCATTGGTTACTAATATCCACAACTATCTCGCAAGGATGAATAAATGAGACCTTGAGTTTTCCAATGGTGATTAACTTTTAAGGGGGCAGTAACTCAAAATTAGCTGTGTAAACATCTTAACTACCCAGCCACCAACTGATCACTTTGTGAATTACCACCACTGTCGCTGCCTACTGTTGTTCAACTGCTAGACACAGGAGTAGCTCTTTGGAGACGTAGGAGGTGAAATTCTCTATCAAGTAATGTGGCAGACATAGCAAGATCAAATGCAAAAGGTATTGGAATCTGTTCTGTGGTTTATATTTCTTCATTTCCTTCTTTGTTTTGAAAACTTGCATGATACTAGCAGAGCTTGTACTCAGGTCCTCAGTATGTCTTGCCATTGACTGATCACATTCCCTTTCAGTAAGTACACTGTCCCTTTCTGTTCATATAGTCAGAGCATTAGAAGGTCTTGAAAATCTATGCTCCTCTAAAGCATAACATTGCATTCCACATTTGTGGCATTAAATCTTTTTTTTTTAACTATTTTTTCTTTTGGTTTTATTTTTTTGTTTTTTCTAGAATGCTTTATTTTGAAAATAGAGTTGTTCTGCACCACTGAGGTACCTTACTTACATGATTTATAAAGACTGATCATCCCTGCCGACAGTTTACAACAAATTCAGAGGAAAACAACACCGTCCTTTTCTGTGTTCTTCAAACTGTGACACAGAAAGGAGGAAGTTAAGCATTGTTTATTTTGACAAACCATATGCTTACTTCTTTGTTTCCTTCTTCTCTCAGGAACTGTTGCATTTCCAGTAGCAGCCTGTGAATTAAAAACTCAATTTTACTAGCTATTGTCAAATAACCCCTTTTTTTCCTAATATTCACCTGGGGAAATAATTATAAAAGGATTTGGATATAGTTCCTATATGAAACAAAACACATGTGACAAGAATTGGTATCTAACTCGTTGTATCACCTGAAACAATATATGTGAAAATCTGAACTTCTGAAGAATATTTTCATATTTTTCATATTATTTTTCATATTTTCATTTGAGGGTGGGGTAGAGAGTGAGAAATAGAAGTAGGATAGTCTTAAGAAGAAGGTAACTAAGAAAAAGAATAAAATGCCAGACAGAGAGAGAAGGAAGGAACAAAAAGAGTAAGAAGTGGCTGATTTTTTCTAGATACAGATGTTATGTCTGATCCAGGTGGAAGGGAAAGCCTTAGCAAGGAAGAACCACCCATCATCTATATTAAGAATTAGAGCATTTTGATGAAGTGTATTAATATTCCCTGAAGCTCAAATATGGAACTGCCTATCCTGTACAACAATTTTAATTAATAAGTTGATGCTAACATGGCTTATTCATGAAGTACGCCCTAGAGTCCCTTAACACAGAATAGTTATTAGTCACTCCTTGCCATTTCTCTTACAGAAATACTTTATAGATACTATTTTTTACATGTATTTTTAGTTCAGTGGTAGTTTTTCTACTTCAGATTCTCAAAAATTATCATATAAATGTCAGATACCATTAGGGGGGCAGAAAGAAACTGAAGATGACATCTAGAAACACAAAAATAGATAAGGGTACTGAGTGAAAACAAGGAGATAAAACTATGGATGCAGATTTCTGGAAATGTCACTGCAATTTCCAGAACAAATTTTTGTATTCCTGTAATAAGAAGCAGAAGTGCTAAAAAGAGCAATGAGAAAAAGAGCAGTTTAAAAAAATGACTGCATTTATATATCAGATTTATTTAAATACTTGAAGTGAAGTGAAGAAGCTCTGTTTACTACCCTGTCCTGATGAATTTTGAAGTCGATAGAATAGAAAATGTGAAAACTGTTACTTTAAAATATCAAGAATTTGAAAGGGAGAATAATTTTTAGCAGCATCTGAGGAAATTAAGTCAAACATGAAATTATGGAGAGTGTGTTCTCACTTTGCCAAAACCAGATTGGAGAAAAGATCTGATTAAAATAAGCAATTAGCCTTCTAAAGGTTTTGAAATAAACAGGAAGCAATTGGACTTGCCAGGCTGAAAGGCAAAGGCAGATGAGACACTTTTCAAAGTTAAATAAGTAAAGGTAAAACTAGGTGATGTCCCAAGGAATTGGGTTAGCAGCCATCAGACTCATTGGAAGAAGGTGAATTAAAAATAAACCTGAAAATTAGGAAGAGAAGCTTGCAAATGCAAAAAAAAATGAAGAAATCCAGTATATTATCAATAGCTTACCTGTGGGTATCTGTATTTACAGGAAACAGCTAGTTTGTAAAACAGGCAAAAGGGAGAGGCTCTAGTCAGAAATGACTTCACGTGTAAAAAAATACCCAAAAAACTCAACAACAAAAAATAAAAAATCTCCCCCAAAAAACCTTCAAAACCAAACCAAACAAACAAAAAACAACCAAAAAAACCTAGGAGTGGGATACAGTAAACAATTTGAAGAATAAAGGCTATTTTTGAGCGCAGGCAAACAGTAATCTAATTACAGGACTGAAAGGCTTTTCTACATTGGGTATAAGATACCAAAAAATAACTATTTTCCATAAGGTCTATAAAAATTGAGTCAGCCACATCCATTTATTTTGTGTATATGTAAAGACATAAAAATATAAGAGAAATATAGGTATTTTACATTAGGGAGAAGCTATTTCCTTCCACTGCAATAAAGATACACACACAAAAATATCCATTGTTACCAATTAGTAAGGATTACATATTTTATACATTAAATGAAAAAATTAATTTTCATTCATCCCTGACATATTTGTGAATCTTGGGACTGAAGTCTTTTATTCCCATGGCATACATCACTGAGGATATCTCCAGTTTTCCCAACCAACTTAACACTTAGTTGGAGCAACTGCAGCCAGAATGTAAATGGTAATTCACTCTCCATGGTCAGTCTGCCCTGGCCTCTTTTCCGAGGTTTCCAACAGGCACACAAAACAGTGCCAACTAGGTTGGTCTTTTTAGGGGCTGAAACATCTGCTCATTAAAATAAGGCAGAAATTGAACTTCACATCTCTTCAAGTAGCAATGTCACATTTTCTCTGGTTCCTTTCCCCCTGTGATTCCACCTTTTTATGATTTCTCAATCTTCTTCACAGAGACATACTATTGTAATAAGACTGTGCTTAAATTTTAACAGATTAAATCAGAAGAGACATAGAGTCAACCATAAACAAGTGCAATTCCAAACCCTACTCCTTAGGTTGCCAAAGGAAATGAGTGAATTCACTTTTTCAGGTGTTTTTGGTTTGCTTTTTTTTTTTGTTTTTATACATTTCCACTGACTGCTTCTGATAATTTTCACTTTCACACAGTGATACTGTCTATGAGTTCTTTGCTAAACTCTGTAATACCTGTTACAATGGCTCACAGAGCATATAAGCTAGATATTTCTGAAAGGGAAGCAATATTATGCATTTTTACCAGCATGATCTCTGCATCTTGGATATTCCATGAGTATAGTTTTGTCTGTGCAATGAGAGCCTTGGGCTCAGTTTTCAGCCAGAGAATCACCCACATCTGACAAGGTTGAAGTAGACTTTAAGATAACACATCAATAATTCTTGCCATTCTAAACTCAAAATTACAGCTACTGCTTTGCACTTTTGTGGCATTTTAGACACACATCTGTTGGTTTGTTTGTTCTTGCACTTTGGACAAGAGGTGGATTTGCTATATTAATCATTAATTCAGTTTTCAGTACCATTTTAAACTGCCCTTTTCATTCAGATATTTTTATATCTAGTTTCTCCCAAAGGAAAAAAAAATGAGTGGAGCATCTGCTTTTAGCAGAATGTGGGCTTTGAGGGGTAGATGACTTGTTTGGATTTTTATTTCTTTGTTTTTAACATGGTATAGAAACTACACAGACAACATACTGGAAGAAAGAGGATTTCACCCCATGATCAAAAGCAGCATAATAAAAATTTAGCAAAATTTAAAAATATAAAAAAGGAACAGAAGAACAGCAAAATTCAGATATCCTTTTTATGCCATTGGTCTTACATTTTAAATATTTTTCCTTTCAGGCACATAAAAATTTATTTAAGCCTTTATTTAGTAATTGTAACAATATCACACAGGCTCTCAGATTTAGAATGGCCATTACTGAAATGTCAGCTTTTGCTTTCATTTGCAATACAGGAAATATTGCTATTCTTTCATGTTCTATCACATCACTCTTTGGTACTTCTTAAATACATTTTATGAGAAGAGTATCATTAATGTATCTTAAGGGACTTAATATTCTCAGGAGTGTGATCTACCGTGAGAAAACAAGGGTTCTCAAGGGACACAAATTATGTACAACAGAAAAGAAACATTTAATTCCAGAATGAAAACCTACAAATTACTGAGCCACTTGAAGCATACTTCTTTATCCGTACAAATGAGTCTCTTCATTTAAAGTAGTTCATTACAATGAATAAGACAGCTGTAGCACTTTAGCCATGATGGAAACATTTCTTTTCTTTGGGAAAGATCATTATTGAATATAAAGAAGTAGTGTAGGGGTAATCACTACTTACAGATCCTTGAAAACTCTTGATATATCATCTTATACACAATTTTAGCTTAGATAGTGTGTTTGAAAAAGGCTTTATTAAGTGTGAAATTAATAGTGAGAGTACTGCAGGGAAACTGTAGCTCTCCAGTACAAGTCTGCATCATGTGTCTGATTTTTACAGCTCCAGCCAATGTTTATAGTCATGCTCTCTCTCTTTTATCAAGAAGCAGACATAGAGTGTTAAGTGGTGTACCCCAGCAGCTCCAGCACAGGACTTGTAGCTCAGTTCAGCACCTGGGAACCCAGGGTCTCTGCCCAGACTGTGGGACGTGACTGTTGCTTTCCTGTATTTTCAACATGTGTCCCAGAGACAGACTCACAGGGACACACACGCACACACACACACACACACACACACAAAGCTACACACACATACTCATCCCATAGGCATCCCATACAAGTTTGGACACTCTGCTGTCCTGATACCTTATCCCAGACATGAGCACCTGTAGCTGACAGGTTAGCCAGCTTGACCTCTGCTAGCAGATGCACAAGCACACCCAAAGTGAACTCAATTTGACAAAGATACAAATACCCCCAGCAAATGATACGAGGCACATGGGACCTGTGGTCCTGCTCCAGCTGCTGATGCTGAGCCCCTCACTCCCCTGATTCTCCCAGTACCCCCAGAATCTGCTTTGGGCACACTCACTGTTCCCACTTTAGTGGTTGGAGGTTAAAGAAACCCACTGACTGCAGTAGTTGCTGTTGAAACCCCACTGATTTCAGTTACTGACACCTCAGGCCATGGGCACCCACAGCCACAGTCTCCCTCCTTGCACCATGAAAATACACAGGAGAGAGACTGAAATTACATGAAATATTAAATGAAATATTAAATGAAATTAAATAAAATGTTTACTAAAATGGTATGAGAAGCTAGGATAAACTGCAGTGATCAAGCGCTGGGCTCAGGCAGACAAGCCTGGTGATCAATCCTGTTTTATACATGACTGAGCCCTTTTTAACCTCTTTCTGCCTGATTGCCTCTCTGCTCCTCCCGACCCCCTTTCCCTGCAGATTGGCTCATGATTTGATACAATCCTAGAGATTCTTCCCAACATCATGAACTTTCAGGGCTGCATCCTAATCAGTCGCAAAATTCAAGTAGGTTCTATTTGAAGTGGTTCCAGCAGTTCCTTGACAGTAATTAATCATTACAACTGATGAGGTTTATTTCTTCTCATTATATCTCTTGTTGCCAGACAAGTCTGGTATGTCTATGCCTCAGTATGGTCTTTTTCAGGATCTTCCTCTTGACCCTGGTCACCCGTTTTGATCAAGGTCCTCAGCCAGGCGATTTTACCAAAATAACATTCTCACACTCTTTATGAATTATGTAACTGACCAGGCTTGCTTCTTGGTTTTGGTTGGGTTAGTCCCTCTCTGTGTTTGGCTTCCTTCTCTTTCATACACCCCATTTGACAACGTCCTTGGTAAGATAACTGCAAGGGAGTTGTTCTTGCCTTCCACATACCCTTATACTAAGTCTAGACGGTAAATAGCAAAGGCTGTAAAAAAAAAATAAAAATTAAAAAATCATGATGACCAAAAAAATTTCAGATTTTTTACAGATGTTTTGAATGGATGTACCATTTGTTGCTGATACTCTTGATATGATTTTCAGAAACATGAACATTATTAGAGAGACATGGGGTAAGACAAGGGAAACCTTGCTGTAAGCAGCTGCTGTGACCCAGAAAGACCCCGATCAGTCAAGTATTTTTGTTGTCAAAAAAATCTACCCCCAGGACTTCTGTAGGATTGTAGTATTTATTCTGGCCTTCAAAAGATTCCAAGAGGGGTAAAGTTTCATTCTACCACTAAGGAAAAGCATAAATTTTAAGTCTTTATTTCTCTTTCACCTTGAAAAACAGTTGTTCTCAAAAATAGAGTTATACTAAAAATTTAGTTTGGTCTTACTAGCATAAAACTGGAATAATACATTAATAATCTGAAGAAATAACCAGGTAATGATAGAAATATTACTCACTGAAAATAAATGCAATGTTACCTCTCATTGAAACTCTGATTTCTTTACACCCTTCTGTAAATATCAGCACTTTAGTGGTATCATTTAGCCTTAATGAAGAGACTTTAAGATGTCCTAAAACAGGAGTAAAATGCAATTTACTTCCTCTGTAACACTCCATTACACCAGACCACTCAAAATGATCTCCAATTTTCATAGAAAACTTGTCCTGATAACTTTTTCCTATTGTGTGACAATTTTTATTTCCAAACTATTTTTCACATGAGTTTTCGTCTTAGTTATTTTTTTAGGATTTTTTCATGATTTACTGATGCTTTCAGCTGTTTTATTTACTCCTTTGGAAAACTCCAATATTTTAAAAACAAACTCACTGTTTGCTAAATATGTAATATTGTGTTCTAGCTTTATTACACCTAACTTTAAGCATCTTAATAGTGCTATTACCCTGGACATTCAGAATTTGGGACTGTAGTAATTGTTACTATGAATATGACATTTCTTATTTATTGTTTAGACAGCTTAGTCTTACTGCACTCTTAAACTAAATTCTCAAGTGTCTGGACTTAAAGGATATCTCATGTAGTTAGAGGGAAGGATTGCTCATTTGTTATAGCAGTATAAGGTTTCATATCCTGCTTTTCTTAAGAGGGGGATGATAATTAGTTGATCTCCAAGTAAGTATGGAATTGAAAACACCCTGGCTGCTCCTAATGAAATGTTGGAACTGTCATGTCTGAAGAAGGAGCTTCTGTACACGTGAGAGATGCAAGGAAGTGTGGGGGAGAAAAAAAATAAACATTAAAAACTGTAAAAAAAGAAGTAAATATCTAAATGCAGGTCAAGATTTGTAGGTTACTTCTGATACCAAGTCAATGAGAAATAGATGTATTTTCTTCCTGTCCAGAAATCCTTTATGTTTTAAAATCTGGGAATGGTATCAGCAAAGGTTTCATTTTATCATTACATGCTAAGTGTACAAAAACTAGTCCTGAAGTAATCTTGTATTTGATTACCATGAGAACTTTTTCCTTCTGTGCCAAGGGTGGAAGAGCTGCACTGCACGGTCTTCTTATTGTATCTTTTCACTTGTTTTCTTCAGTGGTAGTCTCTAGAAGCTAATTCGACAGATGAGGGACCAAAGCTCACAGAAAATGGGGAAGCACCCAGGGTGCAATGGTTGTCTCACTCCTCTTGAGAAAGTGAGATGATTGAGGGCTGATTTGAAGTGTCTGCATATAAACATGCAGAATTTATAAAATAAATGGGATCCTGAGATGACAAGCCAGCCAAGTAGGGAAACAACAGTTAGGAATTGAAGGAATCCACTGTTGGAAGACTGAAGACTGGATGAGGAACTGAAAAAGGCAGAGTGGACAAATGAAAAGAGTGGGACTTCTGGCAACCATAAGTCTTTCAGTAATGGAATAATGATGTCATAGGAATTACAGCAACATGGTGGGACAAATGCTTGCCCTTGGAATGAGGTATCAGACATAATGTCCTTATAAATTCATTACAGAAGGCAGGACAAGTTGTACTCTACCCAAAAGGAGCAGCTCACATGAAAGAACTCTTACGAAATGGAACTGCCTTGAGAGCTTTTGAGTAGGGACCAGAGTGGATACAGATACAGACAACGTGATCAAAGCATGCAGGTAGAAGAGTGTTGAAACAACTAGAGGAGTCCTCAGCTGAAAATAATGGTTCTCGTGGGGGACTGATAACTTTGCAACCTGCTAAAAGGGGAACATAGGATGCAAATAGTCCAGGGGATCTCTGACAACAATTTTCTGTCAGTACTGCTGGCAAAAATTATCAAGGAGGAGTAGTCTGAGCTTGCTACTCTCAACACAGGAAAACTGGTCAATATATTTTTTTTTGCCTGCATTCATTCCAAGAGAGTAGGACCTTTAGTAAAGCAAGGAAATGTTCTCAGAAATGTTTAATGTCCTCTTCAATAAGCTTGAAAAGAGCACCATCCTTAGCAGGATTGCAAGTGACATTGCATTGAGGTGGGGGAGGAGTGCTGCCAATATTCTGGAGGATAAGGACGCTATTCAGAGGAATCTCATTAAATTAGAATGCTGGACCTGCAGGAACCTCGTCCAGATCAAAAAATACAAAGTCCTGTGTGTGTATTTAAAACTCATATATAAAAAATCTGGGCAATGACAGGCTGGATAGCTGCTATGCAAAAATAGAATCAAAGGGCCCCAGAATATAACCTGACCAGCAGTCAGCATTTTTCCTGGAAATAAAGGTTAACTGCTTACTGAGCTAAATCAACAGGAATGTATACAGTGGATCAAGGGATGTAGTAATGCTTCTCATCTAACTTGAGCCTGAAATTTTGGAATGCATGACAAAATCAGAATTTGGATGAGAACACCGTGTCTTTTGTTTGGCTCTGACAGCTTTTTGGCTTGCACTGCACTTACATAATATTGAGGGGTTATCAGTGATGCATAGGAGGAAGAAAAGCATGGAGCTGGAAACAACTGGAATCTGACTGAAAATGCTCCAAAAAGAAGAATAAATATTTTATGGACAGGATTAGATTAATTAGTTTAGGGTTATAAGACAGAAAATGTTATTCACTGAACCTACAGTACTATAATAAAAAGTTTGGTGCTAGCATTTATAATATGGTGGTGTCACAGATATGATTTCACAAAATATCTGGAAAATTATTTTCAGTAAATTTTGTTGCCATAATTACAGAAAGCCATTAAAGATCAAAAGGAAAACAGGGAAACAAAATTGAACTGAGAGGTTTGTCCTATGTCTTTCACTTTATAGCACAATACAATTAAGAATATTTTTTATTACATATTCTTGTGCAATGTATTGACTAAGACCTAATAAGTTTAATGGAAAAATTACAAATTGTTAATTCTTAATTATTGTAATTAAGATTTCATTTGTTCTGATAGATTTAACCATGTGATTAAGTGTGAATAAAGTGAAATACAAGAATTTTATATGCTACTGAAAAATGAACTTCAGTTAGACAGTTCTTCTTTATATTTCACTCACAGTCTTTGCAGGTTTGTACTACCTTTAAAAATCCTATTTGTATTTTCTATCACATATGGAAAATGATATAAAACTTGATTCAATAATATCTAATAAAACTTCCAGAAAAGAATTATGGAGCTACCCATCCTTCATGAAAAAAATTCATCCTGAGAATAATCTATCCAGTATGTAAAACCCAGTAGTCAATCATAATAAAACCATTATCCAATCATTATTTTCTGCCAGCTTTATTAATAAAAGGTAGAATCAAGAATTAATTTTGATATCACCATTCCATTTGAAAAAATATTTTTATTTTGTAATTTTTCATCAAATTAATATGGCTTCCAGAGTAGCTCAAATTGTCTTGTTACAATTTCTTTCAATAATTGCACCGTATCATTTCTGTGAGGGTGATAGTTAAGATTCTTCTGGTGATCTATAAAGCCTATACTGTCACAATCAGGGTGCTTCTTGCTTCCCTCAAAGAGGGCCAGGATACCATAATTTTTAAACAAGTGTTGCTGCTCTTTTCATGGTGTACATGTGGAGATATATTAAGCATGTTAACATGTTCATAAAGGTCATGCCCCTCTTGCCCGAGAGCATTCAACCCCACTGTGTGATTCTTTTCCCCCTTTATGTATGTGTAGTGAAAGCAACTATTTTCAGCTTTAATGATGTAGTTCCAGCAAAATTATGTACTCGAATTTGTTTTGCTAAAATTGAAATGAAGCACATAGGCATAGTATTTTCCAGACTATCATGATGTTTAACCCCTTTTATTAGCAGAGACACAAGTTTGCCAGTAGCAGCATATGCACTGTATGTTCAGTCTGCCCTTACATCTTTTTGCTTTGGGAGATAATGGACTGCAGGGTAGATTAAAGGCAACACTGTACATAAGGCTTTACTCTTCTTCCTTCTCCAAAGGCTATTTTCTGTTTGGATCTAGCAAATTACTTTGTTTGGTTCATTAGTTTCCATAAGGCATTTGGAACAGTTTTATTCCACCTGCTTGAAAGGAAAGCTTTTATTATTTTTTTTCTTTTACCAATTTTACCAACGCAACTCACTGCTCTACAAATGTAAACAGAACCCTATTTATGAAAACTGCTTTAGTTGAATAAGACATAGGTACATTAAACTAGATATTATGTACTTTTTATTAATATTTAATTGAAAGTGTTTTATGAATGTAATATCTTGGCTTTCAAGAAAAAGTATTGTATTTAAAGTAAAATTACTGTATTTATCAGTGTAAAATTCCAAATGAAACAATCGCTTTAGAGACGAAACAAAATATTGTTTAAGTTTTTTCACAGTTTCTATCACATAGCAGTGAAAAAAAGCAAATCGAGATTCACCTTCATCCATTTTTTCTCATGTTTACATAGAAGACTGCGGGGGACCTCCTGGGCAGATGCAGCCAAGAGCAGACTCCTCGAGGTCCAAGGGAGCAGCTCTCCCAGCCCCCCTTGCACTCAGGCCCGGATGGATACACTTGTGCAGGACCAGTGGAAGAAGGAGGGCTGTAGACACGGCTGAGGGTCCAACTGGGTTTATTGTAGGAGAGTCGAAGGGTCCACAAAGGATGAGGCGAGGAGACGAGCAGGAACACAACCACAGCCGAAGGGAAGCCAGCGACAGAGCCCAGAACAACGGCGGGGCCAGGGCTTATAACAGAGAGAAGGTGGGCGGGGGCAGGGTACATGTAACCAATGGGAAGGGGGATCAGGGGAGGAGTCAAGGTGAGGTGACGAGGGGTACACCAATGAGAGTGGGGGGAGAGGGTGGTCTTACAACGAGATCCAATAGGGAAAGGAAGGGCAGATAACCTTCTAGAATCAGGGGGTGGACCACAGCTGATTGACAATCAGACTGAGGTGTCCTGCCAGGGCATCTCCGCCCCATCCTCCTTGTGGTTCCCTCCCACAGAAGACGATTGGCTGATAGATCTCAATAGTAAGAGAAATCAGGACACCAGAAATAACCACTAAACTATTTGTTTGCAAAAAGACAAATACCATACCATGTCTAATAAATAAGACCAATTTCCTGTAATTTGATTAAAAAAATAATAAAAAAAATATATTTTTTCTGACATAGAACATAAATATAGCATTTTTATTAATTTTATCATTCATCCTTCTGCAAGGCCTAATCAGAGTTGGAAACTATGAAAAACAGTAAGAAGGAGTTGGGGAAAGGGAGGTGTCTTGTGTTCCTCTAGTTGTACCCACAACTGCATAGACTAGCAGAGAGGAAGATAGCCGGGTTTACTTTTCTGTTCATTCCACATCAACTTCAGAAGAAGCTGTTCTTCCATTAAGAAAAAAACCCTATTTGCTGAATTTAGCATATACTGTCATGCATTGTCATACTGTAAGGCCCAAACAACTTGCTCGAGTGTTATGAATTGTCATTTACAAGACATAAAATAGTCATTTAGTCGGGAGACTTGGTTATAGCACAACCATCTAGAAGTTCTTGTTTCTTATTCTGAACAAAACATTTTGTCAAGGAAACATCTTTGCAGTCAGCTTCACCCTACTCTGAGAAAGATGTCTACGTTGGGACCCTGAAGTTGTACTGTGGGGATGCCTGTTTCCCTCCATTGAATAAAAAAGACACGAAGAATGGCTAATTAAGAAGTAGAAGTTTAACTTTTCAGCATTTAAATTAGTTGAAATAAGTCCCATCTGTAGTGTCTGAAAAAATATGAAAGTTTTTTAGCAATCTAAAATAGCCTACCTACTCTCACATCTACATCATGCAAATACACCAGACTGTTAAATCGCCAATGATAAAAAATCAGTCTTTAATGTTCTTATCTTGCTGTACTTAGTCTTAGCAATGACCACAAACCCCAGAAAAGATCATTTTCATGGTATTAATAATCCTGGTAATTTCCTGCTACTTTTTCTAGATGTACATTAAATTTAGTAACATCTTTATAATTGACTTCATATAGAGGGCACAGTAGAGCCAAGACTAGGTCATGAAGTCCTATTCTTGTATCAATCTGTGTATAACAGAACCACTCTTTCCACCCTGTCCATTTAGCAGACATGCTATCTGTCACATATCAAGCTCAAAATATATTTGGGACTGTAAGTTACTCTTTCACAATGTTGACTTCTAATATAAAACATGATTTTTTTTTTTTTTTTTTTGTTTTCGAAACAGAAAACTCATTTTCCATTGCTGGAGGAACCTTCAAGTCATTCTGTTTCAGTCATGGCATATTAAAGTCTCAACTTGTACTTGATTAAAACTCTATTAATCATTATTAAAGATTTCTTCATGCAAACAAAATAGCATTTAGCTCATTTAAGTTATAATTGTTCGCTAATTGGGCAATAAGCAGTTCACAGAACTCTTAAATTAGCATATAAGTGCAAAAGATAAGTACATTGGGGATAAAGTTTCTTGCTGCACAGTTTCAGTTGGTTTTAATATATACACCTTATAACATGAATGATTGATATAAAATTATATTGCCTGTAAGAAATGAGTTCTCATTAACTAGAATTCAATTTCTTCTCAAAAAGAAAATTCATGCAATATGTTGTCAGAGGAAAAAGGAAATTAAGCCAATTTTCTTCTTGTCTATTTACACCGCCTGTAAGTATTGTAGGTCTGTAACTCCTACATGCTCTTTCACATCTACACAAAGATTTTATCTTTATATGTTTTAAAATCAAATAACTTTATCCATGTTAAAAAAAAAAGTAACAGTTATATTTTGGTAACAAAGTTTTTCTACCTGTATTTCTGGAAAATTAATATATTTTGCTATGTTTTCATCAAACTCATAAAAATAAAAAAAAAATGATGTCACTGTATGGAAAATATGTTACAGAATTTCTATATGAAATACATTTCTCCTGGTGTATAAGCTTTTTAAAAAGAACAGACCAAAACAAAAAGATGAAATACTGGGTTCTAAATTTGCCTGGATAATCTAGTGACCTTCTGTTAAGCAGTGACTGTATCAGTGGATAAGGGAAGGGCTGTGGATGTCATCTACCTGGATTTATGTAAGGCCTTTGACACATTATTCTTTCTGCTGAATTGGAGAGAGAAGGTTTAGATGGATGTAATAATTGAGGGGTAAGGAAATGGCTTGTTGGCTGCATCCAAAGTTTCAGTCTAGAGCTCAATGTCCACATGGAGATCAGTAGAAAGTGGTGTCCCTCAGAGATTCTCAACCTGATATCTTTATCAGTAACTTGAACAGTGGAATGGACTGCAAGGGTCCAGATGGCACCAATCTGACTGGTGCAGCTGATTTGTTGGGGAGAAGAGGAGACAACCAGAAGAACCACAACAAACTTGAGAAGTGCTCCTTTGTGAACATCAATGAGGTTCAACCAGGCCAGCTGCAAGGCCCTGCACTAGAGTCAGAGCAATCCCTAGTATCAAATCAGGCTGGGGGATCAACAAATTGAATGCAGCTGTCCCAGTGTCTGAGGATACTGGTGGATGAAGATTCAAGTGCTGGTAAAGTGCCCTTTCAGCCCAGAAAACCAGTGGTGTCCTGGGCTGCACCAAAAGTAGTGTGTCCAGTAGATCAAGGGAGATTTCTCTGCCCTTGAGAGACTTCAACCAGAGACCTCAATCCATCTCTGGGTTCCCAAGAGAAACATGGACCAGATTCAAAGAGGGTTCAGCAGAAAACCACAGAAATATAAGAGAGCTGGAACCTTTCCTATGAAGTCAGATTGAGAGAGTTGGGGTTGTTCAGCCAAAGGCTCAGGGGAGACTTTATGGTGACCTTTCAGTATTTAAAGCAGGCTTATAGGAAAGATGAAAACAGACCTTTTACCATGTCAGGTAGTGACAGGGACAATGGTTTTAAACTGAAAGAGGATGGATTTTGATTAGATGTAAGAAAAAAATTTGTTTACCCTCAGAGAGGTGAGACATTAGAATAAGTTTCCCAGAGAAGTTATGGATGCCCCGTCATTTGAAATGCTCAAAGTCAGGTTGGACAGGGCTCTGAGAAATTTGAAGTAGTGAAAAATGTCCCTGACTATGGCAGCGAGGTTGGACTAGATGACCTTTAAATGTCCCTTTCAACCCAAACCATTCTATAATTTGGAAATTAAGGCTGGACATTACAGAATAGGAGACTACATCTGTTCCAGGTATTTAAACTCAGCTCTTAAGATCTGCTACTAATAGAGATCAAGCCAACAGTCATTGACCAACACTGATAATAATCAAAGGGTATATTTAAAAGAAATTAGAAGTCAGCTCCTACAGGGCCTATTTTTCATTTGACCTTGTCTGAATGTGTCACACGAATGTAGGTATGCATGGCTTAAATGCAAACATACAAAGCTGGTGAAGTGAGCCTATGATCTCCCCATAACCTCAGGCTCATTCTGCCCATTGTGAGTTCAGTACTGCCAGAAGGGTATGCATATTGCCTTGAAATAGGCATTTCCATAAGACCTGAGTATTTGTATGCCAAAGTAGAGAAATTACATTTTCATTATAATTTCCCCAAACTGAGCTTTAAATCAAACCAAATTTCTGATAGGAAAAATTAAATTAAATATTCTATTCCCATATTCATTTTTTGTTTTAATCCCTTACACAGGATTAGTTTCAAAACTAGCAACAGCCTGCAAATTTTTTGTCTAATCAGGATGTTTCAACAAAATTTCATTTAAAAAAAGATTTGGTTTTATCTTGCGGACAGGCTAGAGGAATTTCAAGGAGAATAGAGTCAAGACATATGAAAAGATAATCTGCCACACTTAAGCAATATTCTATTTCCATTGGAACAAGATATATGATAGAAGGCTACACTGAAAAAAAAAAAAAAAAAGGACGAAAAGGGAGTAGAAATGGACTAAGAAAAGTAAGAAGATGATATACCACATATTACCCAAAGGTCAAGAACTGTCAGATCAGTATTAGCAGCTGAAATGAAGTACAGGCAGGCATTAAGTCCTCCCAGCAGCCACCAGTGCCACGAGGCATCTCAGAAAAAAATCCAGACTAACACCATGGCAGTTACTTTTTCCACTGACCTTGAACAAAATACACTAAGCTATTTGCACTGTTTGCCACAAGAGTGTTTTTTCAGAAAGATGGAAAGAACTACTTGTAACTCCCAGTATTGCAAGTCAGGCAGAAGGAATACCATTGGAATATTTCACTACATTAGGACATTCATAGACAATGGTAAACTTAATCAATAGTCTTAATTTGTTATTCATCACATTGTGCCTTCTATTTCCTCTTATGTCCTGTTAATACTGTGGGTGGAAGGAAAGGGAATAAATTCCAAATTCTCTACTGCAAATATATTTTTTCCTGATGAGATTGTGATTAATCTTGGACAAAATTCTGAATGTTAAAACAAAATAATATTATCCCAAAGGAATTAGAACAAACTTTAGTCACAAGACTCTATGCCAGTATGTTTTTTAAATTTTTGTTTCAATGATGAAAGAGCAATTGCTGAATTAGCATTATGTCATTGTCCCATTCTCACATTTTCTGGCAGAGAATGTTCTGTCATATTAGCCATTAGTGCATGAAATAAAGTTTTCAGAACCTGGGGAGCAAATAATCAAGTTAAATATATTTGTTCATGTAATTAAAAAATTTTCAAATATCCACACTACCATGTAAATTGTCTGTATAAACGAATGTTGCTTTCCTTTGCATCTTTTGACAATCAAAAGCAGAAAACAAACCCTGTTAAACTCATGTTCCATAACTCATTGACTACATGGTCTGCAAAGTATCCCAGTTACCGCGATTTGCCTACACACAGATTATTACGTCTCTGGAGATTAAAAGTGCATGACCGTGGAATATTTAGAAATGTGATACAATCACCAATTGGCAAAACACTTCTGTGAATGAAATGAATGGGTCGTAATGTTTTTATCTGACTTTAGATTTCCATTTAAGCAGGTTCTCCAGACTTTTCTTGGCTCCCTCCTTCAGTGGCATTCCAGAGGCAGATTTTCCATTTCCACAAAACATTTCTTTCTCTTCCTCTTCAAAAAGGCCTCCTCACTAGCATTTCACCAACTATTAGAAGAGACAACTCCTATGCATCCCCAACATCTTTTCACATATTTTAAATAATTTTAATTTTCCTAAAAATTTCCTTTTTTTTTCCCCCAAATTGATGTGCAGGAAATAAAATCTAATTTAAATTCAGACTAATAAATCTTATCAAACTGCAAAAATTGTGAGAAGTAAAAATAAAAGAAAGCAATAAAAATATGGGAACCACTTTTCTTGCAGTATACATTTTCTTCATCCATATATCCTTACAGTTAATGGAAAAAGGTAAAACTGCATCAAACCAGTATCGACTGTAATCTTTACCAATAAATCTCAGAAGTCCATTGCAATTTATGTCAAGATAAATATGTTCAGCCACAAATCAAAGCCACAATATTTTTTCCTAGTCTGGTCTATCTGCTGTGGAGGAACCATCTAATTCTCTAATATTATAAGACATTTGGCTCTAGAAGCATCAGTACTAATCCACTTTTTACATAATGTTTTCAAAATACAGAACTTTGATCATGTCTTAGTGCAGAACTATCATCATAATACCTGCAGTAATCATAAATTATTTTGTATTGTTAGCTCACAACAAATGGTTAGGTTGCCCATAGCTTTAAAAGTTTACTGTGTTGATAATTTCTGCAAGGTGCAGAAAGTTGACAGTTTTGCATAGGATTTTTTGAACAGTCTTATAATATTTTGCAAGCTGAAGTTAAGTTTTCATTCAAGTTAATTAATTGTGTCTGCACTCAGCCTGAAGACAAATTGCAAAACCACTAAAAATTAATTTCAGATGTTTTTGTGAAAGGAAAGTAGAACTGTAAATGGGTTTAGTGTCTTCTGATTAAATAATACAATGGAGAGAAGGTCCAGAGGTTTTCAAAACTCGATTTCCTCATTTCCTCATCGTCCTCAAATTTATATTTCCACAGTCGCTTACAAGGCATCTATCCATTTTGTTTCTGGAAATACTGATCATGTTTCTCTACAATCATATGGTGATTTAAGATTGGCCCAGGGGAATTTAAAAAAAAAAAAATCCTTTCTGCAAGGAAGACTCTTGAGTTTGGTTACTATTGGTTATGTACTGGACCAAAGTAAAACTTTGTACTTTTGTGAAAAAAGTCAGAGTATCCTCATGGTTAAAGCAATGGGCTGAAGAGAACCATGATTAGACATTAGAAATTATCTAATCTTATCTGATTTTTCTTAGTCTCACTCTGAGCATGACTGGGCCAAGAACTTAAAAGTATCTGTTTACCTAAATATGACTTTCAGTTTAGGAGGGACATGTGTGTTTCCACCTTCCTCCTACCCTCCAAAACCAGATACTTCTGAACATGACAACAAGGTTAGAATTAAATGTTTAGGAAACTTTAAGCCTCAGCAGAAGCATGGAATTTTAAATGCCTTAAATTTACATAGTGTTGGGAGACTCAGACACCCAAATTCTTATTGAATTTACTTCTCTCTTCAGAATTTTTTCTATTAATTTTAATAGAATTGTGTATGAGTACCGTAATCAAGTATCAAGGCATTTCTTTACACCAAAAGAATTAATCTCTAACAATTAGTTCCCTACATCATCTTGTTCTTTGCCTTCATTGCTGATCCAGGCTTCATACTGTGTTCTGCACTTCATCTATGGCAGACTGAGACACAAGTTCTTCCTATAGTATATAAATATTAAAATTCAGCTTTAGGCTCATGCATGAATAATGCAAGAAAATTATGAAAGAAGCCCCTGGACATAGCTCAACAGATGAGGTAATAACTTGAGTTCTGGGGAAAAAGAAAGAAATTGCCAGTCTCAATTTGGTTGCACTTCAAGAGAAAGTTATTTTTTGCTAACAAAAGAAATCACTAGAGCTGAACATTGTTTTACAATTTTATCTGTAAGCAAAAAGAGTTATCTGAACATTTTTTTTTCAAAGTTTGGCAAAAGTGAGAAAGGTAGGTGTGGAAGGGATCATTGTCTCATTCTATTTCAAAGTGAACTCTACAGAGTGTAACTCATTTCACCTTATTTCATCACTTTTTCTTTTAAATAAATACTTTTTATCACTAATTATATGTGGCATTTTCAGCACAGTGAATACTTCTAATGCTGATGGTAGGAAGGCACAAGGGAGTTGACTCAGAATATGGAGGCAATGAGCTGTCAAAAATGATGCTAAATCACGTGTCTGAACCACGGTTATCTTCTTGCTGTGCATTAAAACTTACTTTTTAATGAGAACTTTCTCACTTCTACCTCTGAAATAGAATAGAGGTTGAAAAACCACTTTCTGAGACAGTATTGTGAGAAAAAAATGAGATTTTCATCTGTATGAAAAAAATACTTTTCGATACTTTATACTACTTTTTGGCACTTGTGAAAATTTTTATTGCATTTGAGAATGCTTCTGAAAAGAAAGTAGACTTAACAAACCCACTCTTCTCTTTTAGTTCATGCAGTACTAAATTTTATCCTACATGTAATTTTTATTTTGTACATTTATTTCCTTGACCTTGCTATGACCAAAATAAAAGATTCTTACAACATAGAGAAAAAGTGAGATATTCTTGAAATTTTAAGGGAACCTACTTACAGCAGGAAGCAGATTTGTAGCCACAACTAAAGGAGTGCAAGGCAAAATATTTTCCTTGGGACTTGGAAGAGACTATGCAGAAAATGCAAGTTACTGTACTAAGAAATAAAACTAGAATTCTATCATTAAAGAACACACAAAGTAAAAAAGCTATGAAACTAACAAGCTTAAAGTAACAGAATATGTTGAGGGAAAAAAAAATAAAATGACATAATTTAAAGAAAATTATCTTTTGAATTAAAATGTTGGATCTATATTTTATCTTTTTTTTTTTTTTTTTTAATTCATAAAAGCTATGGTGAGGATCATCCTAATTGAGATTACATTTGCAATATTTTCCTGGCCCTTATTTAATTTAAAGGTATTTAATTTAGTAAGAGATTTTAAATTCTGCTTACTTATCCCCATAGCTGTGGTGTGGGAAAAATGCTTGTGTGCTGATGACTAAAATAGATAAAGATTTAGAGATCACTAAGTTCTTTATATTACTGTTGAGATTCTGATATATAGTTCCTTCATTATTCTGTTTTAACATTTCCTATATAGCTACTGAATTTTGAAAACCAGTCAAAAGTTTGCCTGAGATTGACATATTTGATAATTGCTTACCATAAAGAAGATTTTGGGGAAATATCCCCACTCCACATCTAAAGGTTTGAAAGGAATTTTTTCTTTAATTTACATTTTCCAAAGAAAAAAGTATCTATAGGTATTAAACAAGCTGAGAACACCTTCTACAACTTTAGTGTATAAGGTTACTGGCTATCTGAAACAGATATCAATCATGTTTTTGCCTTGTTTGAGATATTCACCTTCACACTGAGGTCTCTTCAGTAATACAAAATGAATTTCTATTGAGTCAATATATTTCTCACCCCAAGGAAGCAAAAATAACATGTGTCTTCTAAAATTAAACTTTCCCTACATGATAGCCTGATGAAAAAGGCTCTAGTTTGAACAGTCTATAAGTTTTATAGTTCCCTAGCAGACCCAAAGTCTTGAAAAAGATTTGAAAGAAACGTAAAGAAATCACGATTACTACAGTTTCAACTGAAGTCTGGCTTTTATAATAAGTCAGAACAGCAAAATAGAACTTAGAGCCTTTTCTTTAAGAATAAGCCTTTTAGTTAACCAGACTTACAAAGTCTCTCTTGAAAAGAAAGGATTCCTGACACACCAAGCTAGTAAGATTGGCTTAAATATAGGCTGCTCATGAGGCATATTTTGAAGACCAGCTGTAGGAAAGAAACAGTCGCTTCAGGTTTCTGCTTTGTTTTAGGCAGTACAAATAGAGAGTTAAAGCTCTGCAGTCATGCTGTATCACTCCAAGACATCTTTTTAGCTGTGATTGCTGTTTTTCTCCTTTGGATGCTTTTCCTGTCTGCTTGGACTGTGGCCTGTCACGCTCCCATTCCTATCTTGAGAAGACTGAATGCCTCCACTCGTTTCTTTCCTTCCTCATGCATTGTTCTGGTACACTACTACTGGTTTCACTGTCATGTCTTTTGCTCTTCTTCTAAGTGTCTTTCTTATACAAGAAGGATGGTACAGACCAATACTGTTAAGATCCAGTTGTTAGGAGATACCTCTGCCTGAAATAAGGTGCAAATGAGAACATCTGCTGAAGTCAGAATCAGTTACAGATTTTACTATTTATATTTTAAATTCCTCTCTTCTATGCTTCCTGGTGTAGCGGCTTATCCTATGGCAAGTTTCTTCTATGGCCTTGACAGTGTTTTGAGACTGGCAACTGCATTTTTTAGTCAATTACAAATGCTCAGCAAACTGAAAATAAACAATTATTTTTCTACTAAAATGCTTCTTTAAAATTATAAAGTTTTCTTTTATTATTTCATAACTTTGGCTATAAATGGAAAAGGGAATGCAAAAAGTGGTTCCAAATGAAATATATAATGAAGCTGTTAAAAATGACTTTATCTTTCATGAGTATTTATTCTTGACAGTGAAACTTCAAACTAGAACGAGAAGTATAATAGTATTATATTTTGTTTAATTAGTATCTCCTTCATTTCTCATTCTCCTTTATAGCTTTTTTTTTGGTTGTTGCTATTTTTGTTGTTGTTTGTTTTGTTTCTTTCTTTTTTCCTACTTTCCACAGTTGATATTGAAGTATAGAAAAGTATAATAAAGGGAACCCAGAGAAACACCCCAAAATATTTAAAAAAAATGTGACATTAACATTTTTTAGAGAGAATGGAAAATTTGGGTATAGATGTTCATTTACTTTTGCTTATTTTAACGCAATTTATAAAACAACCTTCAAAATAGATATTTTAATTTAAAATGCTAGTTAAGTATTTTAAAAATACTTCAAGTTAAGTTGCCTGAACCACTTAGTAAGGAGCCTTCAAACATTTTTCAGAATACTAGGGGCAGCAAAGGCACAAATAGAGCCAATGGCTTTGCAGTTAATTACCATATCCAACAAAAATATGCAGATAGGAGAATAAGTAAGAGAAGAAAGGAATGCACAGAGGAGAATCAGAGGATGAAGACTAGATCTATAATATGACTTAACATGAGGAAAGAACTTAATGACAAATGATAGAAAATTGTGGAGGATGCTGGAAAAAGATTTCATCCACTCTTTGCTCTAACAATTTGTATAGCAGATGATTGTAGAATTTTTGAGTTAGTTGCAGTAGTTGAGTAGAACAGCTTCTGTTATTAAAATGAAGAAAAATATTTGACTCTTGACTAATTGTAAATGGCTTAACATATGCAGACCTACAGATAAAAAGTATAAAATGCTTACTATGAAAAAACATCTTTTGATTGCCTTCCTGAACATTCAATTGTTCTCAAAAGACTATGAGAATTTATTTATGATTTTATTAATTTTTAATGCTATGTTATTAAAAATGAGAAAGTTTGTGGAGGAAGTTGCTAAAAATATTGTATTGTAAGCAACAAACAAATGAGCATGATCAGTTTGCTTTTTATCAAGCTTAATTTCAGGTAAATCTTACTATACTAACAATATTTTTAAAACTCAACAGTAATCAGTTCAAAGATTTAATGCCCTAGTCTATCCTGGGAGAACATAAATGGCTTTCATTGATGTAAATGTGAAATTTTCATTAGTGAATTTTATGTAACAAGGAGTGTGAAGGAGAGAGATAGAAAAAAATAGGAAGAACCTGTCAGAGAAGGGAAGCAAGAGCAGAAGATAATCAGCTGGACCTAGATGAGCTTTAAGGTCCCTCCCAACTCAAAGCATGCTGTGATTCTAGTTGTATTGGCTCCAGAAGTGATGCCTACAGCTGCTTTTTGCTGAGCAGGCCCTCGGCAAGGACAGGGGATGGAGGATGCAAGGCTTTAGCCCCAGGGTCCCCTGGAAGTTCCCTTCTGGTGGATTTTTGTGTGCAAAATAAATATGAAAATTATGAAAAGAGCTTTTACAGTACCTTTAAAGACACAGAGTCTCTGAAGGAACAGTTGTTCCTCCTTTCCTATACCAAACACGTTGGCTTTTCAACGCTGCCTGACTTCTGGCCATCATCAGTGTCAGAGCGTGCCTGTGATGGCTTTCCTGTCCAGGCTGCACAGCCCTGGTGCAAAGGTATTTCCACTACAATTCTTTATGAGCCAGGCTGAATGTGTGGCTTTAGTTTGCCTTTAGAGAGAAGAGAAAACCCTGAGCCCCCAGCCCAGCTGGGAACTCTCATGCTAGTTTCAGTGGATGAGCAGTCACTCCTCACAGGTGACTCACTGGGACTTGAGCTTGAAAATACATCAATAACTCTGAGAGATAAGAAATTAAATCTCTAGACTCTTTTTTATGCCTTACAAATTTTAGAGAAAAGATAAAAATTCTTAAGTAATTTGAACAGTTTCTTTCTTTGGTAGTTTCCTGGGAAGGTGAAATGTATCATAATTACAACATATTGTGTATTCGCGGGTTTATGTCCATTACTTGGAATTTGATCAGACATATATTAAGCCACATTGATATGTGCATATTTCTGCAAGTACACTTGAATTGTATGGCTGCAGAACAAGCAAGGTACTAAAGCAGGAAGCACTTTTGGCATTCTCCTTTGAAATCCTCTAATTACAGAGTTAAGCATGTAAGATCGTAAAACTAGAAATACTGTAGAAGCATGACTTTAATCTCTTTGTTAGGTCACTTGTACAGGGGCATGGAGAAACCCTCAGTCAAAAGCCTGGAGGCACTCACGAAGTGTTCTTTACATTTCTAATCCAGGAAGAGGAAAACAATTTTTGTCAGCTTTCAATTATAATCTGTTTTTAGTATCCTTTTAATAAATGGGTTTACTGCAGAATTAAGCTAGTGTCACAAGATTTTACTCATATTTTATAAATGCGCTGTGTTCGTGAGATTAATACATACTAAGTGGCATTTATAAAGCAATTAGTGTATTAGAATACAATACAGAAAATTTTCTAATAAAACTTATTATTGAAATGTCAACAAACACCAGTCAAAAATAATGATAGTAACAAAAAGGAAACATTTGACAGTATCATGTTTTAAATTAAATGTTGTAATCACAAAACTGCTATGTTTCTTGTTGTATTTAAGTAGTATTACTGGATTTGCATGAGGACAGAGGTGTCTGTTTCTTTCGCCCTGTTCTATCTGTTAATTTCCTAATTTAAAATTACAATCTCTTCTCTAATTATGAAAAAACTTTGTAAGAAAAATCTAATACATTGCCTCTGTTGAAGCAATATTTTGCAAATAAGACTAAAACTAAGAATACATAATCTTGTATTTCATTAGGGGAAAACAAACAAACAAACAAACATCATCACCCAAACCCACAAGTGTCATGTGTATACCAACGTACTATTATATTTCATAGCTCTCTGTCCCCAAAAATTGTTACTGTCTCTTTCACACTGGCATGTCTAGAACCAGAATTTTGGGGCAGTTGGAAGTTGCTGGTCTCTTCAAAAGATCAGGGCAACCAAGCTGGTTTCCTCCTTCAACCTGGCAGTGTTTCCTGGAGGTCGAGACTCTGCTTTGGATTTAAACACTGAAATGTTTTTTAGTGAGTTTTGCAAACTCCGTCATCAGCAAAGCTTGAGCCAGTTCCCTTGGACCAGGTCACCCCACGTGAGACCAGCAGGTTTTTGCCCCCTGAAACATACATGTGGTGTGGAGCACGTCAGCACCAACAGCATTGGAGTCCCTTCAGGCTGCATTTTTTTCAGCAGCCAAGCCCTTTCCCTTTACATGTGTGAACTGCAAAGTGCAAAAGACTGACAGGAATGCATTCCCGAATCCGTACTCATATCACAGAGAGAAAAATTCCTAACTTTGTTGAACTGTTAGTGACAGAAGTACTCCTGATCACTGTGGCAGTGTTATTCATGGCAAATATACTGACAGTTTTAAAGCATTTTTCTCTTAGAACATGTCACCTGTCATCATGCAGTGTAATCAATGGTATTTTTGAAATGCTAAATTATCAGGTACAAGAGGTATCACCACAGATGTCTAGAATAATTGGGCAACAGCATCAACACCATTGTAAAAATTAAACAAAGAAAACAGCAGTACTAACTTGGTTATTCTATTCTTCGTACCCATTACTCCTTTTTCCAGAGGTTGCTCAGCTGTTCCTCCAATACAGTAAATTGCATCATAACAACATAGCTTCTGATGCATCAGTGACCTCATTGATTCTAATAAAACATAAAGCTATAAAAGGCCATGATGGAGACTATGAGCATACTTACTCTGGTTTTTCAGAACTCCCTGTGCTGGTAAGAACAGAGTGAAAAGCCTTGTGGTAGAAGGGACCTTTACAACTTGAGTATAAAAAATATGGTCTCAATCTATCAGATGTATCTAAACAGAACTAAAACTAGTTAACTCAACTTGCCACCTCCCACAAGTCCAGCTTTGTTATGTATCTGTCACTGCAAGTAAGGCTTTATTTCTGAGCCATGCACTGATTTACGAGGCTCTGTGAAGTACGTGTTAATACTGTGCATATACAGAATCAGGTATTATACTAAAGGATTTACACTCTAAATCTATTTTTAATATTTTTAATACTCTGAGTAATGTGTTTAAGGCCTAACTTCCAAACTTTTGTTTTAAATAAATTTTTATTATTCTGACTCATACTGAATGTTACAGCAATAGATCTTTTACTGTGTTAAAGACCAGAATTCCTCATGAGAAGAAATTCTTTCAACTTTACAAAGAAAAAGAATGAATCAGGAACCACATCTAAATGTTCCTTGAGAAACTCCATATTAACACATATAACATATTAAACTCTTTTTTTTTTTTTTTAATCCACTTGCGTAAATAGGTTTCTAAGCAAAACACAAGGAAAAAATTGTGTTTGGAATTCAGACATCTCTATCATTCTATAAGTAAGAATTAAGTAAGTCTCTATGTGGCATATTACTGATTTTGCAACAGAAGAGAAAAAAATAGCAAGTTACTCAGAATTACAGTCTTTCCTACAAGTTTCCTCAGAACAGAACTCATATTTCCTGAACTTTAAATAAACTATGATATGCAAATCAAAACCCCAGACTTACTTAGAGGATGATTAATGCCTAATCATGGGCTTATTTAATTCTTAACAGACAATGTATATTTTCTACTGCTGCTCTCTGTTACCTCATAACAGAAAAAAAAGGAGCATCTGCATAGAGAATTTCTCCCTATGAGGACAACACTTATCAACACCAGAGATGTATGCCTACCCGTGACACCCTGTAACAGTAGAAGCATACACCTGAGTCCAGCACTTTATCTAAGTTGCATACAATAGGACATGTTCTATAATGAAAAGCATTAAAATCTTGAATGATATTTCTTATACTACTGAAACTGTTCTTTAATTAGCAGGTACAATTTGACACATGGAAGTATATCTGCATTAGAAAATGACATCCCTCTATGAGATTCATCTTTTAAATGTCAAAATGCAGCACAGAGTACTGCAAGAAAATAGGTTTTCATAATAAATTTCAGCATGACTTTTCATTAGTTTAGATCAGAACTAAGAACTCTTTTGGACAAGCAATGCTATTTTTTATGGTAATTATTTAAAAGTTATTGCTTCTAATATACTCCATTTAAAATTTATATGATTTCTTTGTTTTCACGGATTGATTCTCTGTCCTTTTCTTGTTAACAAAAGGAAACTGACTGGTTAAATCTGATTAAATCTATTCAGACCATTGCCTCTGCCAAACCACACAGGTCTTGACATCCAACTAGACAAGAATAAATGTTTTCATTACAAACTGAAAGCCAAAAATCCATATCATATTATAAATCTCATAAAGATATGACAATCAAATGAAAAGTGAAGTATAGCAAAGGAAATGTAGCAGTCCTGAAGTTCAGAAAATTGGGACATGCAGATGTAATAAGTCCTTCCAAAATTAATAAGAACCTGTTGTAAAAAAAAAATTGCATGGATCTGCATGTATTAGATTTCTTTTTTAGTTGCGTCAGCACAATGAAAAGTTCTTTTGTTACTATTACAAAAACACTTTAAGATATCCCATACTTATGATATAATCCCTTATTTAGGTATGTCAGTCAAATTCTACAGTTGAAGAATTCCTATCTATATATTAGATATATTTATCTAGTAAACACTGTAAGAATTTGTTTATGGTGGGCTGTTCAGGTCCAGTCCAGCTAGCTGTGGACCCCAGCGCACTCGATCTTACACAGGACAAAAAGCATAAGACGAGAAGCGCTCTTCTCCACGTGGGAGCAAAATCCTAAATTTATTTCCTTGCTAGGAGACACCAGATCATCCAGGTGACCCCCCAGGTGGAAAAAGAAAAGACCAGATGCCTCATGGCGGGAGACTTTAAACCTGGGGGAATGGGGAATGGAGGGGCAAGAGGGCCACAGCCAATGGGATTCAAGTGAGAAGGGGGCAAGGAGAGTCCCAGGAGTAAACCTGGGACAAACCATCACCACCAGGGATTTTTGGAGGAGGGAAAGACCGTGTAGTATAAAAGAGGAATCCCATGAGGATACAAACATACTATTCTATGCAATAATACAGAATCCAGTGCAAAACAACCAAATAACTACTTAGTGCAATACAACAAACACAGCTGTATAGAAAAAAAAATACACTATTTTAAGATCTGCCTTTTTTTCATTCACAATGGATCCACTTTGAATTACTGAAGATTTAGATTTTGACAAAACTCATAGTTTTGAATTTTCTATTAAAGATCTGGTGCCGGATAGAATTGTGAGTTGTTTAACATTTCTACTTCAAAGAATCACAGAAAAAGTAGAGTTGGAAGGGACTGTCAAGGAACATTGAGTTCAGCTCCTGGAGTGTACCATCCCCAAGAGTCACACCATGTGCTCTGGAGTATCAAATGAAAAGCCTTTTCTATTAATTTGTTTGATTAAGATGAGTCTAGCGTAAGCACTGACCTCCTTTAGAACAGTATAAGAAATTATTACACCATTGCTAGAATGTTACTATGAAGATACCATATTGTAACTGCAAACTTTAGTAGAACTGGAATGGCTCAATAAAGTGACACTAGCAGGCACAACTGAAAGGATCACTTATGCCCCAACCATTCTCTGTGCAAGGATATCTGGAGATAGTGGTCAGTAATAGAAGTGTAACACGAAAATTTTGCCACCTTATATAGGATTCCATCCATGATCAGTTGCAGCCACATCCCTTAATATAATGCCACATAGCCAATAGAATACCTGACCCTGCATTTTTCCAATGTCCCTATATTTCTTCTTTTTTTTTTTTTTTTACTTTTTAGACCATTGACTGCCACTAATTTACAATGAAAATATTCTCTAATTTTACTATGTGATCCTAACATTTTGCATTTTTTCTACCATTATGTCATATGTAAGTAGACTTACATATGACATAAGATTGTGAATCAAGAAATGTAGTTTTTCTCCCTATTATACTAGATTCATATTTCTATTGAAGCCAGTGGACTTTAAAAAATGTGAAAAGATTCAAAGAATTAAAATCTTAACCACTATAAAAAAAACCCTGGATTGTTTTATACGCATTGTAGTACCATTGGTTGAATAATTAAAAGGATCCAGGCCATGAAATTGTTAGTGGTTTGGGATTGAAGTTCCTAACACATACTGTTTTTGTAATCCTTAATATAAATCATCATTCATAGTAGGAAAAATTGGCCAATTATATAACAAGGCAGCTATAAATTGTTAAAACATATTGTGTGGATTCTGAATAGGGAAGCAAGTGGTGGGGAATTCTCGTGCTATTTACTGCTCAGTGTGTTCCCCAAGAAATAATGATCAAATCCTCATACATAATGCTGAGGAAAGAATTTCTACATGACTAGAACCCAGCACCTCATGGCACTAAACTGCAGGTCATTTGCATGCCATTGTCCATGACTGCTGTGAAATCTATGTCTAATAAAAAGGCTTGCTTCTTTTTTTCTTGGCTACCCCTTCTCTAGACTAAAGATCCATTGTTCTGTGCCCTGAATTGCTTTTGCAACCCCATTTATTTATTGATTATCTTCTCTTCTGTAAAATCAAGCTTGTTAATTTCAGCTCTGGAAAAGTGTTGACACTTTCTTAAAATCATCTGCCCTGATTTCCTGTCTGGTATTGTGTATCTGAACCATCCTTTTCCAATTCTGTTTTTAGAACATTTCAACATGTTGTGTCTAAGACCTTGAGACTGTCTTTTCACATAATTGTTTTGATTTGCTTTTTTCACTGTATCAATTAAAAATTTTATCCAAGTGGATTCAGGTTCAACATTTAAAACTTTTGTTCTTTTGTTCTAAATACTAACACTTGTGTAGGTGTTTTATGTAAAATGTAAGGAGGCTTTAGTACCTAAAATATCAAAATATCCTTTGAGACTGTATCAAATAAATTTTTTTAGCACTGAAAATGAAAAATATGCACAAAAACCTTTAAAATCCTTCTTTATAAATGCCTTGTTTTAACAGGCATTGCATAATTTAACTGAATAGTATAGCAATTGAAAACTGATTATAAGTAAAGATCACATTTCCTATCAGGGCCAGCAGATAGAAAATCCTAGTCTTGTTAGAATGAACTCAGAAAGTTGATCATTCTTGAAATATCTCTATTTTCTTACTATCATCAGTGTTATAAAAAAAAAAAAATCACTTCCTGTATCTGAGATCTGCATACATATTTTGCTTTCGTTTTGTTTCTGGAATGGAAATCCAGTGCTTTACTCAGCATTCTGTCTCATCTTGTAGGTCCTTGTCCTAATTACAATCTTCAGTAGTTGCATTTTACTGGAGGGAAATACTGCTCAAAAATTTAAGAACCTTTGTACTAGAAATGTACTGATCAGCCCGTTAAAATCCTTATCTGTACTCCATTCTAATACAGAAATGCAACAAGCCTCCTGTATAAGTCAAATATTGTTCACGTATGTACTGTTCATGTAGTAGGTGTTTTCATAACTTAGCTGAGCGTGTGCAAATTGGCCTGTTACTCCTTTTGTATTCACATATTCATCAAATTCCCACATTACTTATAAAAGGGTATCTTGTCTGGATACCTGTTGTCAGACTGCAGAAAAATGAAATAGCAGTTCCCTGCAGAGATAGCTTTGTGAGTGTTTTTGATATTCTGCAGGAAAATAAGTGGCACTGTTGTACTTAAAGTAATGTTCATGCTGCGTTGCTTTAGCAGATTAGTACCGAGCTCTTGCTTTGCAAGGAGTTTACATTTTGATTGAGTATTGTAGGCTGAAGATTTTATTGTAAAGATAAATCTTACCTGTTTGTAAATAAACCTTACTTCTTTTGTGTGTCCTCAGAGTGTAACTGAACACTGATCTTGTTCATGGTTTTGAGCTCATTCTTCATTTCAGATGAATGAGAAGGGCAGCAAGCTTCCTTTTATGTATTTATCTACTTATTATTTTCTTTCTTTTCCCTCTTGTTTGCTTCTTGCTCTTGTCAATTAATAGGGAAAGACTTAAAACCAAGACGTTGCACATCCACATTTACGTGCATCTACATATCTACTTCATATATAATTGCTGAATCCTTTCTAGTCAGAGGGGAAAAAAAGACACTAATAGGCTATAAGCATTCATCTGACATATTATATGTCTGCTTTACAGTGAGGTTATTTTAGTTCTCTATGCTTACTAAGGAAAAATATAAATATTAACCTGATATAATGAAGTATAAATATAGCACAAATCAAAACTTTTTCACTTTTGATCAAGCAAAGGTGTAGGAATAATTTTATGACCCAGACATAGGATCCTAGGTTGAATTAAGTGAAATTGATGTAGTTGTGTGCAGAAAATGGAACAATGATGGAATGGAGGAAAAATAAGTTTTTAATGTTACTATTTATGAAGCAGAATGTTGCTGTAAATTTTTGGGAAATGCTATGTGTTTATATTTCTGCATAGCAAGCATTTCCACATCATGAAAGGCAATTGCCTGGGTCACATTGTTCACAATGCAATGAAGCATGCAGATAAACATCTGCCCTGTGACAGAGCTGTCCTGAATATTAATGTGGTTAATGACTTCTTTTCTTTGTAAAAAAAATCCAGAAGAAAAATTGCATTAAGTGTGTACAGTGGTGGTAAAGTCTGTTTTCATCTGTGCTTTATTTCTCGAAGCAAGCCACCGTTTATTTATTTTCAATATATATTTATATGAGTTGCGTGTACAATTTTTTATTGTTTTTTTAGCAAAAAAAGTTTAAACGACTTAAAGCCATGCCTGAATAAATAAGAAAAACCTAAAATTGTGTGCCACTTTCCTTTTATTCCTATGCTTTTATTTGTCCATTTCCTCAGTGGAGATAACTTTATATTACAGAAATGTAAGTGCCTACAGCAAATTTTAAGTTCTGAAGTCAAAGCAATAAAGTCATTATCATAATTAGCTCCATAGATAAACATAATTGAAGGATAAAGATCTCCCTGAAATTTTCACTTTTCTTAGATACCCCAAAAAATTCAAGAAAATATTAGTTTTAAAATTTGTAGTTGAAAGAAGAAGGAGAGGATGATGTGAAGCATTATAACTAATCTTTCTTGTGTGGAAGATTTTACTAGAAACTTTTAAAAGTAATTTGAAACAATTTTATTTAATGTGAACCAGGTATGCAATTTGAAGAAAGAAATTTTGACAGTAACTGTGCCATAATAAAATTAAGATGTGCATGTAAAGAGCAATACAAAATCAGAAATGGATTCATACATGTTGAAGGTAGTTAGATTCCATCCCTCCATCTACAGTGATTTCATATGTAAGATAAACACTTTTGACTTCCTCCTTAACCAATGCAGAAATATTTTTTTTACAATTTTGCAGTTTTTTATTAGAAAAGTTTTCTTCTTTTTTTCTGAGAAAATAGACATGACCTTTCCATTGGCAGTGAAGGGAACATAGAATGACACACATGGATATAGATTTAAGATGTCTGCTCAGATCAATCCTATCTCTGGTTCTTATTTGTCTGGGATTTCTAAATTATCAATGGATTTACAAAAAGTCATCAAAAGAATGTTTTTATTTTATGATTTTTGTAAAATCTCTGGTAGGGATGACATTATTCAGTAACTCTGAAAAGTACCCTACTGTGCTTAAAGCCATATATCATTGTAGATGCTGGCAAGCTGAACTCCCATTCCTTCACCATTGCTCATCATTCCTTCCATGCCTTCGCGTTCAACATTTAAATGCCAATAAAATTAAGATGGCTGCAGTGGCATATTGGAGTGAATTACTTGAATGATAATCTACAATTTATTGATGTCATGTGTCACTAATTCTAAATTTTTATCTTTTTCTTTATTTTCTTGGAGGGAAAATTTTGGCAAAGGCTAAACTATTTGTTGCATACGTATTTTTTTAAATCAAAAAGCCCATAGATCTAAAAGTAGAAAATTCATTAGATCATCAAACAATATGATAATTGCAAAAGCCAGTGACGTGAACTATTAACTGTCTTTTGAATATTGGCACCATTACATCAGACTGTGTGTCTGCCTCCTAGCTACAGCAATTGAGACTAACATCAGAGTTCCCTTCAAAAAGAGAAAAATGAAAAAATGAATCTGCAGTCTATTTGAGGTTTTCTAAGGCAATAAACATAAAATATTTGACCCAAATACAATACCCCAAATTTATGCAAAAACTATTTTTTGAATATTTTTTACATCATGACAGCTAAGTAGTTTCAAAGAAGGTGTGCACTGTAAATGCTGATTATTGGACAGCTTTCTGTCATAAACACTAAAATTATTAGATTTACATATACATTATTCCTACAGAAATCTTTTCACTAAACCTTCAACAAAAGTGACATCAAAAGATACTTCCTTTTTGTAATAGCAGTGTACAGCTTCTTTGCATCATTTATTTTCAATTATGCACGTTACATGAATGAAGAATCAGGACCATACCTACATGGGCTAGCTACACATCCCTTCACCTGATTTTATTTACTTCATAATAAAAAAATATTTTATTATACACCATTTTTCCTTTTTTTTTTTTAATTATATTTTAGTACCAGGGTCAATTATTCCAGGTTCCCTGTCTATATCACCTACTATCTTGGTGTCTCACATATTTTTATTCCTAGTCTTCCTTATGCTCTGCAGAAGATCAGGAATGCCTCTCCCCAACTCCTTCCTTTTGATATATTTATATTGAAATTACTTTGGTTTGTCAGAATGCAGTGAGTTCTTGCTGTATATAACCAGGATTTGCTGAGTCCTATTCCAATCCAAATACTTAAAGGATATCTATGATTATATTTTCCATTAAAATTGTCTTTATCTTGTGAGGAATAGTGTGATTTTTTAAATGAATATTTGGTCCACCGTCACCACGCATAATTCTGCTCAGTAGTAGCGGCACAGGGTGCCTTCTAGAGGGCACTCCTTGCTTTCTTACCTGTGTAAACCAATCTTTTCCAGAGAGAAATTTAGAACACCTGTATTAGCCTCTGTCTCTGGATGATTCACTAGAAAAGGCTGTAATTTTCTCTTTTTCTACTAACCTTATTAACTCCCTTCATTAAAGAACTTCAAATACATAGTCTAAGTATGGTCCGTAAAAAGAAGAAAATCTGTTTCAATCCTCCTCGCTAAGAATTCCCACAGCACTCTGGATTTGTATGAATTAAAGCAGGTTCTTGTACTAGGGAAAAAAAATATGACTAATACTAGAGTTAATGAAAGTTCCTTACATGGATAGCTGTCTGGCTCCTTGCTTTATCATTATCTATAATTAGAGTGTGAAAATTTGGTTCAAACAGCCGTTTCTTGTGTTATTATTTATCTCAAGTATCCTGGACAGACAGATTATTCGTTGTGGCTGTGACAGAAGGTAAGGAATACTTTCGTAGCAGCTTCTTAAGTGCACCAGTCCTGTACATGGACAGACATGACAAATCTGCTGAGTTTGATAGGATTACTTCTGAAGTCAAGACCTACCAATACTCAAGCTGACTACGTATCATATATTCTTCCTTAGATTTTTTCCTCTGCATCTCATAAAGCAGATTTGAGTCTGTGGAGATTCTTTAAATGCAGGGTAGTGTCCAGGTGATATAATGCCTGTATAAAATCCATGTCTTTATGCAACCACACCTTGCCATATCCATTCAAAACCTACCATAAGAGATGTGTCAGTGACACTGTAGCAAATATTTGATTATTGTAAAGACCTAAATGGGGATTACCATCAGATGATGCTGTATATTTATTGTACAAAATTTTTATGCTGTAGAGTTTATGAATTGTCTGAAATAAACTTGAGAAAGAAAAACGGAAACATAATTTAAATTTCCTTAAAGAAAAAAAATTAAAGAAGATACAATGCTAAATAAGCCTTAAGAAAAGAAACCCACTTTTAATATTATTTTGGGTTTGTGATTAATAAGAAAATTTAATGGAATCCTGTAAATTATATTATTCATTTTTAGAGAATATTTGCAACAAAAGACATCCTCCAGTTTTCTGTAAACAATTTTTCAAAAGCCATGCTTTAGCTACAGTTGTCTTTTCCTAGACATTCCTTGAGGAAACATCCCATTTCTACTTTACAATTGCCTATACAGGAGAAACTCCTTAGCATTTTCTGTGACTTCAGAGAGTGATAAGGCATTGTCGTCTGTGAGGTATGCCCCAGACTTTTTGACAGGAAAAGATGTTTTTCTCCTGATTTGAGTTTGGAATTCTAAATTTATATAAATACCATGAAAAGGCAGTTTTATAATATAAGCATAGCACAGAAAGTTTTTAAGCACAGCCACTACCTTATCAGGAAGATTCCTACAGTAGCAAATGCGAAACTCAATTTTGCACAAAAGGACAATCACATAGGCAGCATTTTTATTGTGTGAAAGGAGAAAGCATTTGGAGAATACATTTAGTTTGCTAAGATAAGAAGTCTTACATAAACAGCACTATTTCCTTTTGCAAAAATCTCAAGGGTGCTATTCTATTTAAAAAGGAGCTGAGTTAACCAATTTACCCTAGCTCTGCTCACTGAGGCACTGGAAGATACATGTGGATGTTAAACTGTACATGAACAATTAAGGAAGAATATGTACAGATGTGACAGGCCTTCAGATTTTTCTCTCATACTCTTCCAATCAGTCATAAAATTGTCTCTCTCTGATAGAAAATACTGTATGTTACTCTGAAGTAGCAATTGCTTACTGTGCTTTCTGTTGTTTATCTAAGCTCATAACCATAGTCAATTCATTACAGAGTGTATGTCAGCCCAGTGATGCGGAAAACTAGGTCACTGACATGGAAGGGTCAGATGCTAGATAAGATCTAGAAGGATATGGGCTGTGAAATCTGAGTGAGAAGAGAGTCTTGGTCTCTTGAGAAATGGCAGGAGATACTGACATTAGTGTTTCATCCTCTGATCTTGCCACAGCAGATGGCACTGACAGTAGCTCTAGAGAAATAAGACTTAAAATTAACATTTTTCAAGTGAATTGCATAAGAATTAATGAATAAGAAGTGCATAAAAATTAAGAAACAACTCTATAAATTTAACAAACAAATTTAATTGTTTGACAGGGTTGTGGACAGATTCAGACCCGCTTTTATATTTTAGATCTACATGTAGCTGGGAAATTTTGGGGATAGTACTAAGGAAAATAAGTCATTAAGTTGATGTAGTGTTTGTCAGTTTGGCCCAATTGAGTTTCTTAATCATTTCTGCAGTCTATCACAAAATAGAGGAAATAAATATTAAATCAAGCTATTCAATTGAATTAAAAGGAAGATTCATTTGTATGTCAGAATTACATCAATTTCATCATAACAGTATGGAGATTCTGATGCTCTCTCTTTGCATATACATTTCTGTGCTTCCACTGTTCATTTTTGCAATAAAAGGATGGGATGAGGAATCATAGCTACTTAAGTAAATCTGTAGGTAGCAAAATGTTAGGTTTGGTACATAAATCACAACCAAAGTTGAAAGAAGCAGGTCTGTTTTGCATCTACATTTACACAAACAAATCAACTCTTTCTTGAATAAAACCTCCTTAATCTCATTTAAATATCAACACAGTGTTCACTTCCTGATGAACCTCTGAATTCCACCTATCTTTCCTTAAAAAAATCTGGTCAAGCAATATACTCCTTTTACCCTGATCAGAACACCAGCTTTCTGCTGCTGTGATGATGTGCAGACAAAGTAGTCATCTAATGTGGAAAAAATAGCCTTTTCTCCTAGCAGCTACTACACACAGTCTGACAAATCTTATCAGAATCAGTGAAAAGTCTATCCATGGTAGGCATATTTGGCTCCTGTCACTGCAGAGACGAGAGAAAGGACTATCCAGAAGGAGAAAGAGCCGTGGCTGCGAGACACAGTAAGTGCAGCTTTGATGGTATAAATCGTAGATATTCAAAAATTCTCAGCTATAATAAATAGTGCTGCAAATACAACAGTGTCTTCACATAGATAAAGTATCCAGAAGCTGGGTTAGGGAATATAATATTCTGATTTGTGCTACTGCTGCAAGGTAGCTTTCCAAATCTTGACCTTGCTTCCCTGCAAGCTATTTCCAAAAACTACGAAGATTTTCAACTTTAAGTGCAGACTATGCAGACTTGATTTTATTTGGTTAATGGATCTTTGCTAAAAATATACCCACTGGATAATTAAAAACCTTATAACAATTGAAATTAAGTTTATGTAAACTCTATGACTTGTTTTCTTTGACAATGAATCCTATGTGACATGAGAGACAGAATTTATCATTCTTTCTCTAGTTTCTCCACATTCTTTTTTTCAATCTGATGGATGACATAAAAGGAAAATGAATTTTTACTTTTAAAGAAAAAAGATTCACAATTTCTTGTGTTTTTTTGCTGTTGATCATTTCATTTTTTCAGTCAGCACTTGTTGCAGTTGAATCATGTCAAATACAAAAAACCTGAAGTTCCCATAGTAACACTGATATATTCACAAGGATATTAAAGCCTTTAGAGTATCTTAATAGTAGTGTTTATTTAGTTTATGTCTTCACTTTTGCTCTTCCTTTCAATCTGTTTTTAGCATTCTTACAGTATTTCTTCTTTGAGTTATGTTAGTTGCTATGAAACTAAGGTTGTAAATAAAGATGAAACATATAGCTACCCACAAGAATTATATCAAATCAGTTTGCCTCAATTCTGAAATGTGTACTTCAAAATGTGAACTCTCTCTGAAAAATAAAATAAAAAATAATTGTCCTCCCCATCCCCGCAAAAAACCTCAAAAAACTAAAAAACCTCTCATGTAAAAAACCCCAATAGTTAATATTTTATATATCAGACTGAAAGAACTGTTTTATAATAAAATAATAAATGCATATTTTAATAAAGTCTGAGCATGATATGCTGCTCAATGAGTGTAACAAAACCTCTTTAGCTAGAAACTGGCCTAGAGAGGATTCAAGCACCTTTAGACCATAATTTGAAGATGCTACTAAAATTTAAATTAAGAAATCTTAAGGAAAAAAAAAGTTTAACATCAAATGCCCAAATGCCGTAGGTTTCTTCTCTGCTGGATATTCAATGATAATAATAATGAGACATCTACAGCATGGAATGTAATATATATTTGATCAAAGTCCACTGAGAAGAAGGATTTTTGAGACTTGATAGGTTAAAAAAGAACTTAAAATTTCCAGTTTCAGGAATGAGGAGAAAAATGAAACATCTCAATGTTAGATTGATAGTGCATGATACAGGATATTTGTGGGGCCTCTTGATGTCAAATTTAGAGATGTGCGAAGGAAGAATTGGATGGCTTATCTCAGTACCTGTCATTTAAGTTCTTGCCTCAGCAGAAGCACAGAATCACAGAATTACACAAAAGTCAGGTTTGAAAGGGACCTCTGCAGGTCAACTAAGCTACCTTTCTGTTCGAAACAGGAACTTGGGTCAGGTTATCCATGGCTCCATCAAGCAAATTCCTAAATCTTTCCTGTGAGGGGAGATTCCGCCATTTCTCCAGGCATTTTATGCCAACATTTAATTGTCCTCAGTTTTGTTTTAGCGGTTTGGTCTTTTTTTTGGTCTGTTTTACTATATATAGCTCCAGTCACTTCAAGTATTTCTCCTCAAGGGACTTCTGGTCAATTGCTTCTTGTCTTGTCACTGTGGATATTACAAGAAGCATAGGTCCTGGGAGACTATGATTAGATCTCCCATGAACTACTCGGGATTAGTCTGACTCAAATGCAAGACTTCTACATTTCCTTTTGTTGAGCCTTATGTGGCTTCTGTTGGCCCAGTCTTCCATTTTTTTCCTACCCCTGCTATATAACTCTCCCCTCATGTTTCTTTTACTTGTGAATGAGATGACAGTTCATTCACTGCTGTCATGGAGATAGAGTTATTGAGTAGTATTGAACCCTATAGCATGTCTGGAGGGACTCACTCTTGAAAACTGCCATTAACCAACATCCTTTGAACTAGTCAATTAAACCAGTTTTTCATACAGGTTACAGTCCATCCATCCAATCCATCTTAGAAAAAAAGATGCCATTGGGAGTTCATGTCACCCCTCATTCTTTCTTTCATCTCCTTACCAAGTTGTTCCATTGTACAAAGCGATCAAGTTGGTCAAGAACAGTTTCCCCTTGGTAAATACTGCCTTTTTTCCAGACTTTCATGTGCCTGGTAATAGCTACTCTGGGATCTCCTCAGGCCTCTGGAGTGAAACTGACTTTTCTTTCCAGGATTTTCCTTTCTGAGCTTTCTGTATAGGTGCACAGTATTTATCCCCTGGCTGCAGGTGTTTCAAACATAATTTAAGCCATTTTATACTAGAAGTTGTTGGGGTATTTTTCTATATTTGCAATGTACTTATCATCAGCCTGCTGTCTATAAGAAACACACAAATAACACCAACATATTTGTGCATTTCAACAAGCTTAGAAGATTGTTTTAGTAAATCAGTCAGCCTCTATCTGACTGATTGCAGGTAGCAATAATAATCACTTATCTTTTAATTTCTACTGTGATTTTAAAGCCCTGAACAATGGAACTGTATTTTCTACTCACTGCATAAAACACTATGTGCATTTTTCATTTTGCCAACATCCCATGTGTAAAGAAAGGCATCAGGCACCTTGCTCATGGCCAGATGGTAAAAATGCATATTTGGCCATTTTCCTACTTTTTGGGTTGCCTGTGTTATTTTGTGTTCTGTTTCCCTTCTACTTATTTGTTCTTGAATGTGTTCCCTTGTGCCCTTGCTTTGCCATAAAATTGCCTTTACTCTAAGCAACAGCAAGCTGTGTGCTCATGTTGTAGAGGCTTGACACTTTTCTCTCAGTGGGCTTCCCAGCACCTGCTGTAATATCCATAATCTAAACCTTCTTTGCCTCCACTGTTGAGGTATTTTTTTTATTTTTGGAATGTAAGTGTCAACAGATGTGATTGAAGATAATGAGACACAGTACCACTGCAAGATTACACTTGGGAGGGTGGCTGGGTGAAATTGTGCAGAATAGATGGCCCTTGCAAATGTATGCTGGCTATCTATCTGTAATCAGGCTGATTTTCAGTGTACTGTCTAGATTAGATGGATAGATTATTTTTGGTGAATAAAATCGTTAAAAGTTAAGAAAAGCACTCATTTAACCTAGAAGTACAGACATTAGATGGATAAATTTAGAAATTACTTAATCTCCAACAAATATGCCATGTTATGTTTGATGCAACTCACCTTCAGTTTACTAAATACAACACAAGTAACTTGTTCAGCAATTTGAGAAGTCTCATGCTGATTTGAAAAATGAATTACAAATTCTCATTACTTATATTCCTATCTAAGCAAGTTTCTATATAGGTTTCCTCATGAAAAAGGAACAGGGAAACAGGAGATTGCAATTATTTGATAATGCTGGAAGCAAGTACAATTGATCAGGATAGTGCAAGATAGTTTAGGTTTTTTAGCTCATTAGTTCAAGGCTGGAGGGTGTTGTCATGTTACCATTGCTGTTGCATGCATCACACAAATGCTGAGATTTTGCTTTGACAAAGATAGAGCTACTCAAACTGAATTGTAGTTGAAAGAAGAGGGCACAAATGGAAATACTGTGTGATCTCATCCTTTATTTTGTGGTATATTTACACACTGAGTTGCAATTCATTGTAAATGTGACCCTCAAAAGCTATCTTTAGAAGTGAAAAATGCAGTTTAAAATTTAAGCTTCAGTAGGCAGTGAAAATAGAAAAGCTGTGATGATATTTTTCAGATATTTTCTGATGTGATTTGTTCCTAGCAGATATTAAAGGACTTTCAGGTGTGCTATAAGTACTTTTAATTGTGTTGAAGGCAGTGGTTGCATCTAGAGGAAATTACTTTGGAAACTGTTTTACATGTTTGACACACAGTCAAGAGAAATTTTGATATGATGAAAATTTTATGTTGAGTACAGGCCACAACCTACAAACACATACTGAGAATCTGAATACACCCTGAGAAGTATTTCCCACTGTGAAGTATTTCCAACCAATTCTTTCTTTCACAGCATTTATTTTTGTTATTGCAGGTGGCTGTTTTAACGTAGTAAAGAATTATTTTTATTTTCATGTAAAGAACCAAATCAGAACACAATGACATAACCTCTAACTCATAACTCTTCATCTTAACATGTACTGCCAGAGCATTACCAAGCAGTAAATCACATGATAAAATCTCACAACATAAGAAACTGTATGGTTTCTTGTCTCTAGCTTTTTCTCTGTATTTCTGTGATAGAATAATTTTAGTTTCCAACATCAATTACACAATATTTTTTATTAACCACATCTTATACTCCTTCTGAGCCATCCTGGAGATGGAAATAGAGGAAGAAACTTAAAAAGACAGGGCATTTTCCAATGGAAATATTTCCAAGACAGCATAATAACAAAGTCCTCTTGGAATGAGGATTTACTTATGCACATAGACTTGTTCAAATGTAAGGTTCCAGAGAGTATGGGTCAGAGAAGGCATAATACATGGCCTCTGTACAGATTTTACATCAAGTATCATCTTGATCTCTTTATCAAATGGAGGCATTTTCATGGTCAAATCCAGATAATGCTTTTAGTTTTGACTTTACTTCATAGTATTTTTCCAAGCTACACAGTACCTGCCTCTGTACTTTTAAGCATCTGTGGGTGGGAAATCTGTAGGATCATTTGTCAAAAAACACACTTCAAAATGGTTTTGGTTTGGAATACAGGAAAAGTCCAGCATTTAATCTGAAACAGCTGTAGGCTGAAGATATTTTCTCCTACTCTCTAAGCATTGCAGGAGAGTTATTCCACATTCTTGCAAACACCCACTCTTTAATATTATTAAGACTACTCTTAGTAGAAATATGGTAAAATTAAGTATGCTCAAGACAATTCAAAGATTCAATGTCTGTTGAAGCTATTTCACTAAATCAGTTGGCTTAACATATCAAAGAAAATATAAAATAGGTAACTGTGTCAGTTATACAAAGCATGAATGTCCTACATCGTGCTTATTAAGTATTATACAGCAGTATTTCTTCTTCTTAGACATTAGAAAATCATAAGCCAATGCAGAAAATTCAGTATATGAGGCAGCACCGAAAATATACCTACAGCTGGGAAGTGTTCTGATCTGACAATGACATCTCATTTATAAGCTGGGAAAATCTTAGCAGAGCTATAATATTTTACAAGCAAGTAGAAAGAGTTTTGATCTTGCCCGTCTGGTCATCAGACAGCCCCTGCAATTAAAATTACGATAGTGACATAAAGCATCACACAGATGGTGTGTTGCCTTTTAGACAAGGAGTCAAGAAGACAATTCAGGTCTTGAAGAAAACATCCTCCAGAAGCATGGACAGCACCAGGGAGATGGTCATAAATAAACTGTACAAAATAAGGTATGCTGCTCAGGAAAGCTGCTTGCGAGGCATTATAATGAGCCAGAGTCATGATAGTTGCACAGCAAAATAGAAAGGGAAATCCACCTGAGAAAATAGAAAGTCTGAAAAAGATTCATGGCACACAAAATCATCATTAAGATACAGCATACATAAGCAAATTAGATGACCTAAAAAATCATCACACTTTTCATTTATCAAGCCTCATGTGGTAAACTACAGACTCTCAATGCTTTTTCCTCTTCAGATACTTGAAATTGGATCAAACCTTTGAGAATTTTGGTACAGATCTGAGCAGTTTAATTTCTCCCCAATGTCAGTGGGAGTTAATGTGTCTCCGTGTCGTGAAGGTTTGTAGCAATAAATTACTGCAAAGTACTAATCCAGTATCAGACTCTTTGGTACAGTAAAATTTGGTATTCTAACATCTTAAAATCTTTGCATTAAAAATATGTTTCTTTTTAAATTACATTCTATTTATCACCTGAAGTACTGCATCTAGGTCTGGAGTCCAAAACACGAGGAAATGTGGACCTGTTAGAGCTAGTCTAGAGGAGGGCCAAAAGATGATCAAAGGGCTGGAACATCTCTCTTGCAAGAACACTTTTTTTTTGTATTTGTTCAGCTTGGAGAAGAGAAGGCTCCAGAGATATCTTTTTGTGGCCTTTCAGTACTTGCAGGGGGCTTATAAAAAAAAAAAAAAAAAAAAAAAAAAAAAAAAAAAAAAAAGA
>JAYDZK010000001.1:71414686-71431442 GCA_034509185.1 Euphonia xanthogaster
GGGGGGTTGGGAAAAAAAAAAAAAAAAAAAAAAAAAAAAAAAGAGAGAGTGACTTTTTACATTGACACATAATTATAGGACAAGGAGGAAATTTTTTAAACGGAAATAAATTTATGCTAGGTATTAGGAAGAAATTCTTTATTCAGAGGGCTGTGAGGCACAGGAACAGTTTGCCCAGACAACTTGTGGATTGCCCATCTCTGGACCCATTTAAGACCAGGTTGGATCAGTCTTTGAACATGAAATAATGGGTGTCATCACTGCTCATGGTGCTGGGATTGAAACTATAGGATCTTTAAAGTCCCTTCCAATCTAAGTCATTCCTCTACTGAGGAATAAACATACAAACTTTTAAAAGTTGTTATTTAATATTTTCCCATTTTATTAATAGTAAATAATTTATAAAAATAATATAATCTCAACTATTTTTTAAAAAATATAACAGGTTACTTTTTTGGTCAATTTCTGCTATTAAAAACTACCACTTGGCATTTCTATTGTGCAAGTCATCCAAGGATATGAAAATGCTTCATAAACGTGAATTAATTAAATCCACATTGGTCTCATGTGAAAGTGCTGGAAAAGAAAAGTCATTTTATACGTGACCAAAATGCAAACACCTTCATGGGGGTATGTGCCAGCTCTTTAAGACTTCATTACATCATTAGGCAGTAGATTAAGACAAAAAGTGATTAATATTCAACTGAAACTGCAGAATTAATGTGTTTATATGAAACCTGCTTACTTGATTTAATCATAGCACTAAAAATTAGTCATAAAATTTTATGTAAAGCATTTCTTCTTTTTTTTTTTTGTTCATCCTGCCTCTGGGCAGAAGGAAATTCACAGAAGGAAATCCATCTGAACTTCTACCTCTTCTTATTGCTAATATTTATTAAGTTACATTTTAACTAACATAGCCAACTATTGTGAGGTGATAGTAATGAAAACATCTTTCCAGTCTTTTTATTTAAAACATCCTACAGAAGGTTCTTTCCTTCATGAAAAGGCTCTTCAGTTTTGTATTAAAGCTACCTAGCTATAGCTATTTTATCTATCAATCATACTGCAAAATGATTTACATTTTAATTAACCTCTGATACAAAGAAAAAAATTAAAGACCCAACAGAACTGTTTGCTTATAGACAAGGCAAAATGTCTTTCATTTTAGACAGCAATTCAGTGACAGTAGTTGTGGTAAAAGTAGAAATTTTCAAGACATCAAAAGGTCATTTTATGTCTTAATGCACAAAATAAAGAAGCATATGGAACACAACTTGTTGAATGTGTAAAACAGCGAAACTAGTTTGAAAGCTAAAGAATAGTAGAGAATTAAAAAATTGTCTTCCTGAACGTATAGTATGTGGTGGGTTCTTCTGAGAGAAGAGCACCTTTGAAAATTATATTCTGCATCTGGGATACAAATGAGTGCCAGACTGATACACTGACCAGACTTGCCTATGTTTTTTTTGCAAAAATTGGCACATTTGCATTTAAGTAGCATGATTTCAGTCCCTTAAGAATATCTTTATGTTTAAATGACATAGTGCCCTGAATTTATTTCCAAACATTCATAAAATCCAGTTGTTTTTCTTTCTGTTGCATCTCTGTCCCACTTTTATTGTCTTAGCACTGACAAGCAAGCAAACATAACTCTGCTTTGTGTTCCTTCTACTCATTCAATTTAATTAATCTCACAAGACTGCAGCTTTGAAGCATTCATTTTTCTGTATAATAAATTAACAGTCATTATTTCAGTTACAAATGAAGGAATTTAAATCCTCAAAATACCAACAATTCTGTTGGAATTTAATATAAATACTAGAAGACAGAAAAGAAACTCCTGAAACATATTTTAGATTTGCTCAAAATCGATTGACTCTTATGTGAACAGAAGTGAATATTAAGAGTAATGAAAATTTGCTTTGTGTTTTGTCAAGTTTCAAAAAGCCAGTACATCAGACCTAGAGATGGGACAATGAAAAAACAATGTCCAATTTTGGATTATTGATATGACAGCAAACAGAAATAAAACACATAGTCTTTGAATAACTTGAAAATAGTTGGACAATAATGATCTCAATAAATGATAAAATTAGTTAAAAAAAGGATTTTCTGTACAAAAGCCACAGAAAATGTTAATAATTTTGAGGGCTTAAATGTTTTGTCTCCACCTCACACCTAAGCACTTCTTTTACTGTTATTACCATGAATACTTTGCTTTTATTAAAGGAACCAAAAATGTATAACTATTACATCTGATATCACAGTGTAAGCATACACACAAGGAATAACAGTAGATGATCTATGCAATATTTCAGGCCACTACCAGCCACTTCAGCTATATAAAAAGAAAGCAAATTGTCCCCTCTGAAATATGGACATCAGTATTCATTTTTAAGCATGAGCATTCAGTTCTAGATTGTTGGCTTGGCAGCTTATGAGGTGGAAGAAGGCAATGTATGACCATGCTGATCATCTTGGGAAGATGATTTGGCTTGTGCTTTCACAGCAGTTCAAAGCTCTGTTATCCTAAAATGAATTGGACTATGTTTTTGGAGAACATATAGTCACATTCTGTGAGATTAGTAAGCAATATATGAGACCTTCTCCCTGCTCATTTTCTCCTGAGACCTTCTCTTCCCTAAGTTTTGTATCCCTTCATGGGATGGGATATTTTATCTCTGAGCTTGTCTTTCATTTACTTGCTAATGTCACACACGCACAAACACACACCCACCCACCCACCCACACACACACACACTTGGTCCAAGTAAAAGCTCAGCCTCTTTCTAATGCTGAGAGCATTAATGACCATGGAGAAGGAATGGTTGGGACAGCAAACAGGATCTCTAACTCCCACTTTGTAGAAAAAGGAGGATTTAAATAGACTGTAATTCTCCACATCTCTTGGCATCTTAAAGGGATCTGTGTAGCAGAGAGATGACAGATTTATTGTTCTCTATTATCCAATAATGCTGCATTTTATGATTTTTTTTTTGGAAGGATGAGGTAGTGGCCAGTGGGTGTTTCATTTGAGCCCGCACCTGGAACCTAAAAAATAGCTTTGGGACGTCCATTTTTAAAAAGTCATAAGATGTGCCAGGGAAGGAGTAGTGAAGTGCAACCTCAACTGAAAAATTAGTTGTGTTAGGTTTCCCTCTAAGGGGAGAAAAGAACTGAAGGGTCACCTGAGAGGATGATTCATCTTACTGACCCACTCAAAATCCTGCTACATCCAAAACAGAAAATACCATGTATATGGAACCAAAGCCTCAGTCAGTCCAAGTAACATTTTATAGAGAAAAACCTTGCTTCAGATTCCATAAGACCACTACTGCTACAGGGCTCACACTTCTCCAGGGGTCGAGGAGGTGGAACCAAAAATCAGAATTATATTTTCTTTTTATTGTAGATGGAGTATAAGATAGTGCCACAGCTGTGCACCTAAAGTTAGATGAGATGAATCTAATGCAAAGTGCTTAAAAAACTGGCGGGGGGAGTGTGTTTGGGATATTTGTTTATTTATTCTGTTTAAACTAATATATTACATTTAATATGTCATTTCTATTAAGTACCATTAAGATTAGACAAGATATATCCATTTTCAAAGGAAAATTGAATTTACCATGGCTCCACAATTTGGGCCATATGGAAAATAGAAACAATGAGTGGTTTTTGGTCCTTGAAACTAGGAAGATTTTACTCAGTATCTTCACTGTGAGCAAGTATTTTAAAAAAACACTGTAAAATTTATAAAAAATTTAACTGACATAGCTCAGAGCCTAGAATATGCATTTGTCACTTTTTTTTTCCTGCCCCCTCCTGACCACTGAATGCTTAACCAAGAAAATTTAGTATTCAGTTATCACACATTTGGTATGGAGTAGTATTAAATCATATATACAGAACCTTTCCTTGGCAAGCTGGTTTTGATTTTGGTCCTCTCGTAGGCTGTGGCAGGTGGAGACAGATACTGAGAGCAACACGTGAGCATCTCAGGCTCCCTCCAGCAGAGTCTCCTGAGCTCCCCTTGCTCTGTTGCTAAGGAAACAGGACAAGCGTATAGCTGCCGCTCCTCTCTCTGAAAACCACAACACCTAAAATGTGATTAAGAACTGTCTGTTTTCATGTTGAGGAGTCATAAGTTTTAAAGCTTCCAGCCCAGGTTGCTCTGAAGCATAATGGAGAAAGGAATAAATTAAGAGTGGGGGAAAATTCTTACTAAAAATGTCTCAAGCAAGCTGCTGCTCTTTTAGTTTAGAGCTATGTATAAATACAGCTATTTATAATCTGCTGCTGCAATCATTATGTCAGTATATTCAGTGCAAAACTCTTTGCAAATAGTGCTGTGACTCAGAAGATACAGAATATTTTTCAAGGGCAAGCACTGTACAGCTTGGATCTCCCCTATATCTTTGAGAGTTTTGTGACTCTGAGTCATTGGTCTCCAAGCTTGCAATTAAGAAGGGCATAAATAATGATATGGCCTATTATTATTGATACTTAGAATACAGTATAAATGAAAATCTCCTCACAATGTCACAATACCTATCCAGAACTTTCCTTGCCTCACATAGCTCATGATTATGAAAAGATGTAGCAAGGCACTTAGTTTGATATATATATATATATATATATATATATATATGCATCTGGAAAGAAAGGACACAGTAAAGCTGAGGCTCTTGCTTAAGTTAATGGTCTCAGACATGGGTAGGACTTTTCTTAAAAAGACAGCAACAGGTACAGCTTCATGGTAATCACAGCTTTCTAAATATAACACCAAACAACATTAAAACAAGAGGGCACTGAAGGTATGGATTCCTCCATAGCCTTTAAAGTTTAGTGTGACAGAGGTATTCATGTTGCCATATACAAAGCCTGAATCATTGTCTGCGTGTATAGTAGGCACAAACTATGCTCTGTTAATATATTACAGTCTGTAAATTTAAATAAAGCCTAACACCAACTAATGATCTTGTTCTGCATATTATTTTCTATGCAGAAGATGCAGCAGTTTCTTCACATCTATAAAATAAACTAACTTTGAATGTTGTGCTTTTCTTCTAACAGATCAAACAAGTATTTTAATGAAGATTAATTAAAGAATTTTTTCTCCTGTTTTTGCAAATTTGCTTTTTCAAATATTAATTCTGATTAGTTCTAAAAGTTACAAAAGCATTTCTTCAGGTATGGCTTTATAGTCAATATGTCTAAGGAATTAATGTCATTTAAAACAATCTTGTTAAAATGATAGAGCAAAAGCCAAATTAAATAGACCCAGCAGATGAAAAGTCCTCCTATAATGAATGCTTGAAAAATGAGTAAAGGAAAGCATTCTTCTCCTGAACACTAATTTCTCTTTCTTCTACACATAAAATAGTGCAAATCCAAACTGTCTTGCACACTGAAATGGCATAGTTAAATATACTGTTATATTCAGATTTTTTATTTCCCCTAATCTTAGTCTTACTTCGGGCTAATATGTTTCTGTTATAATCTCTTAAGACATTTTTCATGGAAGAAAAACCTCTTTGGAACTCAGTCAAGTAAAGAGAACGTCTCAAACTGCATCTGGTTTTTTGCACAACTTCAGAGTAAGCAAGGTCTATAGTAGAAAGGCTTTATAGATTTATTAATTGTCTCAAATTATTCTTCTGAATACACTGAAGTGCCATTGGTTATGGTAATCACACCAGAGGCAAAAAATAGGAGACAAAGACATTGCAACATAGGCTGGTGTGCAGCCAGTAGGACTGGTTCTCTTCTGAGTGTACAACCCATTATTTGTTAAAGAGTACAGCAGTTAAAGTGTTTCTTCTACATGTTAGGAAGCTCCAACAGATGACATGTGGGTCTAATAATTCAAAGATCAGTGTGTTTCCAGGCATTTCTTGGCAGATCTCAACAGTCTTACATCCATCAGTATGTAATGTCATGCGATTTTCCAGGTTTCTCTTACTGATATCTTTTTATTAAATTGACATAGTGGTTTCACTGTATTTTTGGACAGAGATGCATTGCTTTGACTTGCTGATTATGTAGCTGCTGATAAAGAAGTTCCACTTCAGCAGTTTCAGAATCAATAGCAAGAAATGCAACTGCAGGCCATATGCGTGCTCCTTAGTTTATTACTTTCCTTTTTGGTGTTATTGCAGTCTGGGGGCTCCCTAGATACCTAACATGGTACTTTTTGATCTTTTAAAATGTCAAACTGCTGCCAGGACACTGTTTGAATGGATTTACTCTCATCACTTCAGAGTAAAAGCAATCGCAAAAGAAAACCTGGAGAGAAAGCATTTTCCCTTTACTGATTTTGACCTCAAGGATGCATGCGGCACACTTCTGTTTTCCATGGAAAGTATCAGCCAGCATACTCACTGATTGCTCTTACTTTTTAATGCATACTGAATAGCAAAAAATAAAATTAATTTTCCAGAGAAATTGTTTACATTTCGCAGACATATCTTCAGTTTTTGTGTTGCAACATAAAAGCTTTGCCTGTGCCTAGCAGTGAAATCATAATCACAGATGTTGCAGAATCAAAAAAAATTTCAAAACCACCTTCACCTCCTCTTGAAGATTTCTTTACATAGTTACATAAATTGATTGCATAATCCAGCTGCTGTCAGCTTCAGTCTGGGTCTTGTCAGAAGCATTTCTCAAAGTACCTACTTTGATGGAAACTTTCTATTTTTTCTTCTCCTTTCTTCTTAGATGACACTGTCACCCTCAGTAAGCCTTGATAACCCCTTTAATTTTAAATGAACTGAAAATGCATAGATATTGAGAGAGAGGAACAGTTACCAGTAAAGAAAAAAAAAAGTAAGCTCTAATTGAAAATATTTAAATCTTAAATAATATAAATTACTTATGCAGTGTTTTTGAAAAAAAATACTGGTAATAAGATCTGAAAAGTAAGATCCATTTTGAGACATGTTGATAAGTATCCTGTTTCTCACTCATTTCTCTAGCTTCTGTGGATTTCCTCATATTTATCAAAGTTTTAAGCTCCTACTTATTGTGAAAAAATATCGTAGTACTTGATCAAGCAAGACAAAACATTTATATTTTAGGGGAAAAAGTGAATATGCAGATATATACATTAAAACTTCATTGTGCGGGTCATTTTGTCTGTGGCATTTCTTGCTGTGATCAGCTTCTAGGCAGTGTCACCACCCACAGGTAGGGACTTTGATGTTCGTTAGAAGTTCTTGTCAGGCTAAACAAAGACAAATACTGGATACATGTCAGGGAATCTTATGATTTTATTATACAGTTACCATAACTCCACTGATTAGCCCATTATTTAGACTGAGAAGGTGCTAAAAAATAAGATTCAAAATGTAAATAGACTTCCACAAAACTGTAGGCAAACAAGCCCTACATTTTGTATAGTACACCTCAGTAAGTTTTCAATTCCGACAACAAACTCCTCCAAGGGGCTGGCTCACAAGCCACAATACATCATTACACAAGCTCTCCACTTCCACAGCAGAGTTCATTATGGAGACTAGAAGTTTATATCTGTGCTTTGACCAGGCAAAGCAAGGGAAGAAAGCAAATATCACGAGTGCTTAGATCCTGCGTTGGCCCCTCTGCATGGATGGTCCAGAGGTGTGGCAAAGAAAGAAGACAAAAGAGAAAGACAGAAGAAACAGAAAGAAGTAAGAGAGCCAGAGGAAAAAAGAGAAAAGATAGCAATGGGATCTGATCTGCTACCTTTTGTAGTTGCATTGCTGTAGATGCACTTCAGTGGATTCATTTCACATCCAACACTAGCATACAACTCGCTGGCTCGCCTTAGTAAGCTTGGCTGTATCTCCTCCCCTCTTCAAACATAGTTTAAAGCCCTCTCAATCAGTCCCTGAGTCATGAGTCACAATCTTTTTCCCCCTTTCAGACAAGTAGAGCCACCTGTCACGAGCAGGCTAACTACCAACAGTCAATACCCAATGGAAACTACCCAATAGTCAGAACAACCAAAATCTCCCCAACTGCCATCTAAGTCATGTAGCAATCAGGTTAGTTTTCCTTTTCCATTCGAAATTCACCCCAGTATTGAAGGGATTGAGGAGAGCACAACCTATGCACACACTCCTTTGACCAAAAATCCCAGTACCCAGGAGTTCCTTTTGTTTGTTGTCGGACTTCCTTCAATTTCATCACTACCAAGCTGGAAAACTAATAATCGCCAGAGTGCCATACCAGATCAGGGAGCTGCATGTACATAAATCGTATCTGAGATTGCTTTGACAAAAAAGGCTTGTTTTTACCACATTTCAGAAACAGATTAAGCCTTTTACTTAGTCAGAGGAAACAAAAAAAATAGTAAAATAAAATACTACAACAGGTAAGAGCAACTTAACAGCCCCTTAAGTAACTGAATATTATTAGGCATGAAAACTTAACTCATAATCCATGCATATGATTATCTGTAAATAACCACTACTAAATAGCTTATAAACAGTAGTCATTTGGAAATCCATAAAAAAAAAACCTCACAACCTTACACTTAGCTGTATTGGACATGATTGATTCTTTGCATGTCAGATAAATATAAGCAAAAACACAAGGATTTCTGAAGGATACTTCTTGTATAGTATATTCCTGCTGCACTCCTCAAAACATGAGATTGATTTATCAATGTGCCTTTTATTCAAAGATTTAGCTTGGTAATAAACTTAGCAATCTCTGTGTCAGCAATCATTAGCCTAAAAGGTACTTTCAAAGAAAGCTGGACAGATATCTGGTCCAAAATCTTTCTATTATTACACTAATTTGATTGTGGCAATTCCTCAGATTTATAGGGCAGGAAGAAAATAGGAGTCTTTTAGACAAAATAAGAGTATGGCCTGATCAAAGACAGAATTGACAGTTCAACTATGCCTGTTTTATGCTTCCTAAAAATAGGTACAAAGTAGTCCTCTCAGAATACAACTGGAAAACAAATCTACATGTATTAAGCAAGGCCTTGGATTTTTTGTAGAGTGAATTATCTTCCATTGTTCTTACTTGAATATTTGCTGCCAAGGCTGAAATATTCAACAATGTTTTGTCTATACAGACCATATTTATTTTTTAGTAGATATGTGAATAGAGGTGCATGAATGACTGTATAAGCACAAGGATGATGAGTTGTTCATCTAAAACAAAATTCAGTTTCTCAAGGTCTTGCAAGTCAGGTATATTTGTACTTCTTGCAGCATAGCTTGATAATCTAGCATATGTAAGAATCTATGATTTTATTCAGGTGGGCATTGAAGAGCAAATGTATCTTTTATGTCACTTACATTTATTAGTAAGAGACTGTTTTTTATGCTTCTATTTGAAATTTTACTCGGCCTTTCCACCTCAATATTTACTTATTTTAAATATAACATTCAGTTAAACAACATGGCAAATATTAGTATGGACAACATTATTTTCAATAATTTTTATTTACTGTAAAAAAAGGTGAAAGTCTAGAGTTTGCTCTTTATACAATTTAAGTTCATTTAAACTTATTTTACACTGCAGTTGTGTTCATTTCCAGGAATTCCTCTCATGTTTTGACATCTTGTCAGATGATTGGTCTATAAATATACCAGCTTGATGAAACCAGGTTTTCCACCCCCTGAAACCAATCTTTTCGTGTTGGTAAGTTCAGATTCTGCTAACTACAGATAATTTGTTCTGTAAAGTAGCTCTGCTGATAGCATTCGCTGTTGATTTCAATTAGACTTTTTAGATCAGTACTAATTTTTAACTTAGTATTTTTTAGTGGATGTAAGAAAACTGTCTGAGAGCGTTCAGTCATTATGGTGATATTCAACTTGAGATTCAGAAGCTTAACTTCAGAAGCTTGGTTTAATTGCCCACTTGAGATATGCATTTCCATTTCCATCTCTAGTCCCACTTGAAAAGCTCTATGATATCTGAAAGTCCAAAGAGGCTGGAAGGTACAAGACTTTTGGGACTTCTGCTTTGCTTCTAGGGTTTGATGCCCTTGCTGGCAGTTGGATGCATACATCACTTGTTATGTCTTTGGGTATCTTAACTGTCCTGCAGGTATTTTTCAGGTTTGTGCATCTCTCTTAGAACAGAGCAGCAAGGAAATAGACAGAGAGAAAATCTCTAGTCAGATTCACCTCAAAATTTTGGCCTCATTTATCTCTATTTAGATGTAAAATCATATTAAGTTAAAATTTGTAATGTGTTGTTGAACTTGAAGGAATGGATCTGTGAATAAAATAATATGGAGCTGTCCCAGAGTGCATCCTACCATTATACATAACATTATTATTTCATTTTTAGAAGTTCATAACCTTGATAAATCTACTGCTTTAATGTATAATATCATTAATAGAAATTTTTTGACAACAGTATCTTCAAATTAATTTGGAGAAAATATGCATATGATTTTTTGTATAGATCTATTTTAAATTACATTTTAAAAAGCTCCAATATGTCAATGAGGGAGTTCTAAACAATCATTGAAAAGTAAATTATAACTTCAATGCTATCAGGAAGATAGATTTGGAAAAAAAATCATAAAAAACAGGACCACATTCTCAACCTTTTCTTAAAAGTGTTTATTGTAGTAATGTAAGCACATATTTATAATATATCTCAAGGACAAAAAGTTGATTGGGGGGGAAGGGGGGGGGGTTCCAAGTAGTTCATTGTCCATAAAGTCTCCCTCCTGACATAATTTGAAGAAAGGAAGAATAAAAATTCAATCAGTATATTTTAGAAAAACATTTAAAAATTGAATAATAACACATTTTCAATCAATTTTATATAAGATGGATTATTTCTTCAGAAACCAGTTTTATAAACCACATAGGATAATTTTATTACCTTACCTTAATTCTGTTTTAGAAAAAAACTTACTGGAAATTATGGTTAATAGACATAAACATATTTTGAAGATTTGTTCTAAATATAGAACTGAAAATTTTTATACATTAAAAATGATCCAGGTTTTCTCATTATTTAAACATTTTAAAAATCCATTTTGTACAAATCCTTGAAGTCAATGTTACTGTTAATAGAAATATCAATAGTAATAATAATGTATCCAGATTTTTGGTTTTGATCACAGTGACAAAATTTACATGTAAGACATACCTTTTTCTCTGTTTAATGTATAGTAACGCTAATGGATTTTCAGTTTTTGATTTGTCTATTATTAAAATTTTCTTGTTCTGTTTTTTTTTTTCCTAGCTATTTAATGATGGCTGGTGGAATTAGAAAAGTCATTTAGTTTTATTTGTTTAGTGTTTGTTACTCTAAAGTACCTGTTCTTAAGCATTTTAGGGCTACTTTTCGTGACAAAATAGATATCTAATGAATCCCATCACTGTTTTTCCTATGTTGTACAGTAAATTTATTACAGTAATTACTGCTCTGCTTTGGTTGTAGGCATGCATTCATCTGAAAGAATTTATTAAGAAAAAAAAAACCTGTTTATTCTGATGAATAGGTGTAAATTATACACACATTTCTTTTGATTCAATGATGCAGGATCTAATTTTTAGATAATTTAATCATATTTACATGTTCAGATTTTCATACTTGTCTGGTTCTATAAAACATACACACAAATTTGCTAAATATTTTAAACAGCATATATGTTCATTGTCAACCACACAGGATTTTTTTTTCTTTATTTTATGCCACCATCCATAAATTCGGTCCAATTAGCATGGAACATAGCATGGGGTACTTAGTAGAGTACCCCAATCTGGAATGCAAAATCACACTTTCTGTAATAAATATCATTCATGTTCACAAATATCTTTCAATTTTCACTATGAAAATCAGAGATTTATAATTTCTTTTTCTTGCTTCCTACATAGAAACAGTTCTAAGAAGTACCAAACAGCAGTGAAATTTCTTTACATCTTTTAAAGTTAAATACTTCTTCTACATATCCTTTTTAATTTAGAATCCAAGAACATTATTGTTTTAATTTTTTCAGTTTATAAATTAAATGAGCAATTCCCTCAGTGTCGATAAACAGGTATTACTCAAATGAATTACTCTTGTGATTATGGTTAAAGGAGTAAGCTCTCAGGATGTCATATCCCATTTCTAAATTTCCATACAAAAATTTAATATTCATGTGAATATATAGTTGCCATTTTTACATATCTGTAACTGTTTGAGAATACTGATGGCCTACAGAAGAAAGATGGCCTATTGATGGCAGTGCCAACATTTATGATTCATGTAGTGGTGTAACTAGGGTTGTAGTAGCTCTTTTAGACACAGGTCTAGTATATTATTTAATTAAATTATTTTATTATTGAAAATGCTTGAACCACGAGTCCAGGAAACATGACAGCATTTTTTTTTCCTGGGACTGATTTTTTTCACCCTAGTAGACTGTTTTCAAGACAAATCTGCAATGGATAGTAGTAGTAGTAGCAAGCAGTTTCAGATGTCAGCCTGATAGAATTATAGCATTATAGAATAATTTGGTTTGGCAAAAACCTTTAAGGTCATCAAGCCCAACCATTAAGTTAATACTGCCTTGTCCACCACTAAACTATGTCTGTAAGAGCCACATCTACACATCTTTCAAATACCTCCATGGATGGTGACTCCACCACATATTTTCACATCAGGAAAAGAAGGAAGGCTATTTTGTTCTTATAATTAAATTCAGTTCAGTTTGCCAATCTGGCTAATCATTTATGTGACTACAGTTGCCATAATAGCCACATTTTGAATCCTTATATGGAGACAGAATGAATATCACGACGCAGTCAAACTTTGCAGAGTCTTTATAGAAGGTAAGAGTAGTGTGTCTGCCAAGTCATGTTGATTTATGCTGCAGTATTTTAAGTACTGCAGTAGTCCAGTACTTCTGGACCTGGATTCAGTCTTTATGCATATGTATGGGAAGAGGGGTTTGTGGAACATCTGATATTTGCTGTTCGTCATTAGCAAATATCTTCACTGATAATTTGTTTTTTGAAGCACCAATGACAGCAAAACTCCTACATTTGACCATTTGTGGAGAAAGAAGTGTCTCCATATACTAACCTGTCGGAAAATCATTGATGTTGCAAATGACCTCTGTAAGAGCTGAAGTGGAAAAGAAAGGCAATTATGAAACAAGGACAAAAATAGGCTCCTAGGGCATTGCAGAGTAGGTGGATATTGAATTGTGTAGGGCGTGATAAAAAGTGCCACTACAGAAGTATACCTAAATTTTGTAGAAAATCATAAAATATCCTGTTAATGGCTGTTAAGACTCTTGTGGGAATACACCAGTGTGAATGAAACATCAGTTACAGAAGTACTGGAAGAAGGGTTGGGCTGACTGAAAGGATAGTATGTTGGGCTGACTGCACATCTGTTGGCTCCAGAGTACCTAGCAAGAGCCTGATGATAGTGTTTAGATGTACTTTACCTCCTTTCTGCCTGACTTAAATCTCTTTTTTGTCAAGCAGACACTTGGCTATTTTATAATATTTGACTCAATTCCTACTGCTTTATTTTGTCTATTTTGTATAAATATTGAATTATTAATTTGAAAAAATGGAGATTATCTGAAATCAAGCATGAATATTTCAAATCCTTGGTAAAACTGGAGGGAAATGGGGATTAATTGCTTTGGAGTTAGGTCTCTTTTTTTTCTCCCTGAAAATTTTGAGTGTTCCCTCATTACAATCATACTGGTCAATAAGAAAATCCACAAGGGATACATTTAGCCAAGCTTTCTGGTCAGCACTGCATAATAGCATTTGGAAAATCACAAAAATTTTCCAAGAGTGGGAAAATTACATCTCTCTAGATCAGCACATTACATTTCTATTGCTTGGTAATAAGACGACACAGCAAGTTTACTACACCAGAGAGACTTAATGCCTCTTGTGAAGTACTCGTGTTTTGCTTACAGTTCTGTACAATTAAAGCTAGTATTTAAATACCATATATTATATTAATTTCTGTAAGTCTTCTGCCAGCATCTGTCATCAGTAATTTCTGGATTCAAATTGAAGAAATTATCTTAAATTTCTATGTAGACATTTAGAACAATAAAGCTAAACTTGCTTCACTTAAAACACATGAACCAATCTCTTTGGTACAAAGCATTCTCTTAAAGGGACAAGACAAAAAAAATATAATAATAAAAATGAACCAACAGTAACATAGGTAAATACTATCCCATCTAGGACATAACTTTAGGAATAAAGCCAAAAGCATTTCATACTTTATGAAATACTTGTGTGAGGCAAGTTCAGTTCAGCCATTTCCCTCGTACGTTAGAAGCCTTTCACTTTGTTGGGAGGTTTTTTGTGTTTTGTTTTTTTGTTTTTTTTTTTTTTTTAATAATTTCAAAGATAATCAAACAACATTGAAGAGCTAACCACTTCTAAGATTTCCACTTTGATCTCTTCATCAATATCTTCTCCTTTTCATAAAATGTAATTAAATTGTCCTAAAGCTTATTCTTCCTGAATATTTTTTTTCTTTGTATTGGGGCAAAAAAGAAGTTATGGTTATGGATAGTTTACTTTTTTGTTTTATCTCTTAACTGCCTAATAGTCACAAAGAAAGCAGGCCATGGGAAGGCAAACCTAAAGAACAGTAGGTCTGGCAAAGATGTTTTAGTTCAACTCTTGCACTGTCACAAGTTCAGGAATGCTTCGATGATTGTACCAGATATTATGTTATCTGTTTAAAAATATTATCATAGAATTCTACTCAGCCTATCAGCAGTGCTTCCCAGTCGACTGTAGTACCAACTCAGTTTTCAGTTTTTTCTTATTTCAAATTCAACTGACTAGTTCAGGCTGCTTTCTGAGAACTCATGGAGAAGAATCAGTCATCTATAGCAATCTGTGGTATATTTGTTCCTTTTTCCACCCTTTTAACTTTTTTCTTTTAGTAGCCAGAGACTTGAATATATCTGTACAAATTTTAGTCTTGTCATCAGGCCATCTCCACAGGCAATCAAGATAATTTTGAATTCCAGTCTTGTCTTGTAAGCCTTACTCAATCCAGTGGATTAATGGAACCTGCACTTCTCACTTCTAGGGGATACCATTTTTTGCTGATGTAAATACTGACTGAGTCCAGGAAAATTTCTGAAGGCTTATACATGTCTTTTTAGTTGACAGTGAATTTTTATAATTGTTATTTTGAAACCATTTTTTCCATATATACATATGTATATTTTCATTTATATGACATTTACTAGAATATGATGTTAAGAACAGCATAATAACAATGTAAAAATTACTAAAGTTAAATTTTTTGTTAGACTTTTATTTTTTATTATTCTATTATCAATATTAATAACTATAAGGATAACCTGACATTTTCATATTAGTCCAAATTTTTCATTATGTTTTCTAAGGGGATGCATAAAGCTAATATCTTCTTTAAAAGTAAAATATTTTATTTTTTTTACAGAATGCATTATCCTGATCAAAAAAACTGGAGGTTTGCTATCTATGTAAATATATATAAAATATATGTTTTCATTTACAGAATTCTTCTCCAATAATTATTCTTCAATGCTAAGCCAAGACCAAAGACAAGAATGTAAAATACACTCTAAAGAGTACATGGCTTACAATTGCTTAATAACAACATTGAAAAAGTACAAATTGAGTATATTTAACTTTCTAACAGGGAATAGCAAAACATTCATTAAGTTCTGCTTCCCTTCTCATAGATCACCATGTAATTGCATCTATATAAAATATTTCTCAGATATCATATAAATACATGACTGTGCTATAAGAGTGGCAATCTTTGAATAGAACTGGAAAATTTGCATTAGAAGTAATTGATTGATATCTATGAACAATTCTATATCATCATATATATTTAAATAGACCCTTAGTAGTTTTTAATTATGAGGAATTTTTCACTAGACAAGTAATTGGACATTTATATTCTACAGAAACATGTATTCTGAAAGTACATTTTTATCACAGAAATCAATTTATGACTTAAGTGAATTAGATATGTCATATAAATCCTTAAATTAGCACACTCTTCTCTGGAGAAATGAGTATAACCAAAATGAACTTTAGGGTCTGATCTCTATCATGCTGGAGATCATGTTATGTGTTTATGAGGAAGTTGTACTTTTACAGCAGTTCACGCAGTCTGTACCATTCTGCCCCTCAACAAGGGGGAGAAAAAGCTGTTCTTAGTGGGAGAAGAAGCTGGTTTCCACAAATAATATCTATTGGTGTATCTAAGTAAATAAGTTTTTCTCACATTTCCTAGATTTATTAACTACATGTTGCAATGGTCTTTGGAAAAAAAGCCTATCTGACTCCTTAACAGAACCCTCCTGCCTGTTCCAAACAAATTGAATGTACCAGAGCATCATTATTATTTAAGGAAAGTTAAGTTCCATATTTTGAAGGAGGCCTGAATGCATGATGTAGAATACCCTGAAAGTAAGATATCATACTTATATAATAGTACTATTTCCTTTCCTTCTGAGAGTTCTGCTAATTTTTTACTGTTGTGCTTTTCCATGGTGTTGTTCACATCATACCTATTTCTTTTTTCATTGCAGTCTTCCATATTTATTTACATGTCCTTGCATTGAACATTACTTCATATTGGTCCTTTTTATCATGCCCTTCTACTAATCATAAAAGACCAATGTTCAGACTGTTATTTCTACACCTCAGTATTTAATAGTGCACCATTTTCATATAAGTATTTTGCATAATACTTCCTTCCTTCCTTCCTTCCTTCCTTCCTTCCTTCCTTCCTTCCTTCCTTC
>JAYDZK010000001.1:71444673-71471247 GCA_034509185.1 Euphonia xanthogaster
GGGTGTTTCCCTTTTTTTTTTTTTTTTTTTTTTTTTTTTTTTTTAATATGATGAGTCCAAGGGATTCTGAGCACTCTTCACTTTCCCTGTATGAAGAGACTGTACGAGTGGAAAAGACCACTCACCTGCAACATACCCTAGACCTTTGCTGCAGTTTGGGGATGGATGGAATGGCACATTATGCATGTGTGGATGCATCCAAAGGCATTCTTGGGATTTCCAAATAGTTTCAAACATGGAGAAAACCAGCAAAGTTTAAACAAGCAAATAAACAGATAAAGAAAAAGAAAATGAAATCAAACAAACAATCCAGCAAACAACAATTGAAAATATGTTTGTTAAAACTGAGGTGAATTCTGCAGATAAGTTATATATTAATGAAGAGAAAAATATTAATAAATAAATAATTTTTCATTATAATGCATTAGCTAATATATGTAGACTGTGTAGTGATAGGTTTAAAAATCATAAGCAACTGAGTACAAAACAGACTGAATTGCAATAAAAAAATTTGCTTTAAATGTAGAAAAATACAGTCATATCTTGATCTACTCTAGACATATTTATTATATCAGATACACAACTATAATTGATCGCTATTATGTCCTCAACAACATTTACACAGCTTAATAGTTATTAAAATATCTGGTCATAGAGTTTAAGTAGGCCAAACCTTTGAAGGGCACTTAAAATTAAGGTAATCTGTCACTGTTCTTGAAAAATGTTTAAGTGGAAAATTGCAGTGCCTGTTCAGTAAACAAGCTGTGACATGTAAAAAGATCAGGAACACCATGTGGGTAACAGCTGAAAACTGAAAAGGGTATGAGTATTCTTTAAACACCCACATTCAATATGTGTAACTTTATGCAAGATGGAAATCACAGGAAAATCACACACTATCAGTTAAGTGAGTCATGGCTGATAGAGACCCAATACAAATGTATGACAAAGCTGAACCAAAAATTGCTAATTTATGTAGGTTTTCTTCTATTACTTGAGTGAATATTAAACTATGGGGAAAAATATATTTCTAATGATATTATTTTTACTTTTTTCTCTCTTAATCAAGGGGAAAAATTTCTATATGGGGGATTTCAAGTGTACTCTTAACATTCTTTCAGTAAATCTATAAAATATACAGCCAGTAATCTAATTCTTCCAGTAAAATAAAAAGAATATTATAAATGGAGATTGTAGGACAGAAATCTGCATTTGATACTAAAAATTTTGTAACACAGTTTTTTAACTATAAGTATTTCAGCATTTTTCAGTGGCTAAAGGGATAACATATCTTTAATAAAAGCATATCTAAAAGTAAGCATGCCATCAAATTCCTTACAGATACCCTCTTGCTGTGTCTCACTCAGTGTCACTGCATTTCTACTCCATCCTCCTACATGAGGGAAAAGTGAGAAACTGGGTTCTCACCCCTAAAAAGAGGTTAGTTAGTTACTGCTAAGATCCTCATACAACTAGCATAATAAATACTTCAACTTGATGCCTATGCTCTCCCCTCTCTCACCACTTAAGATATTTACTTCTTCAAAGCATCTTCAAAATGGTCACTCAGGTGGCAGAAATAACGTAGCATAATTAATTCTAACCCTAGGTTCTACCAGTAATTGACTTTTTTGATTTCTTCCTCTAGATAAAAAGTTATCCCTTGTATTCTGTTTTTATTTCCTAACAGCTGTGAAAAACAACTTTCTGATTTCATGCACATTTATTTACAGAAGCAAGTTTTAAAATAATTTTGTCTGTAATTTCATAGCAGCAATTGAAACGAATGAAGCCAAATTGAATTAATTGGAAGGACAAAAATATTGTTTGACTCTATGCCTTTAATCATAAGTGAAAACTTTGCATATCAGAATACAGATGAAGTAGATGATGAAGCCATAAAATCTAAACAGTCTTCAGAGATCCTGTGTTGCTCAAAGAAGCTTCCTGCATTTGCCTGATAAATGTATCATATTTTTTATTAGAAAAATTACAACATGATCTGCTTAGAAGTGTTTTAAAAGTTTCTCAAGAGAGCATAATCAGCTAATTACTTCCTTACACTTTTTTTTTCTTCAAATAATTCAATAGTTCTATATTAAACCATTTTTTCTATGTATTCTAAAAAACTGTTTGGGTTTAAAAGAAATGTTACTGGTGTTGACTCATAGACACTTCTTATTTAGCATGAAGCAGTCACTATAAACAGATACATATCATTAACTGTGATTCTTTAGATTCAGATGTGCTTTCCACAAATAGTCATGTTTCGTAAAGGATTGTTCTTCAGTTTTGAAGGTCAATCAAGCTTTTCTCCACTTATTCCTGTCATACTAAGTTTCATATTGGTCCAAATGCCTTCCCGCATGGTAAATTGTGTGCATAAGAAATGTGCCTTCCTATGTGTCCAATTCCTCAGACTCAGTTCCATCTTTCACTAAATTTTAAAGCAATTGATTACCAGTTTGCAGTAGTGGAATACCTAAAAGTAAAAAAAAAATCTAAAAACCAACCAAACAAACAAACAAAAAAAACCAAACAACAAAAATGCAGCTGAAAATGTATTTTAAGGAATTTATTTTTTCCTTCTCCAATGTCTCTAGTCTCTTTTAGATTAAACCAGAATTTCCATCAGGGATTCAGATCCAACTTTTAGACACCTCAGATTTTTTTATGTGAGTATAGCTGTTTTCATGTAAATTAGACTATCTAAGCTCATAGAGTTTAGTGGAAATCTGAGCAAAATCAACAGGTATACAGGTGTCTAGTAATATTTTATGAGATTTAGAAATCAAAATGTATCCACACGATAGAAGCAGACACAACATAGGACACATTATAAGTTCATCAGCAGACTGATGGAATGAGAGCTTGATGCCAGTTCTGGTATGCTGGTGCATCACCAGCAAATTTCTTGAGGTACAATACTCTAGAAAAACCAGTTAAGATTCTTTGATGAAGAGGTGTTTTGGCTACTGTAACCATCACTAGGATAATGCTACTAAAATAAAGTCAAAGGATATCCTTTCCAAATGCAGTCTATGATTCTTGAATTTTGTTTATGTTCTTTCATACTGTATAAAATTCCTATTTCTAGTAATATGGTGTTGATACAACATGTTAAGGCAGATGGTGCTACTTCCTACCTTAAACACTTGGATTCAGAGTATTTATTTCTATTAAAATCTGAAGACATTGTGTTTAAATTTTATAAAAGTTGAGATGAAAACAAGGAAATTTTCAAATTTATTGCTATTAAATTTTTAATTATAGTAACATTGATTAGGACTTTAACTATCAAGTACAATATCTGCTTCTTCTTGTTTTGGTGGGCGATTTTTTGAGCAACTGAGTCAGTTCTATATTACCTTTTTCAAAAAAGAAGAAATAACTGCAGAATTATGAAAAAAATTCAATAGTATTTTATGAGACAATGAGTTAAAAACATTTTTGAATGTGAAAATGCCTATTTTCTTACCTAAACTGGCATGTCCAGTGTTATTTCAAAACGGATTTCCTGATTTCCACTATAATTAGAATTCTTTTGTCTCTTTAACCTGAAGACTTTTTAATGCATTAATCTTGGACCCTCAACCTCATTAAAACATTTATATTGAACCATAAACTGGGACATCAGAGAAACCATTAGGATTTTATTAATTAGATGTGGTGACATCCTGCACCTTTTAATAACCACATTAATTCACATTAGCATGTGATATTTATATTTTGGTGGAAACACCAACATTCACTGTTTATGTTGCGGCCTCATGTATTAGTTTTTGTAGAAATATGTAGAAGTTAAATCAGCCTAACAGTGAAATTTTATATTTGCATTATCAACTCAGAGATTCAGTCATAGGCATGAAACATCAAAAATACTTATTTGAAGTATTTCTTCTTTATGCAGTGTGGTACAAGCCACTGTTTTCCACAGCTTCAACCCAAAACCAAGTTTATTAACTGCCCAAATCTCTCCAATCAATAAAGAAACTAATTCTGGCAATGGTAGATAATGGCTTTACTACCGTGCCCTATAGTACTTGTTAAAGGATTATGAGTTCATTTAAAAGAAGATTGAAAATTATATCAGAAAACAATAACTTCTAAACGCAACAGATGTAGACTCTATTCAAATGCATGACCTAATGCCTTTGTTTTCTTTTTTGCCTAACAAATTGTTTTCAGAAAATTTGGTTAGAGCAATATCTGAAATAAGAATTATTTCTACAAAAGAAATGTGACAGGGAAATGCCTACATTTCTACTAAATTTTAACTTTCACTTAATAAAATGCAAATAGGAATTATGAGAAAAAGTATTTAATCAAATAATCCAAACAGAATTCTGAAATGCTGTATTGTGTTAGATAGTATGAACAAAAAAAAATGCAGCATACTGTGATACATTTGGTTTTTGTGGTGCTGGCACATAACTCAGACATGATTTACACTTTCAAATATTTACATGGAGTGCTGTGGTGGTATGATATACAAACTACAGATGCTATTAATCAGAGTATTTGGTTCTGAACACTGATATTAGCTCATTAATTTTCCTGTTTAAATGTGTTTCCATTAAGTCAAAAATTTTGCCATTAGCAGTAAGTGTGAGTCAAAGGTTGATATTACAACTTTACTTACAATGTGTTCTCTGAATGTTCAATCTGCAAGCTATTAAGAAGAGATGAACCAATCAGAGGTAAAAATCATGTACAATGTACGTCCTGGCTGGGTGCACTTGATTGCAATCAAGAATCATCTGATCATCTAACCAGGAGTGCTGGAAATAAAATGTATACTGAATTTTGTGACATTTCACTTAAAAGATGTATAATTCTGTCCTCCTTTACTCTGAGGGTTTGGACTTGCAGTCTGGTTGTTTTCCTACTCATGCAATGATTGCTGAAGAAAAAATAAATTACGTCCATAAATACATCTGTACATCATACATAAAAATTGCAACACATACAAGCGCACAAAACAAACAGTTTAATATTAATGGAATAAAAAACTAGGTAATCTATAAATTATATACATTTCTGGGTTCAAACCTGTAATATGACTAAATTTGGCTTTTCTCAATTCTTCCAGCTACTTTCTTTAATTCTGACTTTGAAACTTCTAGTAAAGAACAAAATAAATTTCTGATATATTTTAACATGCGTTTGTATAAATCCTGATAATTTTTTAAGTCTATAGGGCATAGAAATAGCAATTAAAAGTATTCCAATAAGATGTATTTTTAGTTCACAGAGATCATTTGCTGTTGATTTTAGTTTCTGTTTAGCCTTCCTGACTTTGAAGATTTCTTTATAAACTTGTTATTTGTAAAGGGTATTTTTACATCACTGCTGTCCTCATCTGTAATGGTGATGTTCTAATCTGAATACGATTAGCTATAACTTTACTATTAAGAAAGAGAATTCTTACAATAAAATGATGCACTTATACCTGTCTTCCTGTCAAGAAGGTTAACAAAATTTCTGTTTCATGTATACTTTTTTTCAGGTATTATCAAGCAATATTAGAAGTTACTCAAGGATTACACTTCTCTTTTGTGATTATTTTTTTCCTGTGACAAATGCATTTTAAAATGGAAAGGGAATTCATTAAAGATAAATTATTTAGTCCAGGAGGAACTGAGGTCTGACACAGAAAACTCTGCAGATATTCTCGGAAAAACAGAAAGAGCACTTATTTCCCAAACCAATTATTTTAATAGCCCAGTTGAGATAAAGCTTTGGGATTTTTTAGCCATCAGACATGTTGCAAAGTGTGCTACTAGTACAGTATGTTGCTCAAAAAATTAAAGGAAAAAAAGACACATTAACCAACTTTTGGATTAATATCCAATTTGTGTATGGTTTTTATTCAAGCCAATAAGTCTTCATTTTACAAGTGATTCTCTCAGTTTCTTCCAAAAAAATGACTTTTACTATATAACAATAGTAAACTGATTATTCATTTTGAGGGGAGTAATAAACTGGGATCTCTTTCTCCTGCGGCCAAACCTTGAATTGTGCTGTTATACAGACACCTGCAGAGTAAAGAACAAAAGGGGCAACTCTTTCCCCTCTACAACTTCCCATTTTACTGCGGATTAATCTCTAGAGTATTTATCATTAGTAAACACAACAGGAGAGTGCATCATTAGTGATGCAGCAGATGGCCAGATACATGAAGAAAGGTAAGAAAACCCCTCCCAACTGAAAAACAAATTATCAGAAACACTCATTTTAATATGACAGATTGATTTTGAGATATTGTGCATTAGATTTAAAGCATTTTCAGCCTTCATTTTAAACTCTAGAATTTTCAAGTTCAACTCCAAATTCCAAGAAATCCTTGTTGCAAATTACAACCTCCAAGTAATTCTTTATCTTCTAAATCAGAACACCAACATGTTTAACCTCCTTTGACAAAACCATTAAATGTATGAAGGTCAAAGTTTAAAAATGATTATAAAAGGACAGAATAGCAGTTGCATGATGATAAGGTGTGAAAAGACAACTTTTATTTCCTGTCTCATATATATGCTTTTAGTTTAAGCAAACGTTTAACCAAGAAAAATAGTTTTATGTGTTTTTTCAGGTTATTACACATGCATACATGTCTTTATCATGAAAGAGTTTTCTGTTGCTATGTTTTGGAAAAATTCTGTAAAAGATGGCTTTTAATTTTATTAAATGAAAACACACTATTTATTAAGAAAAGATCATACTGACAACAGCATGAAAAAGAGATTACTCAACAGGAATACGCAACAAAATTAATAGTCTGAACTATCTGTTTTTTTACTATTCTTTGCCACAAATCTGCTTTAGGTAAATTTCCAACAAATCCCTGAAGTTTTATTTTAAATTTAACAACACATCATAGTTTAAATGCTTCCATAAGTATTTCAGCTCAGAATTAAAACCGGCAAAAAGGCATATGATATTATTGAAAAATAAAGTTTATTATCTAAGGTAATTCAAAACATTTAAAGTAAAAGTTCTCCAAAATTTTCAACAAGCACATGAATTTTCAGTGCACATAACTTTTAAAAAGCAAACTTTTGTGATCTTTCTTTTATATTTAAATTTTAATCAATTTCTTAACCAATCCTTATCTGACTTCAAAACTGTAATTACTTTTAGATAACATCTGAAATATTTTTATTAGGTGTTTGCTAAGGTGATACTTCAGCTTTTAAGTATATATCGTATTTAATATTTAATAAATTACTGTCAATATATTCACTATTACAGTGAAACACTCTAAAAGACAATAATGTTATTAATAGGCAATCACTATCCAGCATTTTATGAAAATAAATAATATTCTTCTTTTAACCAAATTAATTTTGCTGATTAGGTATAATTGGGTATTTGTTACTAATGGTTCTCATGGGTTTTTCCTTTTTTATTTAGATGCTTAAAAAATCATAAGTGGAATTTGCCTGAGTTCATGCAGATATCAAAATGGGATCTATGAATTATAGCCAGAAAGGTATCTCTTTCCTTTCTTATTATGAAGTGACATAACATGACAACTTTACCTAGAGAGATTCAGTTTTAAGGTGGATGGACTTCACCTTTCTAATCTTCTATAACATGGTCCTCATATTATATCATCAACATTAAAAAAAAAAAAAATGGAATAATTCAATTGAGTTGGAAGGAATCCCTAAAGGTCATCTAGTCCAACCTCCTTGCCATAAGCAGGGACATCTTTCACTAGACCAGGTTGCTCAAAGACCCCATCCAACCTAACCTTGAGTGCTTTCTACGATGTGAACACGCTAACATCCTGGGCAACCTGTTTCAGTTTCACTGCCCTCATTGTAAAAAATGTCTTCACTATTTGCAATCTAAATTTATCCTTTTTCAGCTTAAAAACATTGTCCCTTCTCCTGTTACTGCAGACCATGATACAAAGTCTGTCTTTCTTATAAGTCAGTTTTAAAAATTGAAAAACAGCAATAAAATTTCTCCAGGCTGAACAACCCCAACACTCTAAGCTGGTCTTGAACATTATCATGTTCTACCTGCTATTCCAACACAGTTCAGAATAATGTTGGACTCAGACTTTGCATGATATAGATTAAAACCAAGATGATAAAACATCACACTTGCTTTCTCATTTTCCCCAAAGTCCATATCTATTTGATCTTCATGCTTTGTTCTGGCAAAACCACGGATTGCTACACCCTTTTTTAAAAACACCTTCTGTGACTTCAGAAGAATTTCAGAATTCTAAATTGCTGCATCTCATATGTGTGTAAACGCAACACTAAAAGTCTCAAAAGTATCACTCAATAGCCATTAGCAAATAGATTGTGGTAAAATGAAAAGACGGAGGACTGAAGCAAACCCAGCTCTTCAATGAAGACAGATTTTCCCTCCATTTCCTGAAAAGAATATTTTACAAGATTTCTGGAAGAAGAAACCCAAACCAATAGAGAATTTTTGATAAAGACAAGTTGGCGTAAATCAAGAATCATCATTTTTAAATAACACACATAGTTCTTTTAAGCTGTGATCACATGAGGACTGATTTATCTATATTGCAAGAGAGAACTGAGACAGACATGAACTGTACTGTTCAGAACTGCTTGTTGTCAAAAAGGATTATTCAGCCCTCTAAGGCTGCCTGCCCACCATACAATGAAAGTTGCGCTGATGTGAAGGCAGCTCTGATGAGGCCTCACATATACATGCAGCTCTCTTTCTTTTTGCTACTGATGGACTGCAGACACCTTACAGAATTTATCTTAAAATGGTTAAATTAATCAAAGCCCAGTAATATATTTCAATGCATTTTCAGCTACTAATTCTTTTTGATCAAAGCAGTGAATCAACTGTAACTTTTGGAACTTGTTTAAGCCCTGTGCAAAACCTTATTTTTTAATATATATTGTTCATCTTTTCACTGATGTCTCTTCTGTTGCATTTCCAGAATATTTTCCTTCAGAAGTTAAGACTTCTCAAGGAAAATATAGAATCAGGAAAAATAGAATCAGGATATATAGAGTATGGTTTCCGTTGTGAGATGTTATTTTTTTCACTCCATCCAGAACTTTCAGAAAGACTTTACAAAAGTTTTTTGAATAGCCATTTTCTTACTAATTAAGTAACCTTGTCAAAACACTAAAAGTGCCAAAAGAAATTTAATGACAAAGACTTAATACTATCAGCCCACAAAATTTATTCCAGAGGCAAGGCTAACATTATTTTCAATAAAAAAATTAGTAAATTGGTTAAATGCCTTTGACATTTTATCCATACTGTGAATATTATTTGATGTGTGAACATATGATATACAAAGAGATTTCAAAGCAGGAAAAAAGACTGAGAAAAAAATAAGAGGTAGGTACCCATACCATTAATTTTCTTCAGAACAAAATTGATTATTGATTATAGTTTTAATTGAGTTTAGGACATTTTACTGTATTTATGGGAAAACACCTAGATTAGTTATGAGTATATAGGTAGACATATGTAAAATAACCTGATATCAAATAAATTTGAAAGGTTTTTCTCTTTTTATCCTTCTTTTTTTTTTTTTTTTTTATGAAAATTCACAAGAAAATAAAATAAAGGCTGCTTATTTTGCAGAGACACTGGGATTTACTAGAAGGAAAATTTCAGGTTCTTTGAACACAGGACAGTAATTCTATTGTCTAAATATGGGTATCTAGAGCCATTATATGAAACATTATTTATGTATACAACTGTGGCATGGAAGGGTAAGATGTATAGGAACCACACAGAAGAAACGAAAATTCAAGAATTAGAGCCACAGAATATGAAAAACCTCAGGATTTCCATTTTCAAGAATTTCCTCACACCCTGATGGTTTTATTTCCAGTTGGTGAGATGATAGAATGTTAAAAGCACAATTATTTCTGTTTCAGACCTTGTTTTGGTTCAAGATGTAAAGTGATGTATTGTATAAGCAAATACACAAACATACAATTATTTTTCCACTTAATTGAGTGTTTTGTTTCAAACAGAATTACAGAATCATTTAGATTGAAAAAGATCTCCAAGAATTTTTGACTGATCACAACCTTGTTAACTAGACGACAGCACTAAGTGCCATGGTCGGTTTTTTCTTGAGCACTTCCACAGGCAATGACTCCACCACCTCCCTGATCAGTCCATCCCATGCTTAACAACCCTTTCCTTGAAGAAATTCCACCTGATGTCCAAAACTAAACTCCTCTGGTGCAACTCAAGTCTGTGTTCTCATTCCTTGTCCTTGGTTGCCTGGGAGAAGAGACCAACTCCCATCTGGCTACACTCTCCTTTCAAGTAGTTGTAGAGAGTGATAAGGTGCTCCCTGAGCCTCCTTTTCTCTGGGCTAAACAACCCCAGCCCCCTCAGCTGCTCTCACAGGATTTACTCTCTAGTTCATTATCAGCTTTGTTGCCCTTCTGTGAACACACTCTAGCACCTCAATATGTTCCTTGAAGTGAGGGGCCCAGAGCTAGGCACAGGACTCAAGCTACGTCTTCACCAATATGAGTTTTCCCAGGTACATGGCTAAACATTTAGTGTTCTGTGAATATTTTCGTAGGAGTAGAGATGGACACATTCACTTTGAAATAAAACTCACACATTATAAGGGAAAATTTTAAGGAAAACAAGCAGTTTTTATTGGTATTTATGACGTAATAAATTGGACAGCAAGTAAGGAAAAAAAACCCTTATTCTGTTTGTTTTATGCTGGGCTTAGGTCATCTAAAATTAGATGGTGGAGGAAAAAGATTTTTGTCCACCACAATAAATAAGACAACCTAATTAATATAAGTATTATATACACATGGATTTACCTCCAAGTAATTTTTGCTAAAACACATTCAACGAGAGTCAAGGATAATGATTACAGTTCCAGATAAACAGCATTGTCATACCTACATCAGCATATTGATGACAAACTTAGTATATAGTGTACAGAAAGTAATTTCATGCTTCACTTTCTACTTATTTTCATGTTTAGATAAGCGATTAATGTCCTTCCAGCTGTTTCTGGATGTTGTAGTTCCTGGGAGTAGTACTGCACATACCCAAACAAAATTAATTATATGCTGCACAACACTGTACTTGTTGGAACAGAATTCTTAAAACACATGCAACCAGCCATAATATTTAAATGCAGAGATGTATCTGTCTCAGTCTCTAAATATAGTGAATGGGGAAAATCTAGAGAAAAATATAAGAAACATGCATAAGGATATTTCTCTAGAAAAATCCTTGGAAACTGCATGAAATACAGAGATTTCATCAGTTAAAACATTTGTCTTTGAAGTTAAGTACAATATATAGTAAAGTGGAGAGAGACACAGTTTGCAAGGAGATGCTCTTTACTTATGATGGCTGAGTTTGCTTGACAAGTGACTTCTGCCATGGTTAAGAGCACCAGTTTAGCACCCTCTTTAAGTAGACACAAAGGTTAAGTGCCTTAACTAGGTGCTATGCAATACTGAACCCTGAGTTTCACCACCCGACACTGCTCTCCGTTTGTCCATTGACCTATTCACCACAGCTCTTTGAGTGCAACCATACAGCCAATTGCTTTGTGTGGTCCATCCACCACATATGTGTCTCTCTGGTTTAGAGACAAGGATGTTATGTGGGACAGTGCCGAATGCTTTATATGTCCAGGTAGATGACGTCAATTACTCTTCCTTCAACCACATAACACGTTACATGTGTCAAAGAGAGTTTTTTTTCTGGTTTCAACTTCATTTCATGCCCTATAGTTTTTATGAATCGGAATTTTGTTGGCTATGGTAGTGGAAACAAAAGAAGATTAATCCAGTATTTCTCACTAGCTTTTAGAGACACTAGTAAACCACAGGTTTTAATGAAGTATTAAGCATACCTTATAAATTCATAGTAATACTGAATAATGATATTTTAGCACATCCTAATGTATAGGCAGTTTTTTCACCCCACATTTAAATAAGGGATAGGATCTTTGTTTAAATTTAATGATATGTCATGATTTGAAAAATGAAAGTTTAAGAAATTGTAAGACTTCAAGAACATTTTCACCTAATGGCTTTGAAACATCTTCCATCCTTAATCAAATAAAATCCTTTTCCACCACATGTTTTCCTGATCAAAGTCCCTTTACATACACAGGTCTGTTCTTATGGTGTCTGACAACATTGAAGAGTGAGAAACCTCTAAGCATTAAGACACAACGTCCACAATATAGAATCCTTGGGGTTTACGTGATGCTTGGGGAACTCACAGAAGTAATGCCATCTGTCAAGAGAACATATGCTGGTATTGATTATGAAGATTAGCTATCATCAGTAGCAGAAATAACAAATCTTTAGACATTCATAACAAGTTTTGCTGCTAACTTCAAGGAAAACTAGAAGTTATATTGTGTTTTCTAAGCGGAATCTGCAAAACTTTAAGTGTGAAATTATACAACTTTCTAAGAAAAGCCAAAACACTGAGAATAATAAATTACACAACTTCAACATTATCACTCTCAGTCATCATAATGTAGAATAGAAAGGTATAGAATGGAGGTTATGTATTGTTTTCCAGGCTTCATTTGTGTACTTTTTATAAGAAAAATATTTTAGCTTTAAAAGGGTTTTTTATCTGCTAGTAGACTATATATTTGAGAGTGTTCCTTAATGAGTGTAGATTTATCAGATAATTACGTCCAAAATGGTATAAGCCCTATCCTGATTTTCTACAATCTCCATGCACCACTCCAAACCTGAGAATTCATGAATTCCAGAAAAACATCATTAACCCCCTTCATCTATTTGTGTTCACATAGACTACCACTGATCAGTTATAAACTTGGTTCCTTAAGAGGAAAAAACTGTAGTGCTGTGTAGTAGCCAGTCTTGTAAAACTTGAAGCAAGACAGATGGATGCTAGCTGCTCAAACTTCCTTGTCTCCATTTGTATTGATTGTATTCTCATTAGTGCTATTTATTCTCTCTTTAAAAACACATTTCACAAAGTTGAGGCTATGATATTACAAACAAATTTTCAATAATAATTGCATTCCAGAAGGGTACTTTGCATAAATATGGAATAACTTACATTGAGAGAGACAAGTCCCTGGACAGAGTAATGTCTCACATTATCTGAGATTGCTTAGAGTGGCGCCGATCATTCAAGTAAAGAAGACTTCACAACCTCTCCAGATAGCCTGTTTCACTTTTTCACAAGTGTCACTATAATTTTTGCTTGCTTTTCTATCCATTTGAAGTTGTTCTTGCTGCAACTTGTTTCCTGTGGCTCATCACCCTTTCACTGCACACCCCTCAGAAGAGTTTGATTTTTTTCTCTATTACTACTCAGTGGCATCTAAAGAAAAGCAAGTGCCTTTTCTGAGGGGAGGGCATGGGAAGTAGGTGTCTCCAGGATGAATGAACCCAGAGCTCTTGATCTCCCCACTCAAGTCTTCAGCCACCTTTGTAACCACTTATTAAACTTTTTCAGTTTGCTTTTAAGGAAATGCTTTCCTCATATCTGTGTGCTTCTGAGTGTGTCAGCACCAGGCACTGCTGCAGGTGCAGTCTTATGAGTGGTGAATAGTGAAGAGTAATTACTTCCTTGCACCCACTAACTACTCCCAACTAGATGCTGTGCTGTTCCTGATGGAGCCCACTCTGGAACTGGCCTTTCCCACAAGGTGTGCTGCTGACTCTCATTCAACTTGAGTTCCATCAGGACTCCCATCTCTATTTCTGCAAAGCTTCTTTCAAGTATTGCTGGGTAATCTCCATTTCACTGCTATTGTGAAAGATATCAAGGTGGATTTTGTCTGTTCATAAACTAAGTGGAAGCTAGCTGTAATTTACAAAAAAAAATTAAGGGAAATGGGCTTATTCTGGATGAAGAAAGGAATTATTATTTTTGTGAAGAGACAAAATGGCATTTCATCTGGATCAAATTGTCCTATTTGAGTATAAAGAAGGCTTGATTTGTTCTATAAATCTACCTGGAGAAATGAATAGATATGGAGAAAGAACATGAGACAAGTAAAAACTGACATATTGGTGGAGCAGCCAGAGAAGTAATATTATAAACTAAAGAGATGAAGATAATAGGTGAGGCATAACTATAAACAGTTAAGAGACATTGAACTAGAATAAAAATGTAAGAGTTAAGTCTGAAAGCAGAATACAGTAAATTGACAAAAATTCAAAACAGGAGCAAACAATATGCAAAGTATGCAAAGTAGCTGAAGAATATGAGAGTGGAAATGAGCCTCAGGCCTTGTGTGATGAGATAAAGCACATGACTGGAAGACCTGAACTAAAGATGTTGGCAGTGAGAGGCAAGTGTTGACAAATTACTAATGATAAGAAATGAATGAGTGATGGAAAGAAGATTTTGAAAAGCCATACAATATGTAATTACAGGACCCGGAATAAGCCTGGAGATCTGGAGATCATTCTCTTTGGAGAAGCATACCTCAAATGAAAAAAGAAAAGCAAATCTCAGAATTCCTGCAAAAAAAAAGTAAAAATATCAGTACAAAGCCTGACAAGTATGAAGGCAGAAAGCGGAAATAATGTGGACTAAAAATCTTAGACTTTCCACAGTCTTGCAAGAAAAAATGGTAAATACAAAAATTACATCATCTAGAAGATATTTAACATGAATTCCAGAAAAGACTAAACATGAGCAAATGAGAAAACTCGTCTACAAGGAGGGTGAGAAGAGCGAGTGAAAAATATATTGAGCATTAACTTATTAATTCTACTGGCATTTTCAAGAGTGCTGAAGATGGAATGACAAAGTATGTCAGCCACTTTTCCAGAGGAATGAATAATGTGGATCAGATTTTTGTGATTATAGAGATTCTGGAAAAAATATCAGTGTTAGATAACACACTACAGTAACTCCACAGGACTCAAACAGACTTTAGATTACATTTGAAATAATAGAATATAGAGCTTAAGAATGAATGGCTTTTTCAAGCAGATAAGCTTCTTCACATGATATGTCTTTAGAGAATTAGTGACAGCAATAAGAGCAGATGAGAAACTGACCAGATTATTACAGGCTAACAGGGAAGACAATCAAAGATGTTATTAGATGTGTTCATTTTACTGATTAAAAGTTAAAAAAGTTTTTGTACTGGAAACCAAAATAGGAAAATTAATTTTACATGAGAAGTAGGTGAGACAACCAAAAGGGAAACCTTAGATGTAGAAATTATCATAGGCTCATGGTCCTGTTCACCAACTATTTACAGAGAATTACAAGACAGTCATAACTGCCTTGAAGAAATTACTTGAAATCAAGTACTGAATTAAAAAGAGTTGAACCAATGCTAAAAGTCAGATTTGTTGAAGTACTCAGGATGAAGATGTCCTCTTTTATGCTTCTTTGAAATCAAACATCAGTAAAATGTCAGACAAGTCTGAATTGAGCAAGTTTCTGAAAGATGAATAAAATTCCTTTAAACTTTCAGCATTTACTCCATCAATCATGGCAACAGCAAAACTGCAAGAATAAAATTCACTTTTTGCATTTGAAGTTTTTTAGATATAAAATCCTCACTTCCTTTATGGTTAATGAAAGGTTGTTTGCATACATGTTTTTATACTTTTTAGGATATCTACAATAATAAACTCAACAAAATTTGACAAAAAAAAAAAGTCATGCCATAAAGACAAGGAGGAAACAACTTGTTTAAACAGTTTAACCCTCAAAACACAATGCACATTCTTTCAGAGCTAAAAGAAATTGAAATTCTAACTTCTTAAGATGGAAAATTTATTATTTAATATATTCATCCACCACTAAAACTTTTATGTATTCAGTATTGTTTCTTTTTTAAGTTTCCATCTCTTCTGAAAAATATCGAGACCAGGACTAAAGAGATAGTGGTCTTGCACAGACTTCACAAGAAAGAGGTCATAAAAGTTGGTTTTATATTGCTTCCTTCTCTGTTGCTGTTGCCATTTGGTCAACTAGTATCATAGTTGTAGTATTTTAGCAGACTTGGATGATTTCTACAGTGATCAAGTGCCTTTTGTCAGTGCTGGTCCTATAGAGTTCTGAGATGGCCCCTTTCTCCAAGTATTACCTAGGGCTCCATCAGAAATCCTCTGTGTGTGTAAAAAACAAACTGGCTAGTTCAGGTCAGAGTAAAATGTTGTACATCACAGAAAAAGATATTTTACACATTGCTCTTTTCTTTTCTGATCCTTTTCCTCCATTAAAGACAGAATTGTTTTTTAAATAGGCCAAAACCTAAAACCACCCTGAATTCTTGAAGATGAGTCAGATATTTTTTGCCTCTGGGCATCTTTGGTCTATTACTGACTTTGACTATTGTGGCATTCATAGTGGTCCCATCCTTAAGAACATACTCTACAGTTCTCAGATACACCTATGTTCATCCTTTTTTATACTGCCGTGACTGTAACAAAATTTACCCTTTCACCTTTGTTGACAAAGTTCTGTCATCTCAGCAGGAAAAGGGAAGAAAATACGGCAAAAAAACTTGTGAATCAAAATCAATTCCCATCATAGGCAAAACAAATCTGACTTAATGGAAATTAATTTATTGCCACTTAATAACAGAGTAGGATAATGAGAAATAAAACAAAACTTAAAACGCCTTTGTCATCCCCCTTCTTCTTCCCTCTCTCAATCGTACTGATAAATTTTCTACCTCCTTCTGCCTTTGGTGGTGCAGGATGGATGGAATGTGGGTTGTAGTCACCTCATAGTACAATGTGGGTCCTTTCCACAGGCTGCAGTTCTTCAAGAACTGCTCTGGGATAGATTTTCTGCAGACTATAGTTCTTGCAGGAAAACTTGGTCCTGTGTGTACTCATCACACACCTCAGTTCCTGCCAGGAGCGTGCTCCAGCACAAGCTGTTCCTATGTCGATTCTTAGGGTACATTCTCCTGCTCTGGTGTGGGGTCCTCCATGGGCTGCGGGTAGATCTGTGCTCCACTCTGGTCCTCTGTGGGCTGCAGGGGCACAGCAGCTTCACCATGGTCTGCACCAGCAGCTGCAGGGGAATCTCTGCTCTGACACCTAGAGCTCCCCCTCCCTGTTTGCTGACCTTGGTGTCTGCAGAGTTTCTGCCATATTTTCTCACTCCTTTCTCACACAGCTGCTGCACAGCAGGTTTTACCATTTCTGAAACATGTTTTCACAGAGGCTCTACCAGGATTGCTGATGGGTTTAGCTTTGACAAATTAAGGGTCCATCTTGAAATCAATTATGTTGGACTCAGGGGCAGATCCCAGAGTCTTTTCACAGAAGCCATGGCTTAAGCCTTCATTCTGCTAGTAAAACATCACTACATAAAGCAAATTCAGTAAGAAATTTAAATTCTTTATTTAATATATACTGGGTATTTTCTAAAAGGATGTGGCTGGCTGGCAGAGAGGTTTCCTGCTTCCAAAATGCTGGCTGATGCAATCTAGCTCAGACAGAACCTTTTATAAATAGAAAACGAAACCAGAGTTTCTAGAGGGACATGGAGCAAAGAGATACTAAAACTGGGATAAGAAGGAAGTCTACAACATTAATGAAAATGGGAAGAAAGAGTGCATAAAAAGATATTTTGTCAGCCCTCAGGTATAATAAAAAGAGGTTTTGGACTTCAAATCTTTTGGTTCTCGACATCTTTTTCTTCCCTGTTAAACCCCTAGTTTCTTCTGCTGAGGTGCAACTTAATCAGGTAAATCCTTTGATCAATGTACATAATGAAAAAGTAAAAGATACATGATTCCTGGCCCTTGACATTGCCACTCTGTTGTTGATGAAGGTCAGCAGCAAAGGACATCTCGGGGTCTGCTGTTCTCTTATAGATCTGCCAATAGTACCTCAATCAATTTCTTTTAGGATGCTTGGAAAACAGCCCTTACCTTGGTGGGGTGCTGAGGAGGGAAGGGGATAAAAAAAAATTTGTAAAGTTCTGGGTGGCTTTTCCTATACCTACTTTAAGAATTTACTCAATCTCAGTGACAATGAAGAGAGAAATGTGAGATTGGTATTACTTGCAGTATCTTCCTCTCTGCCTTTCCTTTTTTTGATAATTCTGTTCAATTCAGACCAGAGCTATATTTCATCTAACTGCTTTTATCATACCAGACCTACACAGGAAACAGCCTGCAGTGAGCCTGGCCAGAATGATTTGCTATTACAACACATCCCCCTATAGGCTTAAAATGCACAAAAAGCGATTTTAGCAGCTCTCTGTGGGATGCAGGCAATACAGATTTCATGTTGCAACACAAGAGGAAGAGCAGATATAAATGTCTATACTAACGCTCTCTAAGCAGCCATGGAATCTCTGGCTGAAGGAGGATTAACTTCTTGTCAGGCATTAAAATCTATAATAAGAAATAGAATAACTGAATGGAATTGGTGGGTGTTTTTGTTCAATGCAGAAGGGATGGAGAAGGTCTGCCAAGAATCCAAAAGCTTTGAAATGGGAAATGAATTAAGGGCTGTGAGTATTTAACCAGTTAAAGATTAAGAGAACTGTGAGCTAAGAATGCAGATTTATGAGTTTGAGAGGGGCCAATAAATAATGACAAAATATTGTGATTAAGCCATTTTTACTTGTGATAAATGATAGTTCTTTTCCTGAATAAAATTTCATTGGATCCCTGGTTCATTGTCCAAATGGACTGAAAAAGATGTATATAAGACTTAACAAAAGTTTTCTTTTAACTGGGTACTTTTCATAAATGTTACTGAACAAAGGTTTTACAGAGTTGCTTCTGATGAAGGCACTGCTGCTTATTTGGTTGGCTTAAGAATGACATTTTTGCTTCATAGCAACATTCAAAGTTTAGAACTTCATCTACATTTCATATAGGAGCTTTTATTCTTAAGACAGAACTATCACACAATGTTTGAGGTATTTTCCTTAAGGTTGCACACTTTTTTTCTAGTGAAGTCCAGTCTGTATGTCCAGCACTTGACAAATTATTTGGAGGTCAAAAGAAAATTATGCCATTTGGTTTAATGAAACAACAAGTTATAGAAAAAAGAAAACACTCTGATGTAAAAGGTTTGGTCTAATATATCATTCATTTACATTGTATTTGTAAGAAACAGAAAAAGAAACTTCCTGCAAAAATGGCAACAGAATCCACACTCAGCTACTCACTTAGTGAGCAAACACTACAAATATATTTACTTTGTATGAAAAATCAACTGGGAAAGTACATAATTCTCTTTAACATTGATTTGGACACCAAAAATGTACCTAGATACAATTATTTAATTTTTCTCTCAGCTAAAATGAAATGTTGCTCTGAAATGAAATGATTATGCCATTAGGGTTTGTTTCTTCATTAGCTTTCCTTATCTAGTAACACACAGAAGAACCTGAGAGACAGTGAAAGTGCATTTTTTCATTATTGCATTTTCAAGCAAAATGCAGACTAGGAGTATTAAATGTCTGCTGGTCCTAAGATTTCATCAATAGTGGGACTAATCACAGCTGTTCTACTGATTTATTAGCTAATGACAATATCAAATATTGAAATAGGGCATCTATTATTCTGTTGTTTGGTAGTATTTTGCATCATTGTAAGGTTCCCTACTCAAAGAAAGGAAAAAAAAAAAGCAAGGATGTTGCTTGTTCTCCATTCTATAGGACTTACAAAGCCCATTTTCTCATGGGTTTATATTCATTATTATCTTCACGCTCTGCTGCAACCAAATGCCTATGACAAGTGCTTACACCTAAAATGGTGAGTTTTTTCCATGTGCCTCAGCCCATGTAAAGGATGTATGCAGCTTCTGGATCCTAAGCTGGTTGAGCATGCAATTGATCTGTGTCTGCTTTGGAACTGTGATTCTGTCTTCCTGGAAAACATATATCTAAAGCAAAAGAAAGGACTTATTTCACCCAATTTCTTCCCCAGTGCTAGGATAATAATGTCTTCAAGCTCTACTTTAGTTTTTAGGCCCTTGAAAACATTAAGTGTGGGATTTAGGTCTCTAACAGCTCAAAACAGCTGCTTTAAAGCAGGTTACTCCTATCCTCTGTATATACTCTTATCTACTGAGGATAGGAGTAACCTGCCTTAGAAAACAGAGCAGATTTGGCACAGAATATAGAGAATATATCAACATGCTTCCAAGTTAGTAGCTGGAGGTCAGGGTGGATAATTTAGGACACTCCAGATGGTGTTGCATGCTTTGGGAACACCTGAAGAGAACACTGAATAAAAAAAATCTGCATGATATCCAGGTCTCTCAAATCTTATTATAATTAACAGTGATAGTCAATACACTGAGCTACAGCTGAAGCTGGAATTGTAGAGTCTACTCTGAAGTTAATACTTACTAAGACGTTGGGCAACTATCTAGAGATTTAGAAATTTGGGAGTCTAGGTGCAGATGCTTATGGTCTGTATGATGAGTCATCCTTATTATTCAATTATTCAATTATCCTTTATTATTCAATTTAGTTATGAATCTACAGGTAGGGAAAAATATTTATCAACCTGATCAACCTGGTGCTGAGAGTTTTGAAAAATGTACATCAAGAGAGGGAGAAGATGACTCACAGTCATGGGAGGAAGCAGTGGACCAGGCTGGCAAGCATTTATGTGAAATAAAAAAATAAAATAAAAAAAAATAGGGCTAAAGGAGGACCATCCTGGCACACAAATGTACAAATGTAAATATAATGACAGTACAACATTATGAGGGAAAATCAAGCCACCACACCAACTGATCTTTAATTATTTATTAAATTAACATTTTAGTTAAATCCTTATCTCACGTTATTTGTAAAATCTTGTGGTGGGTTGACCCTGGCTTCATGCCAGCTACCAACCAAAGACACTCCATCTCCTCAACTGGACAGGGGAGACAAAATGCAACAAAAGGCTCCTGGGTTGAGATAAGGACAAGGACAGATCACCCAGGAATTACAGTCATAGGCAAAACAGACTCAAGATGGGGAAATTCATTTAACTTATTACTGATCAAATCAGAGTAAGATAATCAGAAATAAAAACTACATCTTAAAACACCGTCTCCTCACCCTTCCTTCTTTTCGGGCTCAAATTTAGTATTGAGTTTTTACCTTCTCCCCCTCAGTGGCACAGAGGGATGGAGGATGGGGTTCAGCTTATCACAGGCTGTCTGTGCTGCTCCTCTTTCCTCAGGGGGAGGACTCCTCACAGTCTATATCTGTCCCACTGTTGGGTCCCTCCCATGGGTGAAAGTCAATGTGAATACTTAAACTGTAATGTAACTCACTATTTTTGAACTAAAGGTTAGAAATCAGATTTGGCACACTGCATGAAATTTTTTACTCAGGAAAAAAAAAAAAAGGGGAAACCCTTGGCTTTACTGGCAAGATGATTTTTTATTTCTGATAGTATAAAGTGCTCCTCTGTGTGACATCAAAACTTTTCCCTTGTTTTCCCTGAAAGCAAAGTGTTTAAGTAGAATTCAGAACTAGATCAACAATGGTAGATCCTTCATCCAAATACTACATAGTGTAAGCAGGTATTTGAACATTTCCAGATTAGAATTTTGCCCTTTACAAATATGTTTTATACATACAAGAGGGCCTGTTGGCTGATTATTTTCTATCACATCTGTTTGGATGGCATCATGCCCATTCACAAGCTTATCAAACCCTTGCCCAAGGGCAAAGGTACCAACTAAGCAAGCACTGGTTAAAAAAAAGACCAACAAAGAGGAGACAGTAGGCTAAAATGATGTACTGCTACATAAGGAAAAGAGGAAGTTCTTATATATTCTATATATATGTATATATAATATATTTAGATATCTATATTCTATGTAGGATAGCCTTTTGTTATATTGGATGAGAAGTTTGGAGGAGTGACAGCAGGTTTTTTCCTGAGATCACAGCACAGAGTAGGTGAAATGCTGAGATAATGCACAACACTTTGCTAAATGTGTCATGGTAGGTGCAAATATGTGTACTAGTACAGAAACAAATATTACCTTTGCTAGCAAATTATTTTGAAAAGACAACAATGGTGCTACTAGTAAGATCAATAAGCAAGCAGATGGTGGTACATGTATTTGTAGTATTTCACTCAGCCAGCATTTAAAGTGCTTTAATTAGTTCAGCAGCCCAAACCTCTTTGTTCCCCATGTCATCCCTCACCTATTATGTCAATAGAATAGGAAATATTAAAATTATTCTCATTACAGTACAGATGGAAAAAGTGGGAAAAAATAAAGGTCATAAAACAAGACTGAAGAAATGCCTTGGGTTAAACACAATTTTGTTTTCAGTCATGGAATATAATTTCAGAGAAAAAAATTTGAAATTGACAGCGTGATTAAAGCTACAGTATAAAAATAAATGAAGATTGATCTGGATAACTAATGATTTGACAAAAAACAGAGATTAATTTTTTATAATTTGTGATTATATTGTGTTTATAATCACAACATTGGTTTGTAATTACACTTTATTTAAAGTTATATTAATAAACAATACAAGGATTTAACAAGAGCATATAAAAACTATTGTTGAAAGTATTGGGAAGAGTTACTAATAATAATCACAATAACTGCTGTCTGGAGAATAGTCCTGAGTTGAAAAAAATGAGGATTTCATTTTTGTTTTCTGCATGTATTTTACCATGCAATAACTCTTTCAGCAACACTTATACTTGAAATGCTAGCAAGCAAACAGAAACTGTGTCCAATCCTGATTTTCACATCAGCATTTCTGGAATTTCTACACATGGATTTTTGTATTAAAAAAGTGAAGAAAATAAGTGAGAAAATCAAGACATACTTTCTGAACTCAACATGCATATGTTAATTTCTGAGTCTGAGTCTAAATAAAATTAATTATTTCATTAACAATGATTTAATGAATACAGTACTTAATTCCTTCTTCTAAAAAATTCAGCTATTTTGCCCTAGAGTGACTTTTTCTGTATTTTATGGTAAAATTTCCTGTCTTCATCAACAAGAAGGTGTGTCCATGATGTTCCACAAAATTTCAGTTTGCATGGAGTGTCTGCAATTAGGTAATCTCAATTCTGCTTTAGTTTTTGCCAGTCCAAGTGATGTCTAGTAACCAAAGCAGTTAATTTTCATACTTGCATTAGTGAGTAAGCAAAGCACATTTGTTTTGTAAGCAAATTTGCAACTTAGATTCTTTAATTTTTTTCTCTTTCAAATTAACACCAAGGACAAAGCAAATTTTCCACAATGAACCAAAGAAAAACTTCAATCTATGAATATGTTTAAACTTTTCCTACCACTGCTCTGTAAAGCATAATAAGATAAATACCTTGTGTTGGAGCAGAAAATTAATCCCAGAAAATAATGGCAAATTTCTGGTAAAAATTTCCTTTTCATATTTCTGCCTTCATAAGTAATATCAGAGTAAGTCCATTAATTTCCATAATTAATATGATATCACAGTAAAATTAGAAGATATGTGTTTTTTGACAGACAAAAACATATACTGTTACTATCTTGTTAGCATCATATCTCAATTTAGACCATAGGCTGAAAATTCTAGTCAGGGCTCTAGTCACCATCAGCAAGTCCATGTGAATATGTGAGCATGAACAGATGTCAGTCAAGGTGATGGACTACACTTCAGACCTCCACAATAAAACCTCTAACTGATTTGTATAAGAGAACTCTTCCAATATGGATTTTGTGCTGTCCTGCACATTGCCACAGGCATCTCTCATTTAACTTAGACCAATCTAAATGTTTTAATATGTTGAACAATACCCTGGATAAAATCCCTTTGATTTATCTCCTTTCCAGGCTGGACAGCCCCAAAGCTTGCAGCTTCATGAGAGAGTGTTCCTGTTTTGTGATGAACTTAATGGCCTTCCTCTGGACTAGTTCCATCAGGTTAATATTTTTCCTGTGTTGGCAGCTTTAGAGGCGGACACATACTCCAGGTGATGTCTTTCAGGAGTGGACTAGAGGGAGAGAATCACCCCAATTCTCCACCTGCTGGTCACACTGCTTTTGATGCAGCCTAGAATGAGGTTGTCTTTTTGGCCTGAAAGTGTACAGTGCTGTGTCACATTGAGCTTTTCATCACAAGCATTCCCAAGTCCTTCTCCTCAGGGCTATTCTCAATTTGTTTGCTCCCCAGTCTGTATCTGTGCTTGGGACTGCTCTCACTCAGGTGCAGAACCTTCCATTTGACCTTGCTGAATGTCATGTTTCTCATGGGCTGTCATGAGGTTCTCATGGGGCACCTCTCAAGCAGCCTCTGCATGGCAGCCCTTCCACCCCACGTGTCCACCGCACCAGACAGCTCAGTGTTGCCAGGCAAACCTGCGAAGGGTGCATTCAATCCCACTGTCCATATTGCTGACAAGGGTGGTAAAAAACTGATGGAATCCTTTCCATTTGAGAGACATTTGACATTTTTCAGATTTGGTTAAGGCAGCTCTTAGGAGTCCAAATTTGCAATACCTTCACTGATCCATTTAACAAATCCCTAATGAGTAATGCTTGCAATCAGCAAGGTAAATTTGCATAACAAACAATTTCAAGTACTTGTTTAATCTGTGTTAATTATTCATTGATTCTTTCTGTCTGCATTTTTAAACTCCTGCCCTCCTTTTAGTTTGGGACCCTTTATTTACTCAACACCTGGATACTTATATATTTCCCTTTCACTGGAACATACAAAAGAGTGAATGTCCTACTACAAAAGGTACATTATATTTGTCTTGTGCAGATTTTTCTTTCTGGCCTGTTTTTACAATTACTCTACAGAATTCAATGTAAAGTTGACCTTAAGGTAAATCTAAAAAAAGGAGCTGTGGGTTTTTTTCAATACATATATATAGATATGTACGTATAAAACCAGAAATAATTTTTTGTGCCTTATGTTCTTGAAAATACAATTTTTAAACTTTTTTTTTTTCAAACTAATTTCTTCTGTGAGGCATGGAATATGAAGCAATTATGGTGAATTTTAAAATATAATAATGGCACAAATAATCTGACACTTAGGATGAAATAGAGATTAAACTAGTTAGGTATTGTTGAATCTGGTAACTGGGAAAAGGCAAGATTTTTCAGTTCCCTGACCCTAAGTCCCACCAGTAGAGAGGGCAAGTTTACGTTCTCCTTAGACACACAAAATCACATCTATACAATACACATCCACTTGCAAGTACAGCCAGTGAACAAATTAATGCAGCATACACAGCTCTCAAACAAACACAGACAGCAATAGCAGCCTTGATCCATTCTGTGCTAGGGCAGTTCAGGATGAAGGTCTTTGCTAGATCTCCAGACTGTCCCTCTATCCTGTTTCTCCTCAGTTGCTAGCATCATGTCATGAGAGGTACAGAGGTCTGCAGGTCAATGTGCATAGCTGTACACACCCCACCTACACACGCGCACACACACACACACACACACATACTCTTGAATCTTTCTGTCTCCAGTTGCCTCATGTGCGCACACACACGTGCAAATGTGTTTCTCAGTTGACTCAACAGTCTCTCCACGATTCACTTTTGATCAAGGGGTCCCTCCAGTACCCAGTTTTCAGGCTCTCTCTTCTCTTCATTATTTGGTCTGGCCCAAACTTAGGGCTTCCAAGACTTTTATCCAACTGGCTGATTAGTCTGACTTGGTATTTGCTAGTGATCAGTCACCACTGGATATACCCTCTCTTGCTCCAGCTGCTTGTATCAGAGAAATATTATCCCCTCTGACAAATGATCCTAGTCCATCTGCTGTCATATAAATCTCTGGATATACACATGCACATAGGTACACAGAATATATGAAAGAAAACCTCACCCAGGAAAATAACTAGAAGTGGAATTCAAGATGACAAAACTGTTCATCAGGTGCAGAACACAGTCAGACATATGTACTGACCAGCAGCCTGTTAAACACAGAGCCATACCTTCTGCCCATCAATTTTTTCATGATTGATCACTCCAAAGAACCTTGATACGTCCTTTTCCCTGCCTTTGATTCTTCTAAACTTCCCAGAAGTCCTGAACAATCCCAAAATGCACTCCCCCTGCATCTTACAATATGACCCTTACCACTAGGCAGTAACTCTTCTCAGCTTTTGACGTGATCTGAAGAACCTCTTCCATTTAATTATGGTAACGGGGGTCATTACGGACTCATGAGGCTGTCAGGAGGAGCAGAAGCAGCATTCTTATTTCTCTGATTAGGTTATGAGGATTTCACTGTTTGCCATTGCTCTTCATGCCTGTGGAGAAGAATCTTTTTTCATATATCCTATAACATTATTAAATTTTGTTTTGGCCTGAAAGGAAGTCACTAAATGAGAAAAACTAGGGCATTAGAAAAACTTTGGCTAGCACTCACAACCTTCTTGCAGAGGCAACAAGCAAATGTTGCTGAAAATGATTTTCAGTCTTGTGTTGAAAAATAGCAGCAGTCTCCTATCATCTGGAGAAAATTTGGAGATGAAAATCAATGAAAGTTGTTTTTTCTGAGCAGAAAATGAGCAATTAAGACAAATAATACTCATGTGATGTCTCCTCCTCCTTCCTTCCTTCCTTCCTTCCTTCCTTCCTTCCTTCCTTCCTTCCTTCCTTCCTTCCTTCCTTCCTTCCTT
>JAYDZK010000001.1:71485133-71530862 GCA_034509185.1 Euphonia xanthogaster
TTGAGAGAACAAGGACTTACCATCTTCAAAATTATAGTAATAAAGAACGATTCTGATAGTTTTTCGAAACAAAATGTCTGTAAAAGAAAAATTCCAAAACAAAATATGCTGCTTTTACCTGGTTTTAAACTACATTTCCAAACAGATTATTCCAAAACATTATTTTCTACTAAATTACTGCTATGATCATCATGTTCTTTTCTCTAAATGTTTCTGTAACCTTACCTGTGAGTTTCTGAAGCCAGTGGTGGCTGCTCATTTCAGCAGCCTTTTTGCACTAATTTCACTCTATTGTAGAAAAGACACACATTGCTTTTCAATTAACAATAAGGATAATCCCTAATCTCTTCAGTTACAATGGTGGGGGTCAGACTGGAATTATGTGTCAAAATACTGTGATTTTTTCAAAAGAATGTGTAAAATAATTTTAGTGCAATTTAGATGTTTAATATTAATCACAGGAATAAAACTTCAGTCCACCAAAATTATTGATAAAAAAATATTTTCCCGTAATCATACCAAGGAAACTGAATACATCACAGAACAACAATTGGTGAGTGAGAAAACAGTAATTCCTGCAAGAATTCCTGAAGACTTAAATAGTTTTATTGAATTGGTGTTAAGCACACTAAATAATGATGTCCATGGAGCTATCAGCAACAACACAGAGCAACATCAACAGGCATACAAATTTATTTTTTTAAACAGACGAAAATGTAAAACATAAAATTATTGGACTCACTTATTTCTTTTTCAGTGAAACTTTGTTTTTCCTCTCATATTGCTTCTCACAGCTGCTTCTCAGTATGAGAAAAAAGACTCTTTGAAATGGGAGCAGCACATCTTGTATCTGCTGAGAAAACCCAGAAGCAATCAGACTGGCATGGCCACTTGCCTCTTGTTTATTACTAAAGTATCTTTTTAACCTTTCTCATATCCCTACTTGGAGTAATTTTCTCCCTGGAATTTAAAAAAAAATTCACTTTAAAAATAAATAAAATTTTTCATCCTGCCCTGCTCTCCCTCCTTTTTTTTTTTTTTTTTGTTATTCTACTTTTTGTTCTCTCCTTGAGTGCTTTATGTCTCTGTGTGGCTATACGTATAGAACTTATTCATAAAAGCTTATAAGTACACACTGTGTTACTTGATTATTTGATACACAGGGACTGCTTTAAGGTAACATGTTCTGCAGGTATTTGATTATTAATGATTTTTAAAGCATACACACTAAACGGTGGAACATTATGTCTGGTTTATGCAATGCCCATTAGTTACATGAAAACAAGATGTATTTTGATTTATGCATATAATTATCTCTTTGAAACAATTATTTAACTAATAGGATAAGTAGTCATATTTATCATATGATAAAAGATATTTTTAAGACATTTTGTTTTACTCATTGACAGAATTATGACAAACTACAACAATAATTTGGGCCTAATTAATTTTGACATTTCGCCTTTTGCCATGACAGGCCACCGGGGTAAAAAAAAAATCTGACATTGAATAGGTTTAATAGGCCAAACAGAAAAACTGTTTCATTTAGTGAAGTTCAGCAGTTGTATTTTGTTATATATAAACCTAAATAAGGTTATATATAAACCTAAATGCACAGATAATTTTTGATGGCACCCAGAGCTTCCATAATGCTTTTAGATACTAAGATAATTTGCATGCCAGGTAATTTTGTAGAAGTAAATTTGTAGAATCTTTCTTCATTTTTTTTCCCTAAATTTTTTGGGACCATTTGCATTACTTATTACTATAATACCCTGCTGTGTAATCATGACAAAAGGTGTATGTACAACGCAAGAGTTTCATCAAAGCCATCTCAATGTTTAGGGACAATAGTTCAAAAAAAAAGGGTGTCAGTTCCTCCCTGTGAATGGAACTCCCTGAAACCCAAAAGAGGTAATTCCGTTTCTTTAAGATACTACCATAGGAGATGGAGTCTTTGAGGAATGGGGTTCAAACCTGAATTTTTAACATTTCAAGTATATGACTAGGTTTGAGGAAGAATTTCTTCACATAAAGGTTTGTCAAATATTGAAATGGGCTGCCCAGGGAGGTAGTGGATTCCCTGTTCTAGAATGCGTTCAAGAAATGACTGGACTTAGCACTTAGTGCTGCGCTGTAGTTGACAAGGTGGTGGTCAGTCAAAGGCTGGACTCAATGACCTTAGCAATTCTATGATTCTAGGTTGCCTAGTACTGTGTCCAGTCCAGTCTTGAAAACCTCTATGAACACAAAATCCACAGCCTCAAGATATGACAGCTTGTTGCAGTGTCCTCCTGGTGGAAAAGTCATTCTTATACCCCACTTGAATCCTTGAAGTCACAATTTATGACCATTAGATCATTCAAGCTCTGACACTCATGGAATCACAATACCTGAGGTTGGAAGGCACCTCTGGTGGTCATCTAGTCCAACATCCCTGGTCAAGCAGAGTCACGTAGCACAAGAGGCTGAGCATTGTGTCCAGACAGCTTTTGAGTATCTCCAGTGAAGATAATTACACAACTTCTCTGTAACCTCTCTGCCCAACCTGTGCCAAAGGACAGTCACCATCAGTAAAATAAGTGCTTCCTGATCTTCAGAGAGACTCTCTTGAGTTCCAGCTCTTGCCTATTATCTCTACTCCTGTCACTGGACATCACTAAAAAAACTCTGGTTGCATCTTCTTGCACTCACCCTTCAGGTGTTATAGATATTGATGAGATTCCTGTTGGGTTCATTTGGGCAGAGTTCATATCAACAGAAGTGGTCTGTTTGGTGCTTTGTGTTCTCTTCTGCAGCTCTAAGAATGAACTGCCCCTGTTCTGAGCAGATCTAAACTATATTCTAGGGTAACACTCTCAGCTCTTTCAGACTTATATGAGAGGTGCTTTACTCCCTTAATGTACTTCAGGGCCCTTTTGGTTTCATGTCTCTTGTACTGAGTAGCAAACCTGGACAAAGGACTCCAGGTGTGGCCTCACCAGTGCTTAATAGATGTGAAGGATCACCTCCTTCACCTCTGCTATTGTAAGACCCCACCCGGAGCACAGCATCCATCTCGGTGGCTCCCAGCACAAGACATCAATCCGTTAGTGCAGGTCCAGTGAAGGGCCATGAAAATGATCAGAGGGCTGGAATATCTATCCTGTGAAGACAAGCTGAGTGAGTTGGAGTTGTTCAGCCTGGAAATGCAATCCCATTTCACCTCCTTATGACAGGGAGTACACAGAGTTTCCAGGTTAAGGAATCTATCAACCATAATGACCAATCTTAGTGTTCTTTTAGTGGCACCACCTGTAGTTATTCCTGACAACAGGAAATGATGAGTGAAATGCAAGAACTTGCAGACAAATGTCAAAGCTTTGAAAGAATTATTTCAATTTGCATTTCTCACCCCCACCAGAAGTATAGATTTCAACATATTGTATGATTGTATGAAAAGTATTCCTTTTCCTGTACGTCCCGAACCTTCTGTCTTAAAATGCCAGAACTATTATCACCACACCATAACTTAAAATAGGACAATTTTTATTTCAACATATTGAATTGTGGCATAAAATAATGGCGTGAAACTCTTTTATTAAATATGTGCACAGCAAAAGAACACATAAAAGCCATACCTGCCCTTATTTTTAATAACATAAATTACCATGCAACTTGTGAAAACAAAAAAAATATATTAGACATTATTAAAATAAGAATTACCACTCTATGTTTTACAGAATAATATAAAATACTTTGCATTCCATGATAAAGTAATGCTCTAATATTTTCATGGCTTTGAAAAGAGAAAGTATCTTTCATGAAAAAAAAATTAAGTGCCACAATCGGTACTCGTTTGCATCATTATGTTTTATAATTAGCTGTTCAAAATCACTTGACAGGTGTCAGAACCAGTGCTTCACTCCTTCAAAGTGTATTATTAATTGTACTTGCATAATGATATTACAACATAGATAGTAACTTCTGAAAACAATAATATTATCTTTCTTCACTGAATGCTTTTGATGTGATTTTTCATTAAACACTGATATTTTACCTGATAGTATTTCCTTATCAGGTTCTCTAGACTACTTTCCTGAAGCCGTGTTAAGCAGAACGTTTCAGAGTTGAAGGCTGGAAATAATCAGTCCAGGACTTATCTTAAAAATTCTAGAAGTAAATTATAAAGGATCACTATAAACATTTCCATATAACAATTTTAAGAAAAAAACAGCAGACGTACTTAGCAATTTTTCTACTTTGTCTGCTTAAATTTCAAATTCTTGCTCAATGCTATGGGAAACTGAGAAAACAACACCTAAATCTCAAATAGTTGAATAATCCAATTTTCTAGATTAGCTTTATTTATATCTAGTTGGCTATCATTGTATTGAATTAAAAGAGAAAAACAGAAATGCAGACTAAAATTACAGAACTTCCCCTAAAGAGAATAATTGGATTTTAAACTCCTCTCAGTGAAAAGTATATTGAGCGTCCTATGTACTAGGAAAGAAGAGTTTTTAATAAAAGCAACACTATTTTCAGTGCTATAGTAATTTTAACAATTGTTATTTTGTTCTTAGCTAATCTAAGCAAAACCTTCCCAGAAAGACACAGTATACTCTTGAAAAGCCAGACGGCTCCTGCGTACCCCAGAGCTACATAACCCTTACATCATCTATTAACAACACCATCTCCTCTTTTGTCTGTCACAGCCAACTCAAAATAAAATCAGGCATAGAGTATAAATTTTGTTAAAGAATGCAGTCTTATTCTACTGGATAGAACTCAAATCACAATAAATAAAATGAGTTTCTGACTCTTGAACTATTTCTATATTTCAACGTGGGATCTGAGAGTGGATATAAAAAAAACCCAAACCAGCAAGTTACACATTGACCTACTTGCTTAGGGCTTGCCTTTTCAGATTCTAAAATTCTGTGTTTTTAACTTATTGGTATTTGTGTTTCAGCAAGGCACATGAATTCTGCCTCCTTTTAATACATTTTTTCAATATGGATGAAGACCATCTCCTGAAATATAAAATTCATGGGCCTTTCACCCTCGGTCTGAGAATCTCCAGACACCTGACCCCACATTTCTGAAAAAGTAGTCTGTATTCAAAGTTAAATACTTAAATATGTAAGGCTACAACAAGAATTTGAACAACTAAATCTGTTGGGTAACTTAAAAAGCATGTAGAAGCTCAAATGTATCAATCCATGGTACCAAAACATTTTCAAGTCTTCAACTAGTCGTTTTTCTTTAAGCTATTCCATAGTCACAACTCTCTACCCTGTGAGGAGTTTAGAGGATCTAAAGTGATGCTTCCAAATTCCATTTTTAGAGCTAGACCAGTAGCTTTCAAGTATTGAAAAATAATATTCATGGTGTTTAATATTATTTTGCCTATATTTATTATGCTAAAATTGTAGCCTTGGACAGTTTTTCTGAATACTGGTTTGTTCCATTCCTGACTACCTGTACCAACTTGTGGTCCAGATAAGATTTGTGTTGAATCTAATTCCAAATGGTTCCCTTTAATTTTTCCTTTTCCTGTTTTTTTCCCTCCTTTTTTTCTTCATTCTTCAGTAACACAACACATTTATTCATCTGAACTGTGATCATGTAAGGCATTCTCATAGTGTGTTTCCAGGAAATCCTGGAAAACAGTTATTTTTGATAGTAGTAGTGGTCTCTCACCGGATAATGTGATAACACTAAATCCATTAGAAATGCTCAAATATCAACCCTAAAATGTATTGATACCTAGTGAAAATACAATTGTTTTGCTTGGCATTAAGAAATGGAATCTGAAAACTTTTATCACTGTGGCATGGAAGGTAGGCTGGTATTAAAATTACCTTTATAAAAACAGTCTGCTGGGGGAGGAAGAAGTTTAATGACCTCATGCTTCAAATATAAAATACTTTCATAGGGTCATAGAATCACTTAGGTTTGAAAAGACCTCTAAGATCATTGAAGTCAACTGTTAACACAGCACTACCAAGTCACCACTAAGTCATGCCCCTTTTATACATCTTTTAAATACCTACAGGAATGGTGACTTCATTCCCAGGGCAGCCTGTTCTGGTATTGGACAATCTTTTCAGTGAAGAAATTTTTTCTAATATCTAATTTAAACCTCTAGCACAATTTTTCCAACTCAGAATATTCTGTGATTCTGTGACTTAGCTTGAGGCCATTTCTTATTGTCCTGTAAGAAGAAACAGAACCCCACCTTGCTACAACCTCCTTTCAGGTAGTTGCAGAGTGATAAAATCTCTCCTCAGCCTCCTTTTTCCAGACTAAACAACCCCAGCTTCCTCAGATGTCCTTGTCACAAGTCACAAGACTTGTGCCCAAGTCCCTTTGCAGCTCTGTTGCCCTTTTCTGGACTTTCTCCAGAACCTCAATATCTTTCTTGTGGTGAAGGGTCCAGGACTGGACACATCACTCGAGGTGTGGCCTTACCAGTGCTGGGAACAGGGGACAATCGCTGCCCTGGTCCTGCTGGCAACACTACTGCTGTTACAGACCAGGATGTCACTGGCCTTCTTGGCCACCTGGGCACACGCTGGCTCATGTTCAGACACTGTCAACCAGCATCCCCGGGTCCTTTCCACTGGGCAGTTTTCCAGTCACTCTGCCCCAATCAGTGCTACATGCTGTCGTTGAGACTCAATGCGGGATGCACACTTAGCCCTGTTGAACCTCTGGCCACTCTGAGAAGGGATTCAAAGGAATTTAAAAAAATCAAACCAAACAAAGCCAAATTAAGACTATAAACAACATTTCACACTGTGCCATAGATAGTCTTTAATCTAGTGCAGCTCTTTCAGTGTTTAATAGCATTTTGTTCAGTGTTTTATTCCTTGCCATTAATTTGTTCTGTACAGCCTTTGAAAACCAGACATGATTTCACTTGTGCTACAAATTAATGTCACAGAATTTACAATATTCTTTCTCTTTTTGTCTTTGGAATAAGCAAAAGTGATGACTCCCTTACCAAGAATAGACACAAACATACAATAATATTCTGATATATGAACAAGAATAAGATCTCTTCTTTTTATTTGCTGTCTGTACCTATCTATGTACTGGCTTTGAGGCAAAGAGAAGGCAGGTATATTGAACGTGGCTGAGGGAGTTATTTTTCACCAGAGCAGCCCTCCTAGTGCTGTTCTTTGGATTGGCTGCTGGAAAGGTGTTGGCAGCAATACCAATGGCTTCTGCTGAGCAGCACTGGCACAGAATCAGTGCTGTCTCCCCAGAATTGTGTCCCCCTTCCATAAAAAGAAGGGTGGGCAGGATCTTGGGAGTGGACACAACTAGGGCAGCTGACCCAAATTGATCAAAGGGATGTTCTATACCATATGATGTTGGTTCAGATGTAAAGGCTAAAAAAAGTAGGAAGAAGCAGGGCACCTGTTGTTTAAAGTCATTGCCTTCCAGAATGACCAATACAGATGTGGAAGGCCTGCTTCACAGGAACTGGCCATATATTGATGGCTAATGGGAAGTAGTGAATTTTTTTCCTCTGCTTGTGCATGCTCGACCGTTCACTTTTACTATTGTAAACTGCCTATCTCAACCTGTGAGTTGTTTCCCACCTTATTTTCTCTCCCCTGTCCAACTGAGAAGGGGGTGTGATAGAACAGCTTTTTGGGCACCTGGCAACCAGACAAGTTCAACCCACCACATGAAGAAAAGTAGAAAACAGTATTTAAACTATAACCAAATTTCAAACCTTTTCCGAAATTATCATTACTTGTAATGGTATGTTTAGGAATCCTGCTAACCAATTCGGTTAGACAGAATATTTCTGTGTTTACATTTAGAGGAGTGAATCTCACATTCTCCTGCATACATATATTTACAGCAAAAAATATTTAATATAGACTTCTTGATGATAATTCCCTGAATGGCTTCATGACTCTATGATGCACAAAGTGCAGTAATAAGCCATGATGTCGTTTTAGAAATACCTTTTTGTCAACTTACATTTGAGAAGAAATGATAGAACCTCTCTGAACTAACACAGAGATCTATTTGGTGAACTATTTATACAAATCCAGCCATCTTAGGTGTAAATAAAAGTGAAGATAGAATTTAGAGGATATCTTGCTACATGCTACAGCAATATAAAATTTCTTACATGAAACAAGCGAGAGAGTGTGTTGCTTCTGCATTAATGTTCAGAAAATGTAAGAAAGCTTATATGTAGCTGTCTAGAGTAAGACAGACCTCTGATCCAAATCTTTAATAGCTACTGTAAAGACCATGGCAGGACTTCTATCATGTTACTAAGCTATCTATTACCAGCAAAGACTGTCCATGGCAAGGAAGGATTTCTGGAAGACACTTGGTCTTAGAAGACCAGTTCTTCTTCAGCATTTGTATGTATGAGAGGACAAAACTAAATTATATGAACTGACTTAATGTTATATACTTTTAGGCATGGATAGCCAATGCCCATACTTTTAGGCATGGATAGCCAATTTCAGACTGAACCAAAGAATTAGTCAACAGTAAAGAAATGTGAACAGAGACCCACTGCTTTAGCTGACTCCTTGACACTTGTCTTTATTGGGACTTAGGACATAAGATACAAAAAAGGCAAAACTTCTACTCAAAAGACATGACCTTCTCTCACAAAACTGGATGGCTCCAGTAATAAAAATAAAATGCAAAGCTTAATTCATCTTCCAAAAACGTAACAGAAATGTTACTAAAAAAAAGGCACACATTGACTCAATCAATGCTACTGCAAGAACTTATTTAACAGAATTTTCAATTTTTGGAATTCAAAAGAACAGAAAATTAATAGTTTATTATTGGTTCCTTGTCCTTTCTATCTTTTATCTTTTTTTTAAATTCTGGGTAAGAATTTAAAGCATTGAACTAAGCATTGACTACTAATTCTAGATTTTCATTGAGGTATTAATTATTATTCCAGGACAAATTACAAAGAATGCTAAGAATCAAACTCATGGACCTTAGGAATGAATTTGAAATAGAAATTAAATATCTCAGAATATTAGAGAGTGAGGTGCTGGACAGATAAACTCCTCCATGTGGAGCTCTGGAAGCAGGAGATGTTTTATCACTAGTCCTTCACTGGCAACAATCACCTCTGCTGTCTTGGCATTGGAAGTTACAAAATTCTCTGTCAGTAAAGACAAACTAGGCAGTAATTGGGCAGAAAATCGCTGGGACTGACCAAATGGTGATGCATATGGTGGAGCTATGAAAAACAAGGATTACTTGTGCTGAGGGAGATGGATTGTTTCATTTATTAGATACCATCTGGGACAACAACAAGCAGCAGTTCCCTCCCTCCTATCTCTTCAAAGTAAGAAGAGCAGGACACCCAGTTCTCTGGCATGCTCCTCTCCTGCTTGTAGTTGTAAATATCTCTCCCTTCCTCCCTCTCTTTTAGAATAGAAGTAGCAATTTTACACTATGTGGACCACTGCCCTCATTTCAAGTAAAAAAATTTGATTGCGAAAACAATAGTATGAGAGACTGTAATGGTCGCTGGGTTGAGATATTTTAGGGGCACGTGTGGGGAAAAGGGCAGGTCAAGTCGTGCCCTGGTGGGGCAATGCACTGCTCCATACAGCACCCCCCAACCTAGGATTGTATCCAAGCCTTGCAGTGGCCACCAGTCCCTGGCATGCTGGAGGCAATTCTCCTCACCTCACCTCTGAAGCCCCTAACCCAGCTCCTGAGTGGCCAAATGACCAGAATTGTCACCTTGGGGAAGGGGCAGGAACCTCAAAGGGTATTTAAGCCAGAGCACTAGGTGAGAAGATTGTCTTTACTCTTCGTCCCTCACATTTTATATCAGCTGGAATGCTGCTGAACCAAGAGTCGTAGATATCTTTGTTATTTTCTTTATTTCTTCTCTCTTTCTTCTTCTAATTTCTTGCTCTTGAAGTTTGAATAGCCTAAAGTTGGATAGACTGGAATCTGCTAAGTTAGTGCTTTGTGAAATGCTTTATGTTGATTGAATGTTGTGCTAAACTTTTTTTCCAAAATTCCCTGATTTGCCAGTGAAGTTTTTTGTTGTTTTGGTCTCTTGAGGAATAATTTGTAGATATTTTTTCCTATGCATCTGGTTCAGTGTACATAAATAATCTTAAACCCTTTTAAGAGACTCATTGAACCAGTTCTGGAGTCATACAAATACCAATTAACTTAAAGTTGTAAGATGGGAGGTCTTGCAGACAAAATGGGCAATACTAGAAACAGCTATTCAAATGTGAAGTCTTTCTGAACCTGGCTAACTTTAGCAGGCCAAGAAATGTTTAAATGATCCACTCTATCAGCAGCAGTGGTGAGGGAATATTTCAATAAATGTGGTGGGTTGACCCTGCCTGGATGATAGGTGTGAACGGATGCTGGTCTATCTCTCCCCTCCTCACCTGGAAAGAGGGGAAGAAAAATAATTTGTGACTTGTGCGTTGAGATAACAACATGGATGGACTAATCACTGATTGTCACAGGCAAAGCTGACTTATAGAAATTGGTTTAATCTACTACTAATCAAATCAGTATAGGATAATGAAAACTAAAACCAATTGTTAAAATTTCCTCCACCCCTCCATTCTTCCTGGGCTCAAATTCACTCACAGTTTTCTCTACTTTCTTCCCCTAAGGTGGGGAAGGGAGGTGGGAAATTGGGGTTGCAGTCAATTCATTATGTTTTGTCCCTGCCACTCTTTCCTCTTCATGTTCTTCCCTTTTTCCATTATGTGGGTGATCCCGTGGGAGAGATTGCCACTGAAATTCTCCAGCATGAGTCCTTCCAATGGGCTGTAGTTCTTAAGGAAATGCCCCGATGAGGATCCCTCCCATAGGGTGCATTCCTTCAGCAACAGACTGCTCCAGCCTTGGTCCCTTGTGGGGTTACAAGTCCTGCCAGTTAACCTGCTCCAATATGGGCTTCCTATGGAACTCTTGCACGGGTAAGGTGGGAATTGCACTGAGGCAAAGGACAAGAGTGAATATAGTCATTTGAATATAGTCTCTGACAGACTTGAAATATTTTCTGCCAGAAACTCATCTGAGGGGAATGGTACCACTATTGCTGGATGGCTAAAGTCAAACATCTCACAACATTACAAATAACAGACCTCAGTGAGGCCTTTGGAGTCATCCTGAGCAGCAGCAGGCTGCAAACAGAGTCGCCCTCTCAGTGGAACATGTTTCAGAGCATGTGCGATTACATTTAAATACACTATAGAAAGTATAGCATAAATATTGCACTCAGATCTATAATTAAATCACTGTTAGAATTGCAGTAAAATCTATTGAATAATTTTATAGATCTTAAATTAGTCAATTGATTAAATGCTGCTAACACCTTCCGACATAAACCATTTATCAGGTCTGAGGCTAAATTCACGAGTGTGCCCACTCTAAATCTTATGACTCAACAGAAGGGTCTTCATTGCTCCTTTTCACCCTGGCCATTTTCTGTCCTTACCATCTTAAGTCCTGGGTTTTGTGTAATTAATTCCAAATTGGTTATAATTTTATTTTATTGGTTATAATTTTATTTTTATAATTTTATTCCATTGTAGAGTAATGGAGATTTAAAATCAACAATTTATATGCTTTCCATTAAGGCATCCTTATTTTCTACTCAAAAGGGAGATATTTTTTAATGCAATTTTAAGGGAAAGTTAAGAAAGCTGTCTCTTCACTATGTTTATTGGAAAAAGCACCTAAAATATCACTAATTAAAGGCTAATAACGTGTGTAACATAGGCATCCATTTGGAAAATCTTACATATTCGATTAAGCTTGTAATATGTCCATTAGCCTCAATTGAATGGTCTAGGCTGGTTGTTCCAATGTTTTTTTAGCTGAAAGTAATTTAAAAATTAGACAAACTTTGAGTCCTGATCTAAATCTCTCCTGCTTAAATTAAAGGTGTTTCCTGAGAATTTAGGGATCATGTTAAGAAAACCAAAGCTCAATTGAACTTGAAGCTTGCAAGGGATAGCAAGGATATCAAGAATATATTTTATCACTTTGTTAAAGGGTTGAACAAAGGACACGTAGGATCATTGCAGAATGGGTTGGATGTATTTAGTGACAGTGGGCACAGTAGGATTTGGACTCACTCTTCACCAAGGCCTGTGTGATCAGTTAAAGGGTTCAGTGAGAAGGAGAGCAACCAGAAGTGGATGGGGATTCAGTCATGATGTACTTGTTACAATTAGGCCTGTTCAATACCCAGCACCTAAAGGGATGCATCAAAAAATGCTGAGAGCTGTCAGAGCTCCTTGTGAGGAAGATTTCTACCATCTTTCAAAAGTGTTGGATACTAGGCAAGATCCAGTCACCAGAAATGTTGATAAGTGCTGATACCCCTGTAACTGACATTCCTAGGGGAGCTCTGAATAGCATTATTAGCTGTTACAGAAAATTTTTCATGTGAAGATCTGAAAAGTCTTTGGATTGGAATAGAGTCCTGAGATTCTGGGTCTCACATCAGAGCTGACCCTGCTTTGAGCAGAAGGCTGGACTCAAGATCTCCTAAGGTCCTTTCCCACCAGTATACATCTGTGAGTCTATGATTTTAAAAAATGCACAGTGGACAGTTTTCATTATTTCAGAACTACCTAATTTTTCTTTTCATATTTGTGTGCATTTAAATTTCAGGTTTCTATTGAAAATACAGTACTGTTACTGTAATTTAGAATAACTAATTAACTTGGAGTTGATGGAGAAAAAAGTACAACCAAAACAAGATGTTGGGACCAGCATTAAAAATCCTTTCTGCAATCCTGAACAGCATTAATATGAACATAAGAGTGGTAATTCATAAGATGAAGCAGTAATGTATATTTTTTTGCCCTGTAATTGCTCAGTTCAGTTTAATTGAAACAGGCACTTTGACTAGTGAAGCAATCTTCTCATCTATGAAGCTGGATAAATTGGGTTCCTGTTTTAAAGTTATTTTAGACTTATTGTAAAAAGTACAGTAGAAGTCTGGACTATTGTGTATAATAATATTTCTCTTCAAAGTATTTGTTTTCCATAAACACACATAACCAAGAATGCATACATTTAGCACACAGTTTGTGGGAATAGCGTGATTGGGACGTTTAAACAGTCTGAAATGCTTTCGAAGGAGATAGAGAATCCTAGTAATGGAGAATATTCTGCTCAAAAAGGAAGAGCAAAATAATAAAATAATTATTTTTTTTAGCAGATAGTGAGATAAACGTTGATTTTTCAAGTGGCATTAGGTAAAATTATTATTTGAAAAGAATTCAGCTTCATACATGCACACATCAAATATTTGAGCTCCCACTATGATCACTGTGGGCTGTTAAGTTGACCTATATTATACTTCTGAACCCAGTTAGCTGTGGCAGGAGTCCATTCTTTAAACAGTGTTTCCTAAGGCCATTTTAGATGTCCTAATTTACTCCATCTGGCCTCTTACTCCTCCTCCAGAAGATGACAGGTAAACTGGCTCCTCTGCTGTGTCTGCCAGCTCCATATGATTGCACTGAATAACCTAAAGTGCCTCAGAAAATATTATTCAGCATCTGATCTTAGGTAACTGAATCTCCCATTTGAACATATCAACTCACTCTATACACACTCTAGTGCTTTTAATGGAAATATAATCTAATTAATGTGCTGGTGACTGAAACAAGAGATGATTTGAATAACCTGTGATGGATGAGAATGAACAGGGAGCTGACATACTTGAATTCTGGTCAAGTTCCACTGGACACTGCTGTAAAGCCTATATTATGTTTCTTTTTTTGTTTGAAGAAGAGAGTGAGACTTAGCTTCTATTATGTAGCACTCTCAGTTCTTCAGATGAAAAACTTAATAAGAATTATTAAAATTATTCAGTTGTTCCCTAAGGATGCCAAGTTATGACAAATTCTTCTATTACCAAAATTGTTATCAGCTATAGTCACTAGGAAAATAAAAGTGTAGGGTATCTTTATATCAGTTATTTCAAAGCAATTGTTTCAAAATTTTAGGTTACAGTGCTTATACTCTGATTTTGGTGTCTACAAGTTTACCCAAACCAAGCAGCACTTTCTGCAAAGCAATGTGACATTATTTACACACCAGGGTTTCCATACAGCTATCATCAGTCTGTTAGTATCTTATCTATACAAGCTCTTATTTTATTAATTCTATCTCAAGTTAGAGATATTTGCTCTTGGTAATTTGAAATAGCATGAGACCTGGACGAGAAACATCCATTTTGATACTTCAGAATGTAAGTATGCCTCTGAAAACACATGCACACATTCATACACCATTTTTTCATAAAAATCATAAATATTTTTTCTTTCTAACTAAACAAACTAAGTATTTGAGACTATTATTTGAAGAAGAAAATATACAATCAAATAAATTTTGCTTACAACAGAGAAGCAACGTACAACTCATAAATTTATTTAATTTCTCTGGAGTATTTTTTAAAATTTCTATTCATAATCATGTTTTCTGGAAGTTGGAAAATTATCATCATACTATCATTCAATCTGCCCATCTATACCTATGTTAGTGATGGTTTGTGTGCCATTCCAAAAAATCTAGTGATGTACTCTAAATGTGTTGAAAAATAAATCAGAAGGAAAGGCCAAATAGTTTGATATGACACTTCACTGCTGTGCTTATTCTGATAATAAGATATGTGTTGAAAGACAGGAAATCTCTTCCTGTTCATGTTTTGCTAATTAAAATCAAAAATTAAACTAGTGGTTTTAAGTATAAATTCAGACAAGTAAATCTGTTATTAGCAATAATGCCCTTACTCTTGCCAAATCATCTCTTTGTTTCTTATATATTCAATTTCTTATTGTTTCTGCCCTCTTTCTCTGCCCTTACATTTCCTTATAAATCTTTGGTTCCATATTTAAGTTTAGCTGTTTTTTTTTTCCTTCACTATCTTCAAATGCTTGAAGGCTTTTTAAGGTAAATCCTCTTACTTCAGCATTGCTATGGCAGCTGAAGGCATGACAAGTCTTTAATTACAACTGTCTCCATTGTACCTTTTACATATGTTTTTAATTTCTCAGGCATTTCCCTTTTAATGCCATTTCGTTATTCCATTATTGCTGCTAATTTTATTCATTTGAGAAGCCATTAAGAAATACTAAGCTAATTAAATGACATGGATTTCTGTAGCAAAGGAGATTTATTTCTTCTTTCTAAGGGAGGAAGAAAAGAGGAAGATTAAAGAAATTAATCTCTGTATTTGTAACATTATTGAAGGGACAGTACTGAATATATATTTATGAAAAATTATTTTTTAGTTATGAGAACAGTGGTCTAATACTCATATATGAGATTATGATTTGTTTGCTGGACTACCTTAGACCAGGTACTTCACCTTAATATATATATCTTTCTTCAAGTCTGTTAAATCAATGTAGTTTCAATGGCTCAAGAGTTTTAGGTTTTTTAGATAAGGAATTTAATTTTAAAGAAACTACCAATGCATCAACTTAGATCACAAATTCTGGGAATTTGTTTAGATGCTGATACATAAATTTACATCTAGATTTGATTACTAGAGGAAATTCATCTTCCAGAAGCAAAAGAAGAGCTGGTTTGGGTTTTTTTCAGTACTCAGTTTAATAAAGGTCATGAAATCTAAGATTCCCATTACACGACAAAGCATTCAACAAATTTTTTTTCTCCACCTATTTTTCAGATGATTACTGGTAACACTGTATGTAAGAAATATGAATGCATGAAGCATCTACTATTTTTTTGGATTGATGGTATAATTATAAAATGGAGTGAAAAGTAAATTGAATTGTCATTTTAAATTTTAAACTAAAATGATCTAAAATTTAGTGTATTATTCTTTGACAAAACATCAAAGTAAATTCTACAAGATTTGCACTGGGGTCCTCTGCAACTGTGAAGATCCACATAAATCTATGTCTAAAATAAGTTCTGTGCTACCATGGGGACATAAAAAGTAGCAAATCAGTTTCAAAAACCTGATATTCCATGTCAGGAAATATGTTTTATAAAGTTTTTTAAGGGAAAAAAACCCAACAAATTGAATATTGATGTAAATAAATGATGTGCAAAATAAGAACTCTCTAAAGATACCTAAAACAAAAAGAACTTATTTAAGTTTCAAATAAGGAACGATGGTAGTTGAACACTTTTAACTTCAATAATTCTATCTAGCTTTGTACTGTCAACTTGACAATAAGTGTAAACATTAAATATATTATTAGCAGGGTTTTTACAAGCTTTCTCCTTCAAATTAAATGCAATTACCTTGAGATCTCCTCTTTATACACATTGAATTCCCATTAGAACTTCAACAAACATTAGACAAATTTCAAATCAATGCAGAGTCAATTGCTTTGCTTAGAAAACATCAAGAGAGCCAACTTGTCTGTATATTTAATAGAAGGTCATGCAATTAATTGAAGGGGAAATAGATAGGTGGAAATAAGGGTATGTAGAATCCTCTCCAGAAGCAAAGTTCTTAATAAATTATTTACTTCTATTAGCTGGGGCATTGGTGACAATATCAGAAAAAAATGAAACCATAAAGCTGTCTACTAGTAGAGACTATAAATCTTAGAAAGCACAGACTTATCTGTTTTAATAGTCACTAGTAAGATTTCAAAGTCAAGGAATGAAAAGAGAAGGAAAAGGGATTTGCTTCAGAAACTTTTATCTGATCATCATTTTTGTGTAAATTCCTATGCCACCTTTATTTGCATGAACTTTTCCCATTACACTCATGACAATGATAATGTTCCATTAAAAAGTAGCTCCTCCATTCTCTTGTTCTTCCAGTATTAAAAGCATTGCTGTAGGCTTTATTTACCTTATGCTAATCTAGAGCTGTTCTAAATTCAAAATTATTGTTTCACAGGTAATAAAAGATCCTCTTTTCCTTTTATTACAACAGTATGGGAACACTCTCGTAATTTGGAAGCATATATTGTGACTACATCACTCTGAAAGAGGTATTACCACTCTGATTTTATGAAGACTGATGATGAAGCCAACAGCATTATCTTCAACTGCCCAATTTTAAAGTGCTATGATGTTTTTTCAGACATTTTGTGTGTAGTATTCTACATATTCCAAATGCATTTACTCAGCACTTCTACAAAGTGGACTATTGCTTTTTTATTAGTACCCCATAAAACAAAAATTATTAGAAAGCCACAAAAGATTGTTTGCATTACAGAGATGATATTATAACAGGAAACAAGCTATAAAATGCCTTAGGTAACCATATATCATTTAACCCACACTTTAGGTGCTGAAGTAAAGAACAGCAGATTCTCATCACTCATTGCTAACCCAGAAGGCAGACAGGTAATTTGTCTGAAAAAGAACCTAGAAAACCTAGATTTCCTTAGATCATTTCAGACAGTGTAATTTCCCCATAACAATTCTGTAACTTTGAAAGTTTTAGATGTGGTACACAAATCAAGTTTATGTACCCAATATCACTTTTTAGACAAGCGAAGAACGTGGTCATTTAGGATTGAGTTATGGGTCATTTAAATTAACTGGATGTACACAAGTTCATAAGGCCACATGTGATGTGCTTAGATGGTCTGAAATACTTGGAAGGTTGCTCTCTATCATTTGTGAAAAGTCATGATTATTAGGGAGGGGAAAAAAAGGATATCTATGCTGACTTCAAGGAGAGATGAAGGAAGATTCAGGGATGTATAGGCCAGTTAGCCTATCTTCAGACACTGAGAAAATTATAGAGCAAACTCCTCTTTAAAGCTAATCCAAATACATGAAGAGCAAGAAGGTGATTTTTAGCAGCCAGCACGAATTTACCAAGGAAAAATCATGACTGAACATTCTGATTGTATTCTGTGGTGTGTTGACTGGTTTAGTGTATAATAGTAAACCAGAGGGTGATGTTTATCCTGATTTTAGCAATGTTTGTCATTCTCTCTGGTAATAACCATATTTCTAGGGTTCTAGTGTACCAATAAAATCTAAGGAACATTATCAGCATCACGTGGGGCTTCCCACCCACAAGCACACTACCCATGAACACGGGACCTCTATTTAAGCACAGTCCTGGGTTTTACTTCACTGTCTGCAGTATGCTGGAAGAATATTGGTTGCTAGTATGCTCTATCCACAAACCTGGCTGAAAAAGAGCTAAAGCTGTGTTATTATGCTTGCCTCTTAGCCGTAATAATCTGCCAGATGATCACTGGATTTGTTTCAAACTCTGTGGATAGACTACTGGGTTTGACTTTAGATCAGTTGCTTCACTGTAAGCTTGCTTGATGATTTAGGCTATTGGCTGGATTTTGTTTGTTATATTATCTTTTCTGTCAGTCCTTGAACTGTTGATAAAACGCATTCCTGTCACCATTCTGTTTTGTTTGTCTACTGGCATTGTAGCCTCTTGGTTGGTGAAATCACTGCCTCACAAAATGTGTGTGAGGTACTCATGGAAATCAAATTTCAGTATTCACAGTTAATGGCAAGAGTATATATGAGAGTGCGAGAATCTCTGTTCCAGCAGGGTTATCTGATCAGAAACCTCATAATTGGGAGGATGAAAAAATGGCTAATTCTAAACATACAGAGACATAAATGTCACCAAACTAACACAGAGACAATGACAAGAAACAAACCTTGCTAGTCACACTAATTGGTGGGCTGCCAAGAAACCATAGGTAAACTGGAGAGAAATCCCTGTCACACAACTAGGCATGAGGGAATCTGTAGGATTATATAAGCTTATGGGAAGGTACAGTAGGGAAGTGAGAAAAGAGGAACAAAGAGGTGCTGTAGACAGAAAAAGGTATTAAAAACCTCAGCTCATATGCACAGCATTGACAGCTGTTATGCCTGCCTGGCTGAACTCTATGCCTGATTGCTGCAGTTTGTCCTGTCTTATTAAACATTCTCATGAGTGTGTCAAACTGTCCTGTCTGTATGTCTGACTCTGCAAAGATTCACTGGAAACTACTGGGGGGACTGCTGTGAGACTACTGGATGTACAGCTACTTGAGTTAAGAAAAGGGCTGTGGGTTGGGTGCCCTTGGACTGTGGTGTGAGCTACCACAGCCCATGAGATGTCAGCATCAGCCACTAGAGACAGCAGGCACAGTTTACCTCCAGCCACTGAGACAGGAACAGTTTGTGTCTGAAAACCAGCTACTGGGGGAACCAAGATGAGTGAGACAGGTAAGGAGCTCAGCACCAGCCCCTGGAGCAGGATTGAATGGCCAGAGGTCATGTGTCTGGTGCTGACTGCTGGGAGCAAGTGTCTGTACCTTCACCAAACCAGGTATGTGTGGAGGCATAGAATGTAAGAAAATAAAGAGAGTGCAGAAGGTAGTCTCACACCTGAGGAGTTGCAGCTGTACTAATTACTAAAGATTAGGAACAGGCCTGCCCTTAATAGGCCACAGATGTGTCCCATAAGAAGATGAGTGCTATAAAAGAGTGGGTTAGGTGGTTGAGGAGGGAGATGGAGTTTGTTGGTGGTGCTGTGAGGAGCTGTCCATGAGAAATCACTGAGAGGGTATGATAGCTTTGTAATATGATGATAACAGGCATGGGTATGTATTTGCTGTCAGACTTTGAGTCTGATGTGTTTATGAACAAGTAGACCTTGGGTCCAGAGTGGGGGATTTTTTGGGTGGAGGGTGTGCGCTGATTTTCAAGGGGACTCATTATTGTGGGGTGCCTTTGTGAGTGCTTCATGTTTGCAATGAGCATCCAGCTGCACCAACCAGAGAATTCCTGGAATGAGAGATGAATAAAAGGGGACAGGACCCAGTCAGGGGTGTAAGGCAGAAGATGATCTGTGTGGCTACTTGGGGAATATGTAGCTGTGTGTGTGCTCATGTGTATGCTGTGTCACACTTCCTGCCTCTGCCAGGCCAAAAGGAGGAAGGGATGTGGCTGTCCAGGTTTGTGTCTGGTGTGAGTCTTATTTGTGGCTGCTGTTGAAGACTGAGACTTGGCTGTGGCTGCCTGTGTATCCAGCTTTGTCAGTGTCCCCAGTGTGTGTCTGGGACATGTGCTCAACTTTGCTAGTGGTTAAACCTGTCAATGGAAAGGCAGCAGCTGCATCAGAGCCTGGGCAGAGAGCCCAAGTTCCCCAGGCACAAGGCAAATCATTATTTAATGAATAGTAGTATATACTTGGTCCTAAACTCAGTTCATGTTCACAGGGCTATACATCAAAACATGTCAAAAGAGACAGAATAATTTGCAGGACTGGACTAGATGAGCTCAAAAGGTTTTTTCAAACCCAACCAATGCTATGATTTGGCAACTGAGACATCAACAGAGCAAACATTTTGATGCAAAAGAGGCCTTAACTTTACAAGAAGGAAACAGCACAGCTGAAACCTGAAATTCCTATATAGATCTTTAACAGGAATGCTTAAGCTGTTTTTCACATCTGTAACTAGAGCTGCAGTATTTGTAATGGATGTTCTGTTGGAACATTGTTGACGTGAATTCTTTAATTGCAACTTATGTCACAGAGTTACCTTAGAATTATTGGGCAAAGATCTTCAAATTTAGCAGTTCAGAGGATGCTTTCTAATTTGATACAAACAAATGCATATGATAACCAGACGCACACATGACACTAAAGCCACGTATTTATGGAAGCACTTCAAGTGAGCTTGTAAAAGCTTCTCTTCATTGCTGTAGACATTACTGCCAGCACTACAGAATGAAAATGTTCACTATTTGAGCTTTGCAGCTAAGTGTTTTAGTGTTAATTCATCAGGGTAAAACACCACTATTAGTTATAAGAAAGTATTTTAAAATTACTGTTTAGTTAACTGAAGGGTTTATATGAATATATATGTGGCATCTTAATTTTACATCCTCATAACAGTAAAGCAGAGATTCAACAGCTGCTTGCTGCCCATTTTAATAAAGAATTCACAGTCAGTTTGATAATTTTTTCTTAATGTGTAAGTAGCTTGTTCCACTACCAGTAAAAACAACTTCTGAAATATTTTTTCTACAGTATAAGGCAGAAAAATCACACAGTAAAATTATCCAAGATATAACCATATAATCCTATTTCCCTGTATGCCACAGGAGGCAGAGAAGTGTGGTCTCTAGAAATGATAGGCACTCAATTTAAAGAATACAAAGTATACACAGTCTTTTGTGTGAAAACTTCAAGCTATGCGATTCATAGGAATTATTTTCTCCATATCTACTCAGAGTAGAATTGAAGAGAGTCATTCTAAATGAGCACATTCCTGCAATAGCAGCATTTTCCCCCTCATATAAAGTTCAGGAAAAAAAAAGACATTTAAGTAGTTTAATGGAAGTATAAGACTAATAGAGGAGGAGAGCAGGCTGACTAGAAATATTGTGCATTCTCTGGCTTTACAGATTTCCAAGACCTAAATTGAAAAATTCTGAGCTGCCTTATCTAATTTTACACCTGATCATGTTTTGAGCAGGAGGTTAGAGATCTCTGAATTACTCAATAGTGGTATGATCCTATGAAGTTTTTACTATGTGATAAAATCTTTTCCCCCTAAATGCACTGACTTATCCCACAAGCAAAAGTTTGGAGAGGGTCTGTGTTGAAATGCAATCTACTTAGTCTACTAAAATAACTACTATTTATCCAGAGCTATTTGTTGCAGGAAAAAGAATGTACCTAAGATAAAATATTACTATTTAAGGAAAGGTCTCCTTAAAATTGTTACAAATGCATTTCCTTTATTCTTTTCAATGTTTTACTTATGTTGGTTATCTGCACTTGAAAAATGTTGAAACACCTATCTCCAAAGGCTCTGTCCTTCCATAAGTATTGCTTTACCTTTGACTTATTGTAGTCCTGGTATCTCAGTGTCAGGCTGTTTTTTTAATACATGAAAGGTATGTCACTGGCCTTCATTCCTGTTCCAAGATCCTATGCAGCAAAAAGCCAGTATTATGGCATCTGTAAGTAATAAATCTATTAGTTAGAATATAAGTGGTAGTGTATAGCCTTAAATTTAAATGGAAGCATGCACCTAGACTTGTCTGAATCACTATCAAAGCATAAGCACTCTCTAACTGTGACAGATAGCTGAACACAAATGTCTTGCAAAACATGTGAGCAATCTGACCCAAAATAGGTCAAAGACATGTACAATTGCACTTAGGGGGCATATAAAAATGTGTGAACAGTAACCCATGGAGCAATTTCATGATATAGAACAAAGGGAAAAAGGGGCACAATGAACTGCAAAAAGGCAAGGCATCCTGCTGAGCACACCAGGATGACTGGCAAGACTGAAAACAAGATTAATCAGCATCGGGAGCAGGGGATGAAGGAAGGGTGAGGGAACAACACAACAACATCAGACACAAGTAGGGAAAACTGGGAAAGAAAGAGGTGATATGCTTCAGTGCCCACTGCTTTTGTTCTTTTTATCATCACCTCTGCTGCAATATATACTCATAGCTAATTTAGAAGTGTTAAGACTTAGCAGGGTTTTATATGCAGCAATAAATAGTGATAATGATTAAGGATTAGCCATTAGCACAAAATGTGTTGTTAATAAATGGCTTTCTTCTTAAAGTTTTTTAATGAACTAAATTAAGTCTTCTAAATAGTCTTGTCAGAGATAGCTATTTCCAAAGTAGAATGTCTGTATACAGAACACATTATTCAGTTTCATCACATATTTCACTCTACACAGGCTATCAAGTTGTCATTGTCTCTAATTCTTACTTAGATGTATCAAAGTTACTGTTATGATAGGTTTTGTACCACGCAACAGTAGAAAATTAATCTTGAGGGTCATCTGTATTTTGAAGGATGTGCACTGCTTATGCCAGAGTCTGCTCTTGAAGGTTCAGTTTATACACAGCACAGAAGTGTGTTTAGTGTGTTCAGTAGTCTAAAGGCTTTTCCCAAAATGCAGTGTAAAGGTTGCATTTCTGAGACGCACAAGCTAGATATCATACTGTCACATAATTCTCTGTAAACAGAATAATAGGGGAGGCATTTTTTAATGCTATAAAAGAAGTAGCTAATCCTTTAATAGCTGTTGTTTTGAAATATATTCATTTATTGTAATACAGTATTACAGCCATTATATAGACTCCTGCTTTCCCTGTTGAAAGGTCTGTCATATTTCTGCAGTTACTTACTTCTTTGCTCTCTTGTGCTCTCCAAAATTTGTTATTGCATTATGTATAGACAACCCCGAATCACACGAGTGATCAATACATCACTTAACCGTTACAATTTTGTTAGAAATGCATTTATCGCATTGTTTGCACAGATTGTGAGAATAAAGAGATGTCACACTAAAATGTGCTGGATGAGTCCTTGGAGGTTTAGAGGCTCAATGTCTCTGCAACAGAGACTTACTAGAAAAAAAAAAAAAGAAATTAAGATCTCTGAGTTTTGGCTCCTGGACTGATGAAAAAAAAAAACAACAAATCTGAAAATTCTAAAATAAATGTCATATAGAAACAGTGTAATCAGTCATCATTTTTTCAATTCAGGAGTCAAATTTTGTATTTAATTCATTAAATAAACCCAGTAAAAAGGTACTACAATGAGAATTCTTTCCAATATGAAATATTGGACACATATTACATAAACTTCAATAAATTTTCAGGGATAGGAGAGCAAAGAAGAGAAAAAAAGCTTCTTGCGAGTGCATGCAGTCAAAATGGTCTGAGTGTATAAATCTTTTGTATTAAGATAATATCATGTATTGCTTCTTTTGACAGATGATGATTCATTGAATACCAAGAGCTACAAAGAAATTGTACCTCATAGTATTGTGTACGGCATGGGGAATTGTAACCAATTAGCTGTGTCATATTTAACCTTCAAACACAAGTTACTACAACAGATTTCTGACGATTTAAAAAGTAGTTGTTCAGACTGGGCAAGGGAACTTCCCCTAAAGAGGATGCTCAGAAGCAAAGAAACAGCTGTTAAAGATGATTGGTCCTACAAAACCATTAATCATGCTTGGACAGAAACAAAATCCACAAAGCCCATGAAAAAAAAAAAGGAAAACATCATTAAATAATTTTAGAAAATAATTAGAACATATGGCCTTGTATACCAGGATCTCACTCAATAGTGATAAATGTGCAAGTAACACAAAATGGAAATTACTCTTGACAGCTGGAGTTTCTGGCTATGAAACATGGATTTCCAAATTCATTAGCTCCAATATGCCCCAAACAAATTTAGGTCACATGGTTAAAATGGTTAATAAGAATTCCTGCTAAGTATGAACTGAAACTTTATTTTCTTTAGAAGTTTATAGCCACTAATGACAGCAAAGGCAGATAAAGACTTGTTACAAAAGCCTTGTAAAAAAAAATTTAAAAATATCCAACCAAAACCCCCAAAACTTTGCTTTAGTTTCCATAATGTCTTTAAGAATGGAAGGCAAGGATGGGGGGACTAACTCCATGAATGTAAGGCAAGGCCTTCCTGGAGTAACTCCATGAATATTTAGAGATTGATACACCTGAACATATTTTTTTCTGTTTGATAAAGGGTTTGGCAGTAATTCAAACCTCTGACAGAGGTAGATCATTGAAAAAACAACCTTATGCTTATAAGGTAAACTTCCAAATACTATAATAAATATTTCAATTTGCAGATATGCATAAGAAGAAACCTCTCTTTTCAGTATCAGTATTGATGTTATACTCTAACTAGAAGTGATTTTGTGTACATAGATCTTTCAGTTGTTAAATAAATGCTTTAAAAACAATTTTTTCAGACAGTCTAGTATATTCTGTTTTGTCTTCAGCCTATGAAACTAGATGTTAGGCAGAGAACGGAAATTTATAAGAGACCTATCGCTTGGGGTTTGAATTATTTCACATGCCTCTTTGTACCCTTCTTCATCCATGTTCAAGAATGCATTAGTGTTTGTTTCCAACAAAATGAAATATCTCAAATTTTGAATCACATTGCCACATTGCCCCAAATGCATTTTCCTGTATTTTGCCTGAGTCATTAAATAACTCTAGTCCCCTCATATAATTGTGCTCCTTAGAGAAATGTCTCTTTTCAGAAAGAAATCTTCTATTTCTAGTTTTGATTAAACATACTAGAGCTTTTCCTTATATGTTTGTCAGGATATTTTGCCATACTAAGCTTTTAGGATCAAAGCCCATTTAAAAAACTGTAAAGTTGAGAGAGAATGTGTTTTCCATACAGAGAACAATAATATTTTGCCTATGTTTTTTTTTTTAATAACTTCCTTATGATGAGTCTTCTCGTTCTTTTAATTCATCATGTTTTGCTCTCTGATATGCATCATAATAAATCCTTCTCTATCCTGATAATATTGAGAAAGAAAAAGAAAAAAAACACCCCACCTAGTTTTTTTGGGGTTTTTTCATAACATTATCAGTCACATCCTATTTTTTCCAGGACTGGAGGACAGGAGGTCATTAGTGCAGAGGAAAAAATTGTGATATATCTTACTTTTGTCTTCACCTTGTTAAGGTTCTTTTTTCCTCACTGCTTTTCTGATCTATTATATCTATTACAAATACAGAGAACAGTTATTCAAACCATACAAGAAAACTATGGTTTAAGTAATTTCAAAACATCACAGACATTTGATTTTCAGCTCATGCAATCTCCCCCTACCCCTATTCCAATGTAATTATGACAATCATATTTAGATACTACCAAAGTACTTAAGGCCATAAATATTGGTAGAGGAGAGAACAAGGTGTTCTACTATTTTATTATTATTGGATGTTTCCATTTCCCTAACTTCTGCAGAGATAAGAATCAAGACACTTGGATGCTTTGAGTTGCTTTCTGGAATACTCTGTTTCCCTCTCTTTCTTACACCAGGCACAAACCGAGGCACTGTAAACTACATTAAGGCAATAGGAGTAGTCTTACACCACTCCCCTGGGACTTATTGCTTTCATTTGCAAAAGGCTAAGTTTTCTTCAGAATAGCTTGAGTGGTGTTGTGTTTTGGATCTGTGACCAAAACAGTGCTGACAACATGCCCAAGGCTTAGTTAATATCTGAGCATGAAGTATATGAGGGATATGAAGCTCCTCACAATCATCACACTAGTGATCAGGCTGGGGGTGCCCAAAAGTTTAGGAGGGGAGCAAGCTGGGACAGCTGACCCCAATTGACCAAAAGGATATTCAATGTCATATGGTGTTATGCTCAGCAAAAAAACCTGTAGTTAGAAGGAGAATTGTACTATGAGGTACAATTTCTTTGTAGCTCTTGGTATCTGATGAATCATCAGCTCTCAAAAGAGGCAATACATGATACTATCTTAATACAAAAGATGTATGCGCTCAGACCATTTTGACTGCATGCACTTGCAAGAAGGGAAGAGTGGGGCACATTTGTAATTATAGCATTTGTCTTCCTAAGTCACCTTACATATGATGGAGCCCTGCTTTCCTGGAGATGGCAGAACACCTGCCTTTCCAAGGGAAGTGGTGAAAGAAATCCTTGTTTTGCTTTGCTTGCATGCCCATCTTTTTCTTTACCTGTGAAACTGAGTTTTCTCACTTTTGGTCTTCTGATTCTCTCCTCCAACCCTGCTGTGAGGAGTAAGCAAGTGGATGAGTGAGAATTAGCTGCCTGCCAGTGCTAAACTATGGCAAGGATGAGCCACCTGCAAGCTTGAATTAAAGTGATCACGTGGCAGAGAACTGGTTCAGAAATAAGTTAGTCAGAAAAATATAGCATTAAGGAAAACAAAACATCATATTTTGAAAGGAAAAGGCTGCAGAAGAGAGCCACTGTGGTTACACTAGTGAACTAAAGAGAAGGCACTAGGTGAAGTCAAGAGCATACATGGTGGTTTTCTGCTAGCACTCTTCCTGACAAGGTTTAGGCCTAATGCCAACTAGAGTTCTCCTTTAAGAAAACAGCAGAGATGAGATGAGCCTCTGTTTGGGAATAAAGGCTTCAGCCCTAGGAAGTAAGCAGCACCATTCAGATAACAACATGGTAAATACACTAATAATGGTACTGTTGTATATTTATTTAGATTATTAAAACATTATTTAGGCTAGCAGTAACCTCTTACCTGTGTGTATTAGGCACGTTCAATTTGCCAACATGAATATTTTGTAGCTTGTTTTGAAATACTCTTTCATCTATATTTGCCCTTATGAATAAAACACTGACATAATCAACTGTCCTAATTCACCTTCAGCTAAGTTCCTGATGTTACAGTGAGGAAGGTCAAAAGCTTTAATTGTTCATATTCCCCTTTTAAGAACTAGAGTGGAGTATCATGACTGTGTAGGAGGCTAAAGGTATGAACCATTGAAATGCTTTTAGCATCCTGGAAAAATCCAGCTTCATAAAAGTCAGTCTGAATTTATCCTTAAAAAAATAATGCACAGAGGAAGTTTATATATGTTAGGAAAGAAAAAATGACAGAGAGCCATTTCTTTACAGAAAGGATTCACCTAAATGAAAATGGAACATGCTTAATGGAACCTAATTTAAGTAATAAAAAGGAGATATAGAGTGTTAAAATTAAGCTCTAAGGAAATCTGAGAATTTTGGATGGATGTACAATTTTGAAATTAAGTAATAAAATGCAGTATTTCAGAAGAAACTATAAAAAAAATTAAGATCTTATCAAGTTTAAAGCATTGAAATAGGTTCTTGAAGCAAGTCCAAATTGTATTTCTGTGCAAGTAATATATGACTTCAAATGTAGCTATCTTGCAGAGTGGTAGTAAATGAAATAACAGGAATTATTATAAGCATTTCAAGACTTGTTTGAGAAGATAATCATTGGGATGCTGCAATATGTTTCAGAAGAAAAACATTACAATTGTATTTGGTAGATACAGTAAATGGCACAAGCTAAGGTATCACATTATGTCTTCAAAAAAAATAAATGCAACATATAAATTTAGTGTAATTAAGTTTCTGATCCTTGATTTACAAGGAAAATTTTTGTTGTCTTATTCCATACCTAGATCTGGAGAATTTAAGTATTATCTTTACGCTATCAAATATATCAAAAGACCATTTTCAATACCTACAAATAGTCCAAGGCAAATAGAATATAATAGATGTCAATCAGAATTAAGTATCTCAGCTATGGGGTCACTGAGAAAATAGTCTGTCTTTGAATACTGAGGGGCCCTAGCAGCCATTAAATTGTGGCATTGAAATGGATTGTAGTAGAAAGTAGAAGAGAGATGTTCTTCTTCCTCAAGGGTATGTGTCTGTGGCTTTTTAGTGCAAAAATGGATAATAAGAAAATAAGGAAGACATTAAAAAAACACACAGAGGAATCAATCAGACACAAAAATAGTTAAGTAGGGAGTAACAAGAACCAAAACTGGTGAGTCACACCAGAGTACCTGAAATGAGGGAATGTTTATTTCAGTAAAATTATCTGATCAAAGATGATGTCAAATGGGATATTAAGGAAGCCAGAAAAAAAAACACACAGAGAAATAAATCTGGCAAGCATAATGAAGACAAAGCTAAGAATCAGTCTTAACCAGTCACAATAATTAAAGGGCTATGAGAATACTATGCGTAAACCTGAGCTTTGATGTTGGTAAGAATGCAGACCTGAGGGCCTGTCATGTAAGAAAGACGCAAGAAGGTAGAAAAAGTTGGGATGCAGATAGAGATATCAGACCTGTTCTTGAGGGATTCACAAATGTATCTTTGCTTGTCAGCCTGGAAAGTGTGATGTTTCTGCCTCTAGACCGCTTCGCTGGTGCCATCCTGCCTCTGGCAGCCCATGAAGAAGAAGGGCTGTAGTTTTCTGGGCTTGTGTTTGGTGGGAGGCTTGTATGTGGGTGCTCTTGAAGGCAGCATCTTGTCTGTGGCCATCTGTGTGACTGTCACTGTTGGTGTTATGTGTCTGTATGTCTGTGTGTTTTCGTCTGTGTGTCTGTCTGTGAGCACTGAGGCTGTGTTTCAGAAACTAGCAGGAGGGGTCCTGGGCCAGCAGTTTTGGAGTCAGTGGCCATTTATAACATCCCTTTGTAATGAATGTTCGTAGAGGGGATGATATTTGGCATGTCCAAGAAGCCAGAAACTTTTTCAAAATATTAAGATTTCTGTAAATATCAGTTATCATAGAATAGTCACAAACCATATTTTTCTGTAAAAAAAAACTGCTTTGAAATGCTTTTTCCTTCACGGAATGCAATTTATTTTTTTCATTAAGAAGTCAGAATCAAGGATTCTGCCAGATAATCAAAAGGCATGAGAGGTAATCAGAGTGTAAAATAGGATTTCAAGAGTATAAAACCAGTGCAAATGAAGCTAAATTAATTATTTGCTTCAAAGTTTATGACAAAGGCCAGTAGAGAGATTTGAACATTGAAACTATTTTTAGTGGGGATTAGTCAGATTATTGCACCTGAGTAAAGAGATTTAAAAAAAAAAATAACTGAAAACAGTAAAAAAAGTGTTAGCATTTGATGATATATTCAATGAGTTCTAGGGGTGCTCAAATGTGAGAGCAGCTTTGCAGAAAAGACTCTAGGTCCTAGCAAATGAGCTGAACACAAAGCAGCAGTGCTGCAAGAGCTTCCTGTGTTACATTAGGAAAAGTGTCAACAGCAGGTCAAGGAAGACAATGCTTCCTCTCTGTCTTGCACTGACCCATCTGGAGTGCTGGGTCCAGTTCTGAATTCTCCAGTACAAGAGAGACATGGACATACTAGCTTGGTAGAGTGAAGCCCTGGGTATTTGGGGGATTTTGTCAACATGTGCAAATATCCCGTGGTGAGGGAACAAAGAAAATAAAGACAGGCTTTTCTCAGTGGGGCCCAGTGGGAGCATGGGAAGCAATGAGCAAAGTAGATATACAGGGAATTCTTATACACAAACAAATACTTTTTTATTATAATGGTAGTTGTATTGGATGTAGGTTTCAAGATTGATGTGAGTGGCGTGGGCTGCGGGAGTTGCCTCTGAGAAGAATGGCCAGGGGCTGCCCTCTGCCAGACACAGACTGTTCCAAACAGCTCCAAAGAACCATAATGCACAGTGAAGCCCCACAGACAAGATGATGGTGCCTTGGAGAGAACATATTTAAGAATGCATAAGATGCAGGACCAGATATGTGCGTTACTCAGCTATCACATAGGGTAGCTCCCTCAGCAGGAGACAAACACTGGATCAAGTGGCTGAGAGCCTGTGGAATGTACAGCCTTGGAGACACTAAAAACCCAATCAGGCAAGTTCCTGTGCATTTTACTCTATCTGAGCCCCCTTAGAGCAGGGGCTATGAGCTAGATGATCTCCAGAGGACCCTGCTGCATTCAACCATCCTGTGATTCTAAGAAATGACATATGGCCCCAGGCCTCTATAGCTACAAGGCAAAATTATGTATAGACTTGTGTTTTCAGTACAGAGTACCTAAAATTATATAACATTTTGGGTTTTTTTGGAGTTGAGGAGAGTAGTGTTTACCGAACACATTGCAAAGGAGTTTGAGATGAAAAGTTTTCTGAAACAAAATTTGAGGAACGTGAAGGACACTTTAAAGAAAATGTTTGTGTTTCCCATATTATGGATAAAGATGATCACTAGAATCAGCCGTCCTCAGAAAAATACCTGAGTTTTGTTTAGAGTTGTCTCCTTAACTAATTCCCTGAAAAAATATAAAGTTTGTGAGATGTGTTTGACCAAAGGACTAGAGTATCTAAGTGAATGGAGAAGCCATTTATCTGACATATGGGCATAATCCACCATGCCCAGTGACTTCCAGCAGTCTGATGAAAAAGGTTCCTCACAAATTATGGAGTTGAAAGGAATCATGCCCAGAGCAAACAGTACAGCTCTGCCTGTTTATAGATGGGCTAAACCAAATGATAATTTGTTCACTTATGGTAGTGTACTTACAGTTTGGCATCTTGGGCTGTCTGTCAGAGAACCCATTGGTTTGCAGCTAAGGTAGTAGGTACTACGGTATTAGAATGAGGGGAGACTTTACTAGATATGCTTCGTTATGCACAAGCAGAATAAAGTTTTTCCCAGATTTTATAAATGGGTAAAATGTAGACCAATTTTCATGATGAGGAAGAAGTATCCTTGCCAATATAGCCAAAGGGTCACATAAGTAATGTGAAAAGTGAAGAACTCCAGCCATTTTCTCAGAATCAGCTAATCACATGAACCAAAGTTGCCCAAAATTCAGGCTGATGTAGGCTATGATGCAGAACTTCAGCTCAGTTCTCTTAAAAACATCACTGTATGGAAATAAGGTCTGAGAAAAGGAAGACAAACCTTAATAATCAGGCACTCTTACAGCTATCCACTTATTGTGCTTACATGGTTAATCTGTACTTGCAAGTAGCATATGGCATAAAATGCATATGGCATTTTATGTGCCATATGCACTACCACTACTATAATCTACTCATATTTCCCAGCACACCTACTTACTATATAATGTGTAAATATATATAGAATCTTAGAATAGTTTGGGTTGGAAGGGACTTTTAAAGACCATCTAGAACACCTCTCGATATATATTATAGATTAAATCCTATGCCTGGGAGTTTTTTGCATAATTGTCACATTAGATCAGAATAAAACAAGTTTAAAAAAGCTAGTTTTTAAAAATAGAACTGTGGTGTCTCAAATAAGTGAAAATGAAGAGCTTAGTCTTTTTGCTTTCCCGATTCCTTAGCAATATAAAGCATGCTTTGATGACTTCTTCCTTAGTGTTGAAATGCCAGAGTACATCATAGACCACTCATCCAGGTGTCATACTTAAAAAATAAATTAGGAAGCCTAAAATGGCCTGAGAGACTTGTATTTTTCCCCATAAACAAATTATTTCAAGACAAAAAAAAAAAAAAAAGGACAGGATTTCAGTGATATCAACAAAATCCTCAAAAAGTTTGTCTTTTTTCTTCATCTGCAATCAAGAGTTTTTGAAAAATTAAAAGTTCTGCAACCCCCTTTTTTTTAATCCTCTGTAATAATATTGTCTTACTGACACAAATAATCTAGTGTTAATAACATATAACTCATTAATGTTGCTCTTTCAGGAAATAAATCTATATGAGCAGAGCAATCCTTATCAGTCATCCTTCATAGATCAAGATACTCTGATTATACAATTTGTTTCTTTCAGCTTCTTTTAGAATGGATTTCCAGATTAGTTTATTTATGTATATAAGAAGTTCATCGTTTTAAGAAGTTGTGATACGTCTAGAAAATATCTTTAATAGGACACAAAATATATGATTGCTTTTATCATACAAATACTTGTATAGCAAAAGGAAAAAACTTCAACCATTTTCAGAAACAGTGGCCTAAATCACTCTGACAGTACAACATGTGATGGGAATATTTTTAAGGGAAAAATCACTGTAGGCTGTTTACTGTCAAGCATGGCAAGAGAAAAGGTTAGCTCACTAGGAGGAGAAGCTGGATGCTGAAGTTGAGGCTTTGGCCTATATGAAATAATATGCTTTTACTTGTATAACATTGCATTGGTAATGAATTTTCTGCCTATTGGTAAAAGTAAGCACACACACATATTTTATTAAGAATCCATGTTAAGTATTTTATCTATAATTTATTCTGAATATACATTGTTTTTTTTCTATGTGGCCAAATCAGTGTAATGCAATAATAGAAATATATTATGGTGCTTTGTAGCATATCGTATATACGTAGTCAGAGAAAAAATATTATTAAAAATGTTATATTACTATATTCTACCTCTTCAATAGGAAAATAAACTAAATATTATAGTTCTTCTAGAATACAAATTCAGTAATACACCATTCCACAGTGACTTACTTGTCACAAATTGTTTCATGTTTTACATACATGCTTGAATCAAAAATTCTAATGTATTGAAACACTGCTTGCAAAAATTTCTGTTGGCTATGAAACATGGAATTGATCAAATGAATCAGAATATTTCAATGTGTTCCTTTAATTTCACAGATAAAATAACTTTAAAAAAAAAAGAATTTGTGCTATTTCTGAATGCTGTCAGAGTTTATTCTGCTTTCGTAATGCACAGTAGACATGTACATTTTGTAAAACACATGTAACTGAATACTATTGCATTATTATTAACCTTATGGTATTGAACTAAAATTCAGAAAAAAGGAGAAATCTAATGAATGCTAATAAATATTATGCCTGCAATTAAACTCTATTACCTTTAGTAATATAGTGAGATGTTATTGTCCCCTGATTTTTCTACACAACATTTTCTCGATGCTAATATTTACATAATAGTATTGTGATTATTTTTCAGTATCTACAGATAACATTGAAACCAAAATTGCTCTTGTTTTGTGTTAATTTGTATTTTCACAAAACACAATTAGAAATTCATATTGCTATATGGAGAAAAAATTATAGAAATGATCCAACACAATAAATAAATATTTGAATGGTTATAATGTGCAACCTCACTGATCTGTACACTACTGCTCAGTATTGTTGGGTTTTCTAGTCTAACCCAAGAAGTATCTTCCAAAACAACAACAGATGTGGCTGGCTTTGCTGGCTTTTTAATTTTAATTTAAATGTATTAATAATGATATAGTAATACATTAATACAGAGTTGCAAACATATAATTAATTATATATATAATATATATAGTATATAATTATTAATATAATTATAATATATTGATTTAAATATATTAATAATTATATATTGATATATTGATACCTTTGAATACAGAGTTGTAAACTGTGTAAAACCATGTAGAGGAATGTTATTTGGAGATATGTATTGAAGCCTTCAGATATCATCCATTAGGAAGCTGGTACCTGCAGATAGGTGCATGAAATTGAAAGAAATTTTGCACATTCCTACACAGAAACTAAATGTGTTCAGTTACACAGAAACTAAATACCATCACTAGAAACATTTATATTAATTACACATTAAAGAGATTTCTTATTTCTGATGTTTACTTAGGGAAAAAATTCCTATCACAGAAATGCTGAAAGTTGAAATGTTGCTTGCCCGTATTCCTGCAAGAAGAATTTAAAGCAGCTCACTCCTTACACAAATTCCACTGTATGTCAGACAACAGAAAACCAATTGCTTTTGAATTGCTTTGTTTCTTTGTTGTTTATTATTTGACCCAATCCTTCACTCTACTCCATGCTGCTGTCTCCTAGAAATATATGGAGAACTAGAAACTTGAGAGGGGGAAAAGGGTGAAGTATGTAAACATAATATTTTGTTAAAATTTGACTGAAATGAAAAAAAAAAAACAACTCAAACATTATACGATTAAAATTAAAGGAAAGGCAGGTAACAGATGAAGAATTATACCCATAAAAGGAAAATGGTAGTTAGTGTTTCACTTATATTTTGCTGTTACTGTTTTGAGATGTGAACTAAACCCCATGATTTTATCTGTCTTTCCATTTTGTCATAAATTGCATATCTATTTTAAAATCAAATATACTTAAAAATGAGATTGTCTCATTTTTCCATGGGAATATTTGAAGTGGGGCTCTACATTTACGATCCACTGACTGTTTGTCAGTATTTTTTTGATGTAATGCCTGGGGATTTAATATGAGATAGGCCAGATATGAGCTTGCATCACTTAGGGCATTTTAGTCTTCCCTTGACTTATTTCTAAGGTGAAAATTACTTGTAGCAAGAATCTCAAATATGTAGTGCAAACATGAATTTAGTTTTGTGTTCCTTCTCCAAAAATATCCAAAATCAGAATATTAAAGATTTGTTTTAATCTCTAAATTAAAAATACATAACTTTTGTTCTAGCAATACTTGTCTTTGTAGATAACTATTATCTCAATATTTCATTTCCCAACAAATAAATCAGAAAAATGTGTGATAACATGAGAGGACTGCTAGGCCAGAAATCTGATTTCAGTCATTTTACAAAGAGAACTTTTAAACAATTAGTAAATTTGTTAAAATACAGTAAAAAAGAAGTAATTAAAAAGTGAATTTTAATTTACTTAATTGGTTTTTACAGACAGACATATTGAACTAAATACACATATTAAGGATTCAAAACTTGACAAGCTTATTAGAGCTTTCAGTGATAATTATGATTTTCAATTTCCTTAATAGTAGTAAAGGTCTAACATAATGCCTTCTTACAGTAGTATCAAAATGTTAGTGCAAATAGTTCTATAATGCTGTTTTAAAAATACCCTCCTTTAAGACTTGTCTTTTAAACCAAATTTCATGTTTATATTTATATATTTCTCCTACAGATGACCTCTTTTCATATACAATAGTGATCTAAATATGTCTTCACCAATGTCATCTCTTTTCCTCCCTAATCTGCATCAGCTTTCCATGAACAAATTCATATCATGCAAACTTAAACAAAAGCAGTGCTCTTTTCTTCAAACAGTATATAACATGGCTGCATGTTGAAATGCTAACACTCTTAAGTAATGGAACCCTTTCTTCTGAAACAAGGAAACTAAACAAATTGTAATAAGTATAAGCTAGAACACATTTATTTCCGTTCTAATGGAGATCACAGATTCACACCAACATAAAGTCAATGGTAAAACTAATTTAGATTGCTTCTATGCTGAATTTTATATATGCACATGTGCTTCATCCTGCCTGTGTCTAATGCGATGCTTCCAAATTATTGTTTTTCTGTTTCTTATAGAATCATAGAGTGGGTTGGGTTGGAAGGAACCATCAATGATCATTCAGTCCAACAGTCCAGCCATGGTCAGGGACAGTTTCCACTGGATTATTTTGCTCAAAGCTCCATCCAACGTAACTTTGAACACTTCCAGTGATGGGACATCAACATCTTCCCAGGGCAAGCTCTGCCAGTATTACACAAACCACCTTCTAAATTGCCAATTTATACCTACCCTCTTTCAGTTTAAAACCATTGCCCTGTGTCCTTTCACTATAGATTCTGTTAAAAAATCTCTCTCTTTATTATAAACACTCTTCAAGAACTGAAAGGCTGCAATAAGGTCTTCCCAGGATCCTCTCTTCTCTGGGCTGAACAACCCCAGCAAGCTCCCTCAGCCTGTTCTCATAGGAGAGATGCTTCAGTTTTCTGATTGTTTCCATGGTCCTCCTTCAGACCCGCTCTAACAAGCAGGTGCCATTTCTTAATGTGGATCCCAGGACTGGACTAAGGACTCTATGTTCAAGCACAGGTGTTGGGAAAGAGCATCTGAAACAGAAAATACTGATTCTGTTTTATGAGATCAAGAATAGATTTACAAGTGCTGTGGATGAGCTGGGAATGGTCACAGCTTTGTCTGCTGAGCTTTAAGCCATGAACATGTTTTGCATGCCTTGAAGAAGAATCATATTATTGATGGAGGATGGAAAAGTTTTTTTAAGGCTTCTTGGGTGCAATAGGTAGAAACTGAGTTACAGGTACCACAAGGCCCTTTGTGAACAGATGGAACAAAGGTCACAGAGCATGCTGTGTTTCAGCCTACTTTCAAGCCATCTCACTGAGGACAAGAAAATATACCTAGAAATAAATATATCCTCATTAATTCAAATGAAACCCCATTTCCACTGTTCTAGATGTATCCCAATTCAATTGGTATTTACAATATAATGATATTAAGCAGAAATTAACTTCTGTGAACACAAAAAATTAATTTATAAGGACAATACTTCATTTAAATAAAAATCGCTACAATGATGATGTCAGCCTAATTTAATAGATTTTGCTTAAAATGAATCAGGTTATGGTCACTGTTTCTCAGTGCACACACCTAATTATTCCTCTTTGAGCCGATTTCCTTTCATGAACTTACCGGTAGATTTCAAAGTATTGTAAAAATCTTAATTGTAACTTAAATGCTTATGATGTATTCAAAGATGGTTATGTATTCAAATATTATGATGTGTTCTTGCTGCAATGTGGGGTTGGATAACAAAAACTAGATTACTTTGATCTCAAAAGTTATGTATTCCTATTGGATTCTACTTTGGTAAATCTACCTTTCCTTCTTAGCCCTAAAAATCTGATTTGCTTTGTAATCCATTCTGAATCAACTGAGACCACTATATCCAATTTAAATTTTGCTGGAACTCAAGACCATGGATTACTAAATTATAGAAAGCAGAGTAATTCACATTGGTGTTGCTACAGCTTTTGATAGAGACTACTGCAAATCTGTGAGATTGACACTGAGGGCAAATGACAGTATTACTATTCTGCTGATCCAGTCAGCGTTATTTTTGCTGTGTGACATATAAAAACACAGTCCATTGCAGTATGGTATTAGGAACAGTATCTGTTCTTAAATTCTCATTTACTAACAACTTTAATGCTGTTTTGTAATTTAGTTTCCTTATTAATATCTACAGAAAAAAAATTGTTTTTATAAACTTTATTATACATTAGAAAAAAAAAAAAAACAGTGTCTTCAGAAAATGTATTAAAAGATAATGTGTTTTTCTGTAGGTCTCATTTTTTAAAAGAAAAACTATGATTATGTTCACATAATTTTACCTCCAAAGTTTGAGATATTCTTAATTGAAAAAAAACCCAAACCAAAACAAATGGACACAATTAATGCTAACCTCCATTCCTGGAATCCTTATCTAATTGATGAGCACAAAAAAGATGTTTTATCCTCACAAGTATTCATCCCACCTTGTTATTAATTTCTGAGGTTTTTTTTCATATCTATGTCTCTGACTACATTTATATCTACATGCATCTGTATCATCTATCTATAGATATCTGTGAGATTGCAATCTTATTGACCCTGGATAGGCAAAAAGTAATTATAGAAGGGGTAATATTTCTGCTTTTTGATAAACAGTGCTGAATGGAATACTATTACAACAGATATTCATAATCTCTAAAAATGCTGGCTCATTACACCTTTGAGAAAGTCATGTAGACAGGCTCCTTTTGTAATAATTGAAATTTAACAGAAATTTCATACCAAAAACTGCAACCCTTTTGGCATCAGATCCTCTACTGCCAGTTAGACCAGAGAGGGGAAAAGAGAAGAACTGGGTCTGTGTTTATGAATAGCTGTTTTCATTCTGTCCTTGAAAGCCTGTGCACAGAAATCAAACTAACACTCAAAAAGCAATCATGCATAAGCCAATCATGCTGTGCTGCTCGAGGCTAACAGTTCTGCAGGTATGAATCAAGAAAACACCAACTTCTTTGCTTGCTTTCCACCAGCACATTGTCACTCTTGCTGGGGCCCCACAAAATCATCTTCCTCACCTTTCCTCAGGGCATTCAGTAGTAGAAAATAGCAGTCACTCATTCAGATGGTACAGGCAGAATCCTGGTAGCTCCTGTGTCTTATTAATGATTCTGGACCACAGATACGGCCGCTGCTGACAGATAGAATTACTCATGGAAATCCACTTCATTGTACCCATGTGTTTGCCTTATGAGTATCATAAATGGGCTCTTCTCAAAAATCTGACATTCTAGGAAAGTAAAGCCCCACTTGAAAAGAGATGTGAGAGCTGACAAGAGATGACAAATGTCAGTAGTTCAGCCACACTGTTGACAGATCTGTCCTTGTTAACATCAACAGTATTAGTAGAATGGTGAAATAACCTATTACTCACTTGCCAAGGTTTTGCTGTTAAAAACATCCCACTCCCTTGTAACTCTCCCAGTCTCCTGCCAACTATCCATCTAGCACCACTCCCACAGTTACCTCTTGGTCACATCATTTTTTTCCCACCCAAATAAAAAGGTGAAATAAAACATAAAATTTCTGATGTTATAATGTTTGAAGAAAACCCTATATATAGAGTTCTGTCAAACATATTTTGTTTGCTGATGCACATGAGAGGACCATAGTAACTATGGACCACGCTTGAAGGACAGAATAAAGGACATCTGCAATGTGACAAGTTTCTCTCTATATTAATTTATAGCTTACTAAACAGTCATAGCAGGGACAGTGGGAAACTCCTGATCTTGAGACCTTGGCCTTAAAACCCTTTGTCTGTGATCTGAAATGATGGTTTTGCTATGAGTTGTCAAAATAGACCTCCTGGAATGGGACACCCTCATGTGCTCAGAACTTCAGTTCCTGCCTTAACAGGTACCAGTTTGAAATTATAATAAACATAATGAAAACATATAAATATTTTCCATTTTTTCCTATCTCTTCAGAACATGAAAAAAAACCAATGTATTTTCCAAGTAACTGTCCTTGAAAAAAAATAATTAAAATAAAAGAAAGAACGAAAGAAAGACCTTTATAACTCTTCTTTTTTTAAGAAAAAAAAAGAGTATTTAAAAACTAAATAAGTTTTATCTTGCCAAAAATAGGTGAAAATTGTATGTAAAATATATAAAATTTACACCAATAAAGTAGAGATCATGTATATTCTTGGAAACACATTATTTCTCCTTTTCATAAAAATGAATCTCTACTTAGTAGCATTTTATCTATGTCTTTTTGACTCTCTTTTTTCCCCCTCCAGATAGAGTTCATTTTGCAGCGCACAGTAATTAAAAAATGAATTTCTCTAGAAGTAGCACTAGTTCTGCTCTATACTATTTTACTTTATATTATTGGTAGTCCACTTAAATCTTAATGCTTTAAGGTCTTAAATCTTTAAGCACCTAAATCATAAGCCCTTAAACATGAAATTTTCTGATATTTATTTTGGTAAGGTAGAAAATTTCATTTTATTACTGTTGCCAAACCCATAAAAAGTATCTGTCCTATACTCTTCATGGGCTGCATACAAATATCTGCCTTCAAAATGCAAGTGTCCATCAGCTTGGTGAAACATCTGAGTCCAGCTTCTAGAAAAACGTTTTAGAGTGTTTCACTTATGCTTCTGCTTACTGAGATGAACGCCTCTTTTTTGACTGGCCTATTTCATTTTCACATGTAAACATGTCACAAACCACTCAGATGCAGCACAAAGAAGATTCCTGCCCTGTACAGCCTAAATCAAACATGACATAACAAGTCAGGCTTATGAACAGATGTGGTGTATCTGGAGGGAAAACAAAGGACAAAGCTGAAAAAGAAATGATCAGGCTGTTTGTCAGCCATTTAGTCTGTTTGATGTCTCAGACTCTTCCATCTTACTACTTTTTTTTTAATTCCCTCCCCCTCTCTCCCAGCCCCTTTGAGGATTCAGAGGTTGAATGCACTTTTCCTTTGCTGAGCAGGCAGTGAATATACACTAGGCATATAGCAACACCCCTGTAAACGTTATTTTATGACACTAAAAATTTAGCCTTTATTGCTTTCTCATGTGTGTTATTCTTGCTACTGTTTGGATGTGTAAAGTAATAGTGGTCACTTGGGGTGTAACTGTATCGCAGGGTGGTGGATTGATCTTAACTGGCAGCTAGGAGCCCAACAAGCAGCCCTATCACACACCCCATGCTCCCCTTTGTTCCCCTTTCCACTCCCTTTGGAATGGAAAAAGAGCCTTTGTATATATCATGGGGAAGAGCTGCAGCACACTTCCAAAACACTTTGCTTTTGGAGCAAACCCCAAAGCCGACCCCAAAAGCCTACTCCAGAACACAGAAGCACATACCTGTCAGTAAAGACAAGCAGTGCCAAATGAACTGTCCACTGCAGCAAAGTCTGTGAAGATGAGGAGAACAAAGGAGACTTTGTTATGCATTTGTGTAACCCCTATGCAAGCTGGCAGTATAGAGGCAGAGAAAGTGACAATAGCTCAGAACTGGATAAAACAGGTTAAAAAGCCCTCAGAATTAACAGCCTATGAGGAAAAACATGAAAAGTTAAGGGAAATTTGGTGACCTGAATCCAAAACAAAGGATATAATTAGATCCCTTGATCTTAACTATAGCAACACAGAATCAGAATTCAATACCTGTGTTATTCAGCAACCTGTATTCACACCAAGCAGATGTTTTTATCTTTCAGTGACTCAGGCACACTCCCAGTAGAGAGGCAAGCATGCTTACTTTTAATTCTAGTATGTATCATGCTATAAATCAGTTTGAATAAAGATTATAGAATCATAGAACCATCTATGATCATCTAATTCCAATGCCCTGCCATAGGCAGAGGCACCTAGATCATGTTGTTGATCCTTGAACACTTCCAGGGATAGGGCATTCATAACTTCTCTGAGCAACCTGCTCCAGTGCCTCACTACCCTCACAGCAGAGAATTTTTCTTTATATCTCTCCTAAACCAGCCCTCTTTCAGTCTGAAGTCATTTCCCCATGTTTTACTACATGTCCTTGTAAAAATCTCTCTCCATCTTTCCTGTAGGCTCCTGTTAGGTTCTGGAAGGGCACAATTAGGCCACCCTGAACCTTGTCCTCTCCAAGCTGCACAGTATCAATTCCCTTCGACTTCCCTCACAGGTGTTTCACATAACTGTACTTATTAAATGGCAGAAGAATTAATTTTACAGGTTTGTTTGACTTATAGAAGAATTAAATCCTTTTAAGGCTGCTCATCTTGTCTCTTCTTGGGAAATTTTGGCTATATAACAAGCTATATAACAAGTAGAGAGTGAGGTAATAGTAAACAAAGATTAATCTGTTGAGAAGCATTGGTTACCTTCATGTAACACAGTCAATGAGCAGGAGTATTCAGATCACAACTGGGCTTTGGCACTTAGAATACCCATGGGGCAAACGATGGATTTTTAAACTTTATTTTAAAACATATTGTTCATACCTAAAAGAATCAGAACTGCACACAAAATTTACTGCTTTACCTTTTCCCAAACTTTTAATTTTTTTTTAATATTATTATTATCTACTTTTATTATTGTGTAATCCTACATATTTAAAAGGCTGTGCACGAGAGTAGCTGAGTCCTTATTTGGGTCTGGCCACCAATCTATGAAACAATTAGTGGGTCAATATAGAATTAGCTTGAAATATTTTGGATCTTCATCTTTGTGATCTTCAACTACTGCTGTTTGACTTTATGCTCCTGTATCATTGTAAAATGTATTGAAAGCAATAGGCTTATTTGGGATTTGATTCATTGGAACAGTTAAAACATTTGAGAAATGTAATTTGTTAACCAGAACATATTAATTTTAATTTTTATTTAAAGTTTTTCTCATTCTCCACATAACACTAGACTGATATTTATGGAAATCTCTACACCTATTGTATCTACAAAATATCTCCAGTCATTAAAACAATATATCTGCCAATTAGCGTTTGCAAAAACTTTTCTTTTTATACAAATTAATTCTCACAAACATTAGTTTTACTAATGCTAACCTTGATCCACTTGAATGGGTTCACTTTTCCATGCAGTGGAAGAGAACTACATAGAAATTGGTAGACCTTCAGGATCTTTTACTGAAAACCATCAGCTTGGACAGTGTTACTATTCAAGATTTAATTACACAAGTTCAAAAATAAATTTTAGACACAGAACTAGGAAGACTAAACTATAACTGAAGGTATTTCTTTTACTTTGGGGGTTTTTCCTTAGGTTATAATAGGAAAATAAGAGAAACCAAAATATAATAAGGGAAATACAAATTGTTTACAAAAACTCAGTTGTCCTTCTAGAACTGAAAAAAAAGAAGCTTTGGTATCACTTATGTGATCTTTGTATTGAAACATCTCACTAATTATTTTTCTGCCTTGCCTTGCCTCTACATGCAACAGAATAACTGGCTTGTAGGTTTTGTTTTTTTTTTTTTTCTTTTCCCTGCTTTTCAACTCCAGAGGAAAATTGAAACATAAAATAATTTATATGAAAGTATTAATCTCCACAAATACTTGAAAGCTGGAAGCCTTAAAGGGATGGAGTGATATTGGCTGGCCCCAATGCCACTCTTGCACTTCTGTTCCGTGGGAAAACCAAACACATTATCAACTACTTTCCATCAGCAGGTGATGTTCAGCTACTTCCTAGGAAGTATATCTTCACCATGATCAGTGGTTGCTTTGTAAGAAAACGCCCTAATAATTAATACCCCTTCCCTTATCTTTCATTCCTGAGCATGACACTATATGGTATGGAATATGCCTTTGGTCAGCTTGGGTCAGCTGTCCTGGCTGTGTCCCCTCCCAGCCTCTTGCCCATGCCAGCCCACAGACCTTTGGGGAGAGAGGGAGGGCTGGGGAGCCAGTTCTGATCCTGTGCCAGTGATGCTCAGCTGCAGCCAAGGCATGGGTGTGTTGTCAACTCTTCTGGCTACAAGCACAAAGCACAGTTCCGTGTAAGCTGCTGTGGGGGGAATTATCTCCATCCCATCAAGAACCAATACACATAGTCAGGACAGTGAAAATTCATTAGGTGTTTTTCCTAACTCATCATTAATTTATTAAAATGAGACATTATTTAGATTATTTATAAAATATATTAGAAAGAATATGTAAATATGACAGATTCTGGGAATTATTTCCCTGTGTTTACTTTGCTTACTAATCCACAGAATGTAATTTTCTCCCACACTGCTTCTAACTTAAGGAACTACTGTAGTTTTGCAATCTCTTCCAAAAATGTCTTTAAATAAATGCTCATATTTTAGTTATTTTTTGGCAGGGTCTTATTTCCTGAATTTTTCTGACAGCTACCAAATGCCTTATAAGTAAGTAGCAACATATTTGTTTTTCCAAATCGGTTATTTGCAATGAATGAAGACCTTCATAGGATGTTTTCTATAAAAAGTAAAATAAGTTTTTATGTAACAATTTTCATTCTTGCTTGTCAAAGTGCTTTTAAAAGTCTCTTGAAAAAGTCTGTTCAAACTATATTGAAATGATAGTTCAGAAAAATGAAATTACATAAATACTAGAAAAAGTTGCTTTATCTACGGTGTTATAAAAAAATATGGCCCAGATCAGGCATGATTTTAATTAGCTATATTAAATAGTACCTGGATTTCTAGTCAAAAATACTATAAATAAAATCTAACTTCTACTGTTGTAATTCAAGAGTACTACTTTTGTCTTTCATCTGAACTTATTCTTAACAAGTTCTCTGATATTGCTTGTGGTTATGTAAAGTACAGTTCTGGTCTTCCTAATGGCCATCTGCAGGGAAATGTGTGTAAATATAGAATTGAAATGGTGAGCTGGTGCCTGGATATCTGTTTCTTATGTATTATGGGTACATTTGGGGGGTATTTTAATATGAGTTGAATAACTTTTCTGCTACAGGCAAATACTCCCATCAGCACGCTATAAATTAGAAAACTTTATTGAAATGCTTCATTCATTCAGTCTTTGAATAATCCAACCAAAGCAGCAAGCAGCCATCTTTTGGCTCGTTCTTTGGGTAAACAGTGAGTTAGAGCACGGTCTTGAGAGAAGAATCAAGTTTCCTTTACATTATGTTTCTTGATTTTCCCTCCTGCAATGTTGCTTGTAGAAGAGACACACTTTCCACCCTTAAGTGTACAAAGTCATTTTATCCTTCTTCTGTAAGTGTAAGTATCCCAAAATACTTACATAACTCTTCATATGTTTTATGGTGTTGCTGAAAAGGATGTTGGTATGTCTTGTGCACATGAAGTAGCTTTAGCTTGATAAAATTTTACACACAGTGTGAAACTCTCTTAAAAAAAAAAAAAGAAAAGAAAGAAAGAAAAAGAAAAAGAAAATGGTAAGCAGTAGCAGTACAGAACAGTATAACTGAAAGTGAAAGAAATTAAACTCTCTGACACTGACACCCATCTTGAGTGTTAGAACCATTAAAAACCAAAATATCTAGTCACAGTTTATTTTTACACTGTGTAATGCTCACAGAAAAAGAATCTTCACAGAGCTAAGTAAATATAACTAGATTATCTTTTAATTACTGTTAATCAAATAATATAATTTTGTTTTACAATTATGGCTGTTATTGTCTATTGTGTAAATAGACTTAAAGATAACACACTTAGCCCTGTGGATATCAGCTAATTCATTTAAAAGTTCTACTGAGACAGGAAAAGTCAACCATTTTTACCTCCATAGGGAAACACATTTATATTCCTATAATCCATCCTGGAAGTAATACAGTAATTTAAACAAACTGTTGAAGAGTTTTCAGTGGAATATTGGTCAGTTTCTAGTTGACTTAGATCAATAAAGTTTAACTATCATCTGAGGTTTGCCAATTTACACGTTTCAGTGAATATATGCTAATTTATACCAGCTGAGAATCAGGCCTTTAAGAGATTGTAAATTTGTTTAAAGGTTTATTCATAATCCTGGATAATAGGAAGGGATGGTTGGGAGGATTATTTCAGTCATTTTAAAGGTGCAATTAAGCCAAACATATAGACTTTTTAAAAGCCTTTCAGCAAAGGGTTGCTATTTTAAAATGATCATTTTTTTGTTGTGGAAATAGATATATTTACTAATAAATTAACCTCACAAGAAACAATTTAGCCACTTTTCTACTGATAAAAATAGTCCAGAGCACAGATAGTCAGTAATCCAAGTTTCCTGTTAATTTATACATACATTTAGACCACTATGAGAAGCTAAAATGATTGTAATCACCATTAAGGCTCAAGCACAAAATCTAAGTTTCTACTAATAGTACATAAAGCCTGCTCTGTATTTCTCCACAGTAGCTCTGATATCTTGGAAAATTATCTCTTCCTTAAAAAGAGTTTCTCAGTCTACAAATCAGAAAACATCTTCAGATGACACTGACCACCTGAAACTGAGAGCCAAAGAAAAAAGGAAAGGGAAAAAAGGGGAAAAAAAAAGGGAAAAAGGGGAAAAAAGGGAAAAAAGGGAAAAAAGGGAAAAAAGGGAAAGGGAAAGGGAAAGGGAAAGGGAAAGGGAAAGGGACAGGGAAAGGGAAAGGGAAAGGGAAAGGGAAAGG
>JAYDZK010000001.1:71552963-71577951 GCA_034509185.1 Euphonia xanthogaster
AAGGAAAGGAAAGGAAAGGAAAGGAAAGGAAAGGAAAGGAAAGGAAAGGAAAGGAAAGGAAAGGAAAGGAAAGATTATTATGATAAAGTTACCTTGATTTTCCTCATCTATTATACAGAATAACTATAAATTAAGAAAAACTTTCCACTTGCATAACTAATGTCACTGAACTTTGTCACAAAAAATTTTGGATTCTGGATTTGCAGGGATATGGGTGAAATTCAGCGCAAAACTTAGATAAAATCTTTCAGAGGCATTTGAATAAAATGAGGGAAATTCCATCATAAAGTTGAAAACTTTTTTTTTTTTAAGTCATGAGTCATATTTTGCAGCTGTTTGTTATTGTGGATTCTGTCATATCACCCCAGTATTGCCACATATCATTTTGTAATTTTTCTAGAGGAGGTACTTAAGAATGTGTAAGGTCATATCATACACATGATTTTGCTGGACTATGAGACTGTTACTGGCAAACTACCAAGGATGCATTCTTCCCACAAAGTATAAATGAGTTTGCTATCTCCTGTTTTTCACAGTAGGCATCATGAAGTTTTAAGCAATCTCCCTGAGAACAGTCATACTGGTTGGTTTTTAGAATCAGAAAAATTGTAGTGGTATTTCATCAGTCCCATAAGGACATCTCAGGTAAAATTTCAAAACTAGCCAAGACTTAGTGTCACAGTAGAGAGAATGTTTAACACAGGGCTTGTTTTTCTCTCCACCTCTTTGTCCAGTTTATCAATAGATGGCAGCAAATAGCCCTCTTAACTCTGATCTCCAGCACAGAGGGTTACACACATTTATTTATTTAGAGTTCTTTTGTATTTCTTCCTTTAGACTATACAATGCACACACCTTCAGTATGTAACAGCTTCACCAGGTCCTCTCTGGGGTGAATTCAGAGGGTTTCACTGAGACTTGCAAACAGTTCCTGCCAAAACCAAGTTAGCAAGGAAGTGTGTATGCATCCTGTAGAAATTCACTGAAATAATTCAGTGACAGATTGAAATATCCCATATTTGACTTCCCATTTACTGACAGGCTGAAAGACAGTTTCTAAAATCAAGGTTGCAATTCTTGATTTATTTTTTTTTGCTTATGTTCCTCAGTTTTGAGTTTTGGAAAAGTTTTTTCTCCATTTAGACATTTGCAGTATTCCTTGTGCAGCTTAACCTAGAAAAGCCCCTTGAACCTAGTCAGTCTGGATAGAAAGGATGTGTACTTATTTAGAAGTGATAAAAATGTTTTCTAAAGCTACAGAATATCTTGGCAGACTTCGGAAATATTTTTTTCACTTCCTAATACTGTGTCCTGAGCAGCTTTTGCTTTGAAATGGGAAAGGGAAAGGGAAAGGGAAAGGGAAAGGGAAAGGGAAAGGGAAAGGGAAAGGGAAAGGGAAAGGGATTAATATGAACCACAGAGTTCATTAAAAGAGGCATGACCAGCAGGTTCAGGAAGGAGATTATATCCCACTACTCTGCCCTGGTGAGACCCCAACTAGAGTGCTGCATCCTGCTCTGGGGTCCCCAGGAATAAAGAGACATGGACCTGTAGGAACAAGTCCAGAGGAGGGCCAAATAAATAATCAGAAGGCTGGACTTATGAAGACAGGCTGAGAGAGACTTGCAATTAAATCTGGAGAAGAGAAGGCTCTGGGGAGACCTTCTAGCAGCCTTCCAGTACCTAAGTAGGGTTTAAAAAACAGAGGCAATGTGGTTTTTTACATGGGCAGATTGTGATAGGACAAGGGGTAATGTTTTTAAAGTAAATAAGGATAAATTCAGACTAGGTATTAGTAAGAAAATCTTTACTGTAAGGGTGATGAGGCTCTGGAACATGTTGCCCAGAGATGTTGTGGATGCTCCATCCTTGTAAGTATTTAAGGCCGGACTGGATGGGGCTGTGAGAAACCTGGTTAACAGAAGATGTGCTTGCTCAGGCAGCGGGGGGAGAAACAGATGATCTTTCAGTTCCTTCTGCTATCCTGTAATCAAGCTGCTATCCTGTAATTCAATTATTCTATCAGCTTTGCTGAGAATCATCTTTTGGAATCAGTTTCCTGATACCAGAGCTAGCAACACTTTCCTCAACTCACACTGCAAGTGTACTCTTTCTCGCAGTGTGTTGCCATGATGATGCTCTTGGGATATAAAAGGAAATAGATAAAAAAGAGTAATAGATAGCTAAAAATATTTTGATGCAGTATGTATTAGAAAGCTGAAAATAAAAGAGAAAAAAACACCTTAAAATATCAGCTTTTCTGACACCTTTATATAAGAAAAAAGGAGTTAATTTTTTCTACTGAGAACCATGGGCCAGACATGTCCCTAATAAAAAAGGACAGGAAGAAATGCTGAGTGTTCATGTGAGATTCCAGGTAGTTTGAAGATTTACTTTACTATCTTAATACAATAGATTTGTACCTTAACACATCCAAATAAATTTAAAATTATATGAATAATACTTTTCTTAACAGACAGATAGTTTTTAATTTTTGAAATAAAAATATTTGGGTGGATGTTTATTGTCTCAACTCATCTTGGATCATTTTGCAAAAACAAGAGGCATGAATTGATTTTAAAAAAAGGTAGGTATTAATAGAAAAAAAGGGAGGAAAAAAAACAGTGAACCCTTTAAAAATATCCTGGAAATGATAGATGTTGAATGTGCATTTAAACAATTACGAATGTGAAATGAATTTAACACAGATTGTATAATTTATTGTCTGGTACTGCTTGGTTATTTAGTTAAGCTAATAAAATTATTGAGATTTGTAAATGAAAATGAGAGTTTGTCTTCATTTACTCAAGATGTGTTCCACTTGTAACTCAAGTTTTATTTATACATATTGATTTTTTATAAATTATTTTCCTACACTAATTATAAATTTCTCTTTTGAGATTTAACATATGAAATGAATTGTAAAAGGTCACATTCTACTGCTACATCTTGAACAAATGTTGTGAAGAAATTGAAAAATGCTATATTCAATGTTCAGGCCACTGAAGTTTTTGTCCTTGCTATATTACCTGTGACAGAACAAGGATGTTGCCAGCAAAATGAACACACTTGCACGAAATCAGTGAGGCTCAATTGCTAGTGACCAGTCCATCACTTCCTAATTAGTTTTATTTTCTATTTTCTTTAACTGTTATGCTTTAATTATTTGTAGAGAAAATATTATGTGAAAACCCATCATGGTGATACTATTAAGGAATTAATTTATTTCATTGTTGTTGCAATTTATTGAGCCTGACTGCCTTACAGGTGTGCACCAAAGCTACTCTATCACTCTTCCTCCTCAATTGGATAGGGGAGAGAAAATAAAACTAAAGGCTCATGGGTTGAGAGAAGGACTAGGAAATCAGTCACCAGTTACTGTCTCTTGCTAAATGGACACAGATTAGAGAAAATAAATTTATTACATGTCAGATTGGACTAGGATGATGAAAAGTAAAACCAAATCTTAGAACACCTCATACCCAGTCCCTTCCTTCTTCCTGGAATGCACTTCCATTTCAATTTTCTCTATCTCCTCCCCTCAACCAGCATTAGAGGACATGGAATGGAGGGGGCTGGGGTGGGTTCCTCACATGCTCTTCTGTTCACTTCCTCCCTTCTCTGCTCTTGCATGGGCTTCCTACCACTAGATACAGTTCCCAATGAACTTTACTAGTGTGACCCTTCCCCTGAGCTGCAGGTCTTCTTGATCTGCTCTAGCACAAATCCCTTTCACAGGGTGCAGTTTTTTGGGTGTTTGCTTTCTTGCAATCTGCTTGAGACCTCTGAAAGTACTTGTGAGTTGATGGCCTCTGTGTGAGGGTCCTCCTTGTTAAAGGGAAATTGAGGATGGTGAGCTTCAAGACCCTGGGACATTCTCCTTCCTGGTCTGCTAGAGCATGGCTGTGACCCTCTGACACAAGATCCAGCCAATGGCAAGGCTGAACACCTATTTGTGGGGTTGCACACACTCATAGACACACACAAACATCAACACAAATACTAGAACAATGCCTTTACGGGCATCACACGCAAAACCAAGAGTAACTTAAACACAAACTATACAAATTACCTGAACCTGTTCTTACTTGCTCTTTTAGTATAAAAGACAAGAGAAAAGACAACTAACAAGTAACAAGGGAACAAAGCAGGGAACCCTAGGAAACAGGTGGTGTGAGAAAAAAGAAGCAACAAAGGTAGAGGTATAGCTGAATAGAGCAAGGCAGAAGCAGAATTGAAGGGGAAACATCACACCAGGAGAAGTCTGAGAAGGCAGGTTTTAGTAAAACCAGAAAATTTCCTTAAACAAGCGTCATATTGTATCCTCAGCTCGATGACCTATTCAGGTATTGAGACTCTCCCTACAAATGGCCATCCAATTGACGCCTTTAAATTTAGAGATTGCATGGTCATACCAGCAAGAATGACTCTAAATTCTGTAATTTGGTTTTCAGAAATGCATCCCTCTGTGCATCCATTTATTTTTCCTTTCTGAAACAATTTCCCCTCTATAAATAATTTTTCTATTCACAAGAGGAAAAGTACATCCTTACTCTTTGTTTTATCATGTGTCAGGATTATATCTTCATCAGATATCACTGTCTGGGAAACTAATAAAAAAAAGAATTGTGCAGCATGATGCTAGTTGTAGGTGGCCCACTTCCAAGAGTACCATAAGCTTTAGCAGATGTTGGCCAGACTGTGCTAAATATGTGTCGGCAACTTTAGGAATCTCAGAACTCTTCAGTTCAATGATCCTACACTGCTGCTTTCAGATGGGTTTTTAAATTTTTTTTTTCTTCTTTTTTTAAGCAGATGAACACTCAGAATTATGTGAATAGCAGAGAGAATATGCAAATAAGCAGGAACTCAAAGATATTGTGAGCAATGGTACAAAGTGTCAGAAAGTATATAGGACCAGCTGCTCCCTAATGGATGGGAAGTCAAGTGAAATAACATGCCAGCAGGGCAGGAGTCTCGACATCCAGATTATTGTCCTAAAGTACCCAGCCAGGGGGAGCAAAGCAGGAGTAGGTTCAGAGACAGAAAAAAACAGATCTTTATAATACCACCTTGGGCTCTCATCTTCCCTGTTTTGTAAATCTCAGGTTTTGACATTCTTATATTCTAAATCCAGAGGTGCTAAATATCCTTGTTTATGTTACTAGCACAGCTCTCTGTCATGGTATCTGCAAGCTGTGCAGCACTGCAGATCATGAAACTGTGTTATAAGTGACACCATACTTATCTGCTAATAAAATAGTTTGAAAAGCACATGCAGTAGAATATTACAGACTTTTTAATGAAGATGACAGAGAAAAAAAAATCTGTAAATCAGCAGAAAATTTGTCAATATTCAAAAACATTAAAAAATTTGTCAACTTTCAAAAAATTTGTCAGCTTACAGAAAAAAAATCTGTAAATCAGCAGAAAATTTGTCAACATTTAAATTTCCCCAATCCCCCCAAAACCACAAAAAAAAATTACAAAACCCAACCCCAACACTAAAAGCAAATCTCAATTAACTTTATATTTAATTTTTAATACTATACTGAATGAAAAATGAATGCTACAATTCTTATGTAGACTTCTATAAGCATATACACCTCTAAAGTGCTACTATGTGAATGAAGAGGCAAACTCCTCAACTAGTGATTTTCAAAGATATTTAAAGTTTTGTTTTCTTGATCCACCACTAAAATAGCAACTCCAAATCAATTGCAATAAATAATTTGTCCCTATTTTGTATCTTTTTTATTTCTGTCTCCTGATATGAACTTTTTTCTCTAAATATTAATACATATTGACTGTAGCAGTGTTTTAGTATTTGAAAATATTTTACTGTTACAAGATGTGCTATTTAGGAAAATTCTTTTAATTGTAAGGAATTATGACTTATTGGGTAACAACTTCAGAGAAGTTAGAAAGAGTTTAGCATCTAAATATCAATAAATATTGGGATATAAATGTATCTTTTTAATCCTCTAAAAACCCCTCTAAGTCATTGTCTCCTGTGTATAATTTGTAGCACTGGATCTTAGATTATCTATGCATAATTAAAAAAAAACAAAACAAAAACTGCTCATCAAATGTCTTAATTGTTCATTAAATATTAGCTAACCATAGGAGCAAGTAACAATTAAAATTACAGCTTGAATCAAATATGCAAATCTAAGTATTCCTTGGATTTCATGTTTTTTCCAGTGAACTCATTTCTGTACTGTTTTTAGTGAAAGCCCCTGTTACTTTGGATTACCTTACCTTTGGTTCCTAGAAGGGACCTGCCTAAAGCTTAGATAGTCATAAGATTTTTTTTATTTGGGGGAGAGAAATAGTTACCTCCAGCAGAATATTCTTTCTGCTGTAATCCTACACACATAAACACCTTGGAGGCACCTTTTTCTCTTCTGACTGCAAAGGAAGACTATGTGGATGACTTGGAATCAGACACATAATTTTACAGTTTCTGAACCTAAGGAGACAGACCAAAAAAGTAGTCTCCTAGAAATACAAAAAATACACAGTTGTGTATGTGTGTCTTTATAGGAGTGTCAAAGACTCAAAGTTTCCCTTGCTTAAAACTGGAACTGTTTTTAAGAGGAAATCAAAGCACCGGTTCTAAATGCATGAGGACACGTTTGTGCTGGAACAGTCTTCCAGTAAATTTAACAGAGAGCTGTTAAGAACATGTATCTTTTCAGGAGAGATAAAGAAACATATCATTACTATTCATTTTAATAGCAGGCTTAAACCAGTGCTTCAGAGATTATGCCAGGCCCATTTCCAACAATTTTAGTGAGCCTCTCTGGCATTTTAAGCTATGTTTCCAATTACATCAAGAATAACCTAAGTCTAGAAATGTTGAGCAGCATGCAGCTCAGTCATGCACAGAAACTTTCTTTATTCCCACATTGCTTTCTATCTCAATGTTCACCAATTGTCCTACAGTATGCTACATAAAAAATTATTATGAGCTGGTTTTCACAGTAAAACTTTAGGGGAAGGTCTTCCTTCATCTCTGTGATTAGCAATCTCATGCAAATTGTAAGTGACCTGATTAAAATTTTTGCATCTCTGTGAAGGGTTTTTAAGCTTCTAACTTGTTATGGAATATGTTGAAACTTTCTAAGGTAATAATGCCTAGTACTTGTTAAAAATTTTGCTTAAGCTTTTGCACAGATAGATATCTCCATCGGTATGCTTGATCAACTTAGTTAACATACTTGTATTCCTAATTAAAGTGCAGAACAGGAACAATGAAAGCAAGACATCAATTGTTTTTTATATATGGTGGTGTTTCTGCCTTTTTATAATAAATGACAATAATAAAGCTCAATGAACTGTGAGTTTTGCTCACAAACAATATGATATTGTTTTCACAGCAAGTGATTTAATTATGCCTGTTTAAAAATTAATAGAAACCTTGGACAAGGTACTTGGTACTAAATGCTGCTAAGCATTGAGTAAAATGCCAAACTTGCCTTCTGTCTTTTATTTCTTTTTATATCCATTTCAGAAAACAAATTGATTCATTTTACCTGGAAAAAAGATTGAAGGTCAAAATTAAGCAGTTTTCAGGGGGATTTTTAATTTGATATGGTTAAAGTCCCACCGAGCTTCTGTCTTCAGTTCCAACTCTGTGAAAACCTTCTGAACTTCCCCTGCTGCTTTACTCAGATGTAATCAGCACCCTTCAATGAAACTCTAATTTAAAGAGAATTCAATATAGTAGATGATTTATTCAAATAGGTGAAAAATTAATGCCTCTGAGTGGAGAATTGCTTGTTCTAAAAGGAAGGTAAGGTCTTATAGGTAAGCTGTGTCAACACTTCTCATTATTGAATGCAATTTATATCTCTATATAGGTATACCTCTATATAAAATCACATATATGTCCATAAAAACAAAACTTATGATGAAGTCTCTCAAAGTGTTTGCAAACATATTAGAAGTGTCCCTTGAATATCCCAATGGAAATGAATATTATTTTCTTTTATTACCTTTTATTTTCCAGATGAGTATTATGTACAATAAACCTGAGGACATCTAAATTGCCTATCCTCATGTAGTGAGTCTAAAACAGATATGAAACAAAAGGAACTGGGTTTCTTAACTCGTACTCTTTCTGTAATTACCAGGATACTATAAAGCTGATTTTCAATTACTTTATACCTGATGCAGTGATGCCTCTTGCACTGTAGCTGCAAAGCTTTGATATAATTTTTGAACTGATGGCACTCTAAAATGTATCTTCCATCATCCAGATCACTATTATACTGACAAAAGATATTCAATACCTTGGACAAAAATACTAAAGCATAATTTCAAAACTTATTGAGGAAATGTATTTACATTTAAAGCTACAGGACACTGGAAAGTGGGATTGTCCTACTTGTAACAGGGACATCAGTACTGCAATATATTAAATGAGGCAATGTCTCCAGGCAAATGCATACTCCTTCATTAGACCAGATGTGTATTCAGAATAACTGAGAGGGTTTCAGGCATTCAAATCAATTTTTAGGGTTGAAATAGAGGAGCAGGACATTGAAATGGTGTGCAAGTTGAGAACAATTTGTTCTGAGTATAACTTAAAAGTGTGGTAATCACTGAGATAGTTTGTTGGAAGAGTTCACTCATAGCCATGCAAGGGAAAAAATGTGTTCCAATTGAAACAATGAGGGTATCATTATCTCTTATTAAAGATTATCTAAATAATTGTAGATGTTCGCACCAATGGTGTGCACACTGTAAAATACAAACACACTGCCACTGAGATTACATTTACCAATTTGGCTTGTAAATATAGTTACTTCTCTGCCTTTGGGCTTCTTGAACAGATAGTAGCCAAGGTCAGATACTGAGTAAATTCTTAGTTAGAAAAAATCTTTAATATATGATTGCATGCTAGAGAACTTACAGGGGATTTTGTATTTAATTATGTGGGATAAATGATTGCTAATTCACTGTATAGACAGTGTTTTATACAGTAGCATGATAGTTCTGTACTATGTATTCCCTCAAGTAAAAGATAAAATAAGGATAACTGTTTTCATGAACATAGCTCTTTCCTGAACTGAATTGTCTTCTCAACTCCAAGGCTATACTGGTGACAAAATAAGTAAGAGGTAAACAAAGATGATTCTGGTACTATCAGATAAAGGAACCATACTAAAGTTTATTTCACCTACAAATAATTAATTTCAACATGTCCTGTTCTTTATCAGTTGTCTCCCAGTTGATCTTAGAGAATCCTATTAGTATACCCGTAATTCTCTATAGAAAATCTGAACAATTTATCTCCCTCACATTTAATTTTAGTGAAGATTCTCTATCTGAATATATATGTAATCTGAGAAACATTTTCTAAAATGCAAACAAAATTTTTAATGTGAATTCTTGATGATAGTAAAATTAGCTTCAGTTTTTTTATGCCTCTAGTTTATGCTGGGGCAGTGCAATCAAAAAAGCTTATATTGACTTTCCACACCTATGCAGAGAGAATTTGGAAGCTTAAGCTTATGTGGAAAGGGTATCTGCTCCCCTGAGGGCATCTGATCAAAGAAGCCACAAACCAGAATGTGACACATGATAAAGGAGGTCATGATAAGAACAAACGGGGTCAGTGGCATGAATTGGTAAGAGTATGTGGGATGTGAAAAATTTTTTTCGAAAGGCGGGATGTGGAAAGGGAAGGAGACAATCAGAAACACACCTGGTCAGTCACACAAATCAATGGGCTCTCATGGATCTTCAGGCAAACCAGCACTTTGCAACTGATAAGGATGCAAGCCTGGAGGTCCTGAGGAAGGAGTCAGTGGGATTGTGGCAGATGGTGTGGGGAAATGGGGAGCAGGGAGGTACAGAAAGGGAGATAATCAGAAAAGAGTATGAAAGAGGGCAGCTATGTGTAAAACTGTGCCAATGAGTATGTTCTTTTGGCAGAGCCCTGCACGTGACTGATGAAGTCTGTCCTGTCTTCTTATATCTTACTATGCTTTTTCTCAACTCTCTCTCAGTGTAATCTCACTTTCTATGCCATGTGTGTGTCGTGCAAGAACTCAATACCATCTGCTCATGAGGCCTGGGTGTGAGTGAAATGTGGTGCCAGACACTGGGGTCAGATTTTAGCTGGGCTATTGTGTCAGGTCCCACAGCCAGTGGGGTCTCCATGTCAGCAGCTGGAGCGAGTGGGGTATCTTGAGACACCAGACACTGGGACAGGAATTACATATGTCCCAAAAAAAAAGCTACTGAAGGGAACAGGGTGAGTGAGGTGAGTGAGGGACCTGGCAAAGCCCGTATTCCTAGTTCCAGCTGCTGTCTGCATCTTCCCAAAACTGTGTGTATTCACAACCTGATTTAAAGTTGTACCTTCTGAAGAGTAGGCGGCTTGGGTCTCATTGGGGTCTCAGGTACTGGCAGGGTCTGTGCTGGGCTGTGATTCTCTGTGCCCGTGGGACAAGTGTGTGACTGCTGCACATTTGTTGCAAGCACTGAGTTGGACCAGCTGGAGAATAAAAATTTCCAGGGTGGGTAAGAGGGACTTGGATCTGAGCAGGGGTACAAAGAAGTCAGAGGGTCTGTATAGGCGCCCAGGAATTCAAAAATATGTGTGTGCTGGTGATCCTTGAAAATTCACTACTGGTTGAACCTGCAAAGAGGAAAGTGGCAGCTATGTCTCTTAGCCTGGGCAAAGACCTCAGGATCCTGGGCACTGTGCTGGGCAGAAGAGAGTCCTGGCATGAGCAAATGGAGGAGACAAATGCTCTCCAATTTACATGTGAAAATATATAAAGAATTTAACCAAACTAGTTGCTTCAAGGATTTAAAAAATGAGGTTTATCAAGAATATTTTGTATCTTGAGACACAATTTTTTTCGGAATACATTTTATTTATTAGCGAAGCCCAAAATTTTGGAACTCTGAAAGTCTTTAAAGATACTTCAATGGAAAAAAAAAACCAAAAAAAATCATATCTGCCACTACCTACAGTCTGATCCCTAGTCATCTGTGTGGATTTTAATTACTGGTTGGCAACTGTGCTAGACAAATTTGAGCCGTTGTTTTTTTTTTTAATTAAGTTGGGAAGATTCCCTAATCAGCCTTCGAAAATGACACCAAAGCTTGCATACATGCACATTTCTTTGATTCTTCTGTCCTTTATTCCTTAAAGACTAGGAATATGTTGACTTCACTTTTCTTTTTACATATTATGGAGTTCTTTTGCTGAATTTATTTGCATTATTTGACATTTTTTATTCGATTTTATAAAATATAATTTATTGCACATAGTACTCAGAAAAGAATGAATTATATCTATTTAGAGATATTTTAAATTACATAGGACTTGACTGAGAGCAGCAAACCTGTTTAAAGAATCCAAAAATATGTGCCTTGTGGTGAAAAACTAATCCATTCTCTTGATTTGAAATATACAATAATAATTACTCCACAATAGAAATAAGTCATTTGCCTCAGAGCTCATTTGTTTTGAATGCATGGTGGTTTCTTGTGGACTTTGAGTACGTTCTATATACTTACAGAGAAGATAGTAAACATCAAGCCAATGAACTGGAAAATCAGAATAAATACAGTACTTAGAGTACAATATTACTGCCCAGTGGGATTTTTATTAGCCACTAGCTGTAAAAAAAAAAAAAACCTAATGAAATATGATTTATAGTATCTATAATTTAAGAATTCAATGGCATTCTATGATCATCAAGGGTCATAATTTTCACATAGCTGCACACTGGTACACAAAGTTTCTTTCTGTAAAAACAAATCAACAGACTGAAAATTAGTTTCCATGGATTGAAAATGGCTCATTTAGTCTGAAGAAATTGATTCATAGAAGTCAGGGACATAAACATTAGAATGAGTTTAATCAAATGCTTAATCAATAATAATGTTGAATTTTAAGCTGACATCAGGTGATTAAAGTGAACATTGCTACAGGAGGTACAAGGTTATGAATAATCTGCCAATTGAGACATGAAAACTGCAACTCATTTTATGTCTGACAGGGGATTTTAGGTATTGCTTCTCTTGATGCCTGGGTAACTATTGCTTACACCTTTACTTATTGCATACTTACTGAGATTAAAACTTAGTTCAGACTAAATTTTTATCTCCCTGGGGGGTATTTTCCCCCAATAATTAAAGAATTCAGATTTGCTATTCTTAAAGGTGGCAAATAGTCTATTTAATGAAAAGAGAGCTCCGCACAGAAGCCTGTTCAGCTATTTAAATATCTTAGGTCTAAATTCCTAAACCACACTGGCACACTTGTAATGCCCCCATTCTGCTGTTCTCTTTCTATTCTGCTTTTGAAATAATCTTCAAAACATTAACAGGTTCTTGGAATTAAGCATTTAAATACCAATTAACTTTTGATCGCGTAGGGTTACACAGTACCTCATCATGTTCCATAATCTCATAGATTCTAAAATGCTGAAATAAGCCTAGAGTAGAATATCAAGAGAATAGAATAGTAAAAGTAGGATTAGCCTTTTCAGACTAGTGTCATATATTTCATGTAATTGTAAGCTGGGTCCTTAAATGGAAAATGCCTTGCAAACCGTGCTTTTAAGCAACCAGACACAACTACAAAAAATAAAAAAAGAGAAAGACATAGAAAATTCTTTTTTAAAAGCATTGTCATTGCCTTAGCATTATTTTATCGTTGAGGTATCTTTCTACATAGATGCATCCCTTTCCATTACCAGAGCCCTGTACCTGTGCTCATGTGGACGTCTGCAATAGGCAGGGATAAAAAATAGAAGTGAAAAGCACAAGCATCTACTCACTAGGGAGCTGGGAACTGAGTCACAGTGACTGCCAAGAGACATAGCTACTGCCAAGTAGGAATATTCTCAGAATAAGCAGAGATCTGTGCCCAGTTTCTTGTTGGAAACTGATGGAGGGAAATGCCAGCACACCAAAAGTACTAAAAATAGATCATGTGAAAGAGAGCTAGGTAGTCCATATAAATTTGGCATAAACAGAGTAATTCCAAAGTCCCTGATACGCTTCTTGAGACTCCCAAACAGCTCAACTGACACAAAAGGACAAAGTTTAATTCATGTGACTTGTAAGTTAACATAGACATTGACCCAAGAGGGACTTCCAAGGGGAGGTGTAATCATTGGGTCTTGGGCTGCATGATGAACCAGATGCTCTTCTCTTAGGTAGGAGCTGGGAATACCTTCAGCTGCAGGAGGTGTGCTCTGGTCAAGTTGCTAAGCCAAAAGAAGGAAATGAGGGAGGAGGTGAGAAGAGCATGTTGCATCAGAGAAGATGTGTGGGAAAGTGAAAGAATATTTGCTGAGATCTGGCACAGTCCAGAGCCTACACCCCATAGCAAACAGGAGGAATATTCAAAACCTGTGCTTGAACAGGAGTAGAACAAAGATTTCCAGGACCATGAGACTTGGAAGCTGGGAACATTTAGGGCTCAAAGAGAGGAGCAAAAAGTCCAGGCGGTGATGCCCTGAATCATACTATTAAAGGGAAAGGAAGCGGAAACCCGTGCATATTGCATGTCAACTCCTGGCTGCAGAGTTGTCGTGTTCAGGACTTTGGCTCCTGTAACTATGAGCCCACTTCAAGGAATAAGAGCTGCTAAAGAAAACTCAGGCATCACAGTTGCTTGTGAATAACACAACAAAGAGAACTTTAAGCATGACTCATCAGAGAAAGGATACCAAAGCCTGAAATGTCCAGGAGAATGTCTGTGGGAAAGGGCAATGGGGCAGATGTTCACATTTATCTTGAAGCAGTGAAGTGAATCTACATCCATCTGAAGTGACCTTGTTCTCATGTGTACAGCACAGGATAGAAACAAGCAACTGAATGCCAATAAGAAATTACAGAGAATGGTAAATATATAGCAGAGTATTAGGAATAACTGAACTATTGTGATGTATGGATAGCAGGATTTGAAAAAAGATAGGCGGAGAAGGTGAGAAGATGTGTAAGGGGTGGTTGAATACAAGTCCTGGACTAACCTCAGATGCTTGTACTCATCCTGCAGCAGATAAATAAAGAATATTTGTCTCATTATAATTAAATGGCATCTGTGACTACAGTGAGTAGAGCTTCAAGATTCTAAGGAAAGAAAAGAAGGCAAGTAGCAAGGAATTTTGACTTCAGGAGAGGTTTATTCATGAAGCTGGCATGCAAAACTTTAGGTTCCCAAATTATCTGATAGCACAGAGTTAATTACAAATTACAAATTTTCATTTGTAATTTTTATATGATTTATGAGAAGGAATTTATTGTCAAGAAATTGGACTGAAGAATTGCTGAAGAATAGCACAATGGGAAATTTTTTAAAGTATGCCATCTTCTTTAAAGGATGACCTTATTTGGTTTTTTTTTCAATGCGACAAAAGTTTTTGGTTCTTAAAAGAAGAAGAGTTTTGAAACCAAGTGATGGATTACATTTATAGAGATAAGAAAGAAACTGGAGTTGATTTAAAGACTGAAATGACAGAAAAGTTGGTAGGAAAAGTGCCATTCCAAAGTCTTAATAAAGAAGATTGGTAATTTCATGTTCAGCACATGAAACTAGTGGAAATATGTCCAAGACATATCACACATGTTTCTAAGATGAAAAAACCACAATTCTTCAACTAGAAAGTTTTAGTAATTAAATGATTCCGCATCCATTGTGTTTTGAAAGCATATTAAAATTTATCTTATTCTCTTTAGAGATATGTGCTGTTTTGAAATAGTCCTGTTTGTACAGAAATTCACTTGGAAAACCCATTCCCATTTTCAGCCTTTTAATGTTTTCTGAAACTCCCTATACATTCATGAAATTATGAAAGATGAAGTAGTTTAGATAATATCTAGTAGCTGCTATTCTTTAAAATTCTTCAATATTTTTAGCCAATTATTGGGGGGATAGATATAGAAACACATCATTTTGATGAGTCTTTTTCGACTTTTCAGATTATTGAATGTTAAAGCTAGAAAAAAATCATGTTGATGTATCTGAACTGAAAATGAATTAAAAAATCAGTTCAGGAATATTCTAAAGACTTAATTTATTTCTTGGTTTTTGGTTTCTAGATTTTTTTTCCTATCTAGGTTTTCTATGAACATGCTGTCCAAATGTCTGGGAAAAAAAAAGTTGCTTTGGCTTATACTTGCAGTTTTATCTTTATGGAACTCCAATTCACTAATTTTCACTTACAAGTGTGAATTCAAAGAATCCAGAGAGATTGGTAAAAGGCCTAATTTTGTAAGACAAATCAAGAGTTAGAGACATCTACTGCCAGTTTATTTGAGTTATTGACTATAAAAACCCATATGTGTCTCTGTAGGCAATTTGATGCTCTTTAACAAAAAATTGGGTGCTGCATTGAATCAGCCATGGAAATATAAGCCATGTGTACTAAAGATCACTTATCTCACAGCTGATTGATCCTAACATCTCTTGACCTGGCATTCAGAACACAGCATTATTTTCCTCATAACCGACTTCCTTTATTAGCAGAATGAAGTTAAATTTTAAGACTTTTCCATCATAGTAGTTCAATGGAATGACTTGAGGGGAAGCTGTCTCTTAGCCTATTGATGAGACTATTTCCTTTGGAAACTGGTAGCTGTCCTCTGAAGATCTAGTCCCAAATCCAGGGCCCCAAGAGCTGATTGTTAAGGACTGTGTCCTTAACAATTCAGATTCTGAAGATCTCTGTATCTGGATATTCTAGGCAATGTACTCCATGGCTTAACCTAGGATTTCTATGGTCAATAGATTTTCATATAGTGAAGAATAAGGTGAAAAGACCAATGAGTATGTGAGCCTTTTCTATGTGTGCCAGTGACCTGCCCCCTCAGCATTCAGTCCATAAGCACAGTCTGAAGTAAAATATACAAATCACAAGTAGCCCTATGAACCAATAGTGTTGTTTTTGTGTGGCCCACAAGGGTATGAGTCTTTCTCACAGTACTGACTTGCATTCCTTTCCTCAATGGTAAACATGGAAAAATAAATACCACCAAATAAGTTCTATAATTTGGATAGGATATCCTTTAACATGTGAAATCATGAATTTAAATGCCCTAGTATGGAAGATGCGCTGTAATATTTCTGTTTCATATGGGAGTGTTTAAACACTTCAGCAATTACATATGAGTGAGTTTCTGACAGTTGCATACACCAAAATGAATACTATAATTTATTTATGACAGGGTTAATGCTTAACAAATGGATTAGTTGTCCCAGGAATTAAAGTAGGATTCTGCCTCTTCTGGTTTATCTTTGAATCAAAGTTGCTCCTAGTCATCCACTGACTTGAAAAGGAATGTTTATGAGCACATCTACTAAAATGTGATTAGGTGCCTAGAGAACTTAGCCTAACAAGACTGAAAAATATTAAATGCATAAAAGAATAGGAAGCCACAGATTATAGAAAAACTAAAAAAAAACATTTTGCCTAAACTGGCAAGATAAAAACTGGACTGATTTCTTCCTACAATGTCTATCTCTTTCTAGTTCAATATATAATAAGTTATTTATAAAAAATGGAAGAAATTGATCTCCTTGGACATGTGGCAGAAATCAACCTCTGGGTGATCAGTAAGGTAAGGTCCTTGTTAATGTCTTTTAATAGAAATTGAGTTTCTATTCTCAATTAAGCAGAGAAGACCTTTGAAATCATTCCACTCAAATTACAAGGTTAAAGTAATTAATTGCATTTTCTTCCCTTGGCATGTAACAAGTGCAGTTTAAATACTTAAGAAAGGAAGGATCTACATTATCTTTGTGAAAATAATCCTTCATTTACATATAGATTTAACATATGAATTTCCACAGAAATTATTCCTAAATGTGTAAACTAAATGTCCTAAGTTCATTTCTAATATATTCAGTGTCTGAAATTGATCAGAGATTTTGTTGCCAGCTGTGAAAGTGCTGTGATGTTTAGTGCATTATCTGATAACAGTGAGAGATTCGTGTAGAAAATGAAATTATGTCCATTCAAAATCAGTCTAAATAAATTACGTTGCTCACAGAGAACAAATAATCTGGTAAATATAAAAATACATATGTCAAAAATAAATAAATATCAAAATAAATCAAGAAAGGAAAACAAAAACAGAAAACAAGAGAAACAACAAAAAAAAAACAAACACAAAACAAAACAAAACCAACAAAACAAAACAAAAAAACCCACACAAAACATGTTACACTACTGAGATCACCTTGAAAGATGCATGATAGAAAATCCCTTTTTCTTGGTCTCATGTCAAATTAGTTACTAATTGTGCTTCCCTGCAGAGTAGGATAGGCAACTAATGTTTTAATGATGTAAGCCACTGCAGAGGTGAACACCAGGAAATAAATTAATCAGAATTCACAAGAACATGTAGAATATGTTCCTCTCTTTCTAGAATATAAGGGACCCTACACTAAGTAATTGTTGCACCACAGTGATTTTTTCCACCTGATGGTTACAGAAAGAGAGTGTTGAGCTTTGTACTGGTATAGAATCTCAAGCATTAGAAACTATCCCCAAATTTCAAAGTAAACATGGTACAAAAATACTACTCCTGAATTAATGAAATTTAACACTGATTAAAATGAGCTCATATCTTCTGCTCATAGTAATGGTTCAGTTACACAAAAATAGACATCTAAGGCCACTTGTAATAACCTAATGTCTCTAAACATTATAGTTGTGACACGGTAGAAAGGCCTATCAGACATATTATATAGGGACCCCTATTTAATAATTAATATTCAGTAATTAAGTTTCACCAACTACACCTGCATCTATCTAAGCATAGCTTAAAGTTTTCTGGACATCATTTCCCAAGCTTTGGATTTAAGTTAATAATAATTTCCTGTTTGACAGGATTTTTCTAAGGAAAATAACAGATACAGAAGTATTCAAATTACATGGTGTACGAGATTATTAAAGATATTTTACTATCATTATTAGAATAATCAGGTCATTTATAGCTTATACCTATCTTTTTCTCATTTTTATTTCCTCAAGACCATTTATGCTTAAAAACAATTCTTAAACACATTCTGAAGAATTTGAGCCTAGTAATGAATCTTATTACCCTAATAATTTTAAAATTAATTAATTAATTTTAAAAATATTTTTTCAAAAATTGCCTAAGTTATTAGAATGATTCTGAGATAAACAATGCAATTTTTTCTCACTAAATCTTGTTACTCTTCTTCCCACAGAAATCTACTTGTTATGTTCTTACTCTGCTTTCCAGTTGATAATTCCAAATTAGATTTGACTTCTAAACAAAGTAAGTGTGAAGTGTTACTAGCACAGATTTGGTTTACTTCCACCACTAAGGTTTTACTTAACTTTTGTAGCATTTGAAATAAATTTATTATTGATACTTGATTCACTTGCTGTGAACTGGATATATGAATCCAGGCAGAGTTTTTGGTTTTAGAGTGTGATACATCATATAAAATTAAGTATGATCTCAGAGTTACAAAATCTTAAGGAAGACTGTGACAACTGTTCCCCTGACATCTTTTCAATGCAGAGAAAGTGTTAAGATAAAAACACACATATTTTGAACTGAAGTTTATCTATTACAGTTTATTAACTAACAGTTATTTGCACTTTATTCATCATGTTTTTCAGTTCTTTTCCCTTAAAATATGTGTAAGAGAAATTATTTAAAATATTTAAATTAAGATTATAGTTCAAACCCATATGCCTCCTTTATTTTGATCCTGGGCCCAAAGCATGACAAAAGAAAAGAAATACAACAACTCCACTTGAGAATTTTTATAATAGTTTTATCTGTGGGCTGTAACTTCCAATATGTGAGCCAAGTTAAAGTAGAAGGGATTGAAAATTCATCTTCTGCTAGTTCATTTTTTTCATTCCTTCAGCTTAATTTTTCTATTGAATGTGCAACAGACAGGACAAGCCAAAAAGGCTGATTTCCACTCTATCATGCAATCATACTCTTTTAACAAAAAAAAACCAAACTATGCAATCCCTTATAATCAAATTGCTTTCTTCTACTTCTCCTTGCATGTTTGTACTTGGTTGTTTTACTGTTTTCTATCACCTCTCTTTATAATCGTCTCTTTTGTGGATTTCTCCTAGTTATTATAAGAAACATTTTGAAGAAATAGCACTTTTTAAGAGGTTTTTCTACTAAAAAGATACCATCAATTTTCCTTCATTTTCACAATAGACATATAAAGAAAATCTCTTAAACAGAAACTTGAATCACTTTTTTTTTTTGTAATTAAGTAGATTAATGCTCTTAATTAATGGAACAGGATGCCTGTCAGAAGGGGCACAATGATGCCAGTTATCATTGTCATATTCACACACTCTGTGAATCTACAGCCGTCATGGGTTACCTTGTAACTAGAAATATCCTGAGGCCAAGATAAATATGTTTAAATCTGCTCTGTACATCACATTGAGCAAGAGATTGAGGATGTCAGAATCAAAATACAGAGGAAAAAAATGTACAACAGCAACTTTCTGGAGGAATTTTCCAAAATAGAACCATGACCATCAACATTCTGAATGAATAAGATTATATAGATGTTACCATGTGATTCAAAACAAAGAAAAAGGGAAAATTAATGAAAATGTGTATATGTAGTTATAAAAAGTTGACTTGAAATAGATTGAGAAGTGGAATTAGGCAGACGTAAAACTTTATTTCAGTTAGGCTTAGGAAACAAGGTGCACTGGACAAAAATAAAAATTATTGAAATATATTACAAATATTTTTATTACTATTAACACATCAGGAAGAAATAATGCACTGAAATCAGCTTTGAAATCTTAAACTAACAATTTATCTCTTGCAAGTAATTAACTTGGCATTTACCTGATGAATCTGCAGGTTTGATAGGAGGAGTTTTTTTGTGACAGGAAATGCAAGCTTAAAAGAAAAAAAAAGCAAATAAATAAGAGGAGGGCTTGATCATAAATTCTGTAATTCTCACAGCTCAGCACAATTGCTTTTAAAATTTATTATACAAAAGACTGTTGTTATTTAATCTAAATTAAGACATCAACTCTCAAAGAAAATAGGGAAAGGATTGTTTTTCTTCACTTATTCCAGATTTACTATAAGAATAAATCTATTTGTGTGAACTGGTATTTCTTCAATTTCTGATTGAAAACAGATTGAAATTTTTAGGCAAAATGTCTCTTACACAATACAGACAACACTCCAAAGCACGAAACAGCAAAAGTTTGAGCAGAGAGTTAATGTAGGGGTCTTCCAGTTCATGCAATATATGAATTTCTTCACACCATCAGCTCAACTAGAAAAAAAATCTTGAAAGTTCCACATGTTTCTACTAGTTTCTCAGCCTCAGACCCATTACACTTTCTGCATATTTCTGATTTCAAAATAAAGCATCATTAAAACAACACAAAAACAGCACTTTCTATTTTTGAACTCATCAGCTATTAATATATCAAATTATGTTTTACTACCAAATAATAAAAATAGCATTAATTCTTTTAAGATTATTGATTCACTAGAAATTTTGCTGCAGGATATTTAGAATTAGAAAATGAAAAAAAATACAATTTCTTTCCCTCTCCTGTAAGAATTTATGTTATGCCATTTGGTCTTATGATAAAGAATGTATTTCTATTAAAGTTTCTGCATCGCATACTTGATATATATAAATCAGTTTGCTCATTTATTTCAGCTTCTTCTTAGGGTCTATCTCACTTCCCGGGCTGAAATCCTTTCCATGAAATAATTTTCCAAAATAATCTTTACATTATGTAAAATATATATGTGGAATAAAAAAGAAATATTTTTTTGCTCCATTTTAAGTAAATACAATTGAAAAATTAATACCACTATTTAATAATTATATCATCTTCCATATTACAATATTTTTCTCCATGGCTACATGGCTTTGCAGTGCAAGCAGAAAATTTTATTGCTTGTACTGTGTGCTCACACAAAGCCAACAATCATAAGTTTCATTCTTTTCCATTACAAGAAAAGTGCAGCACTGATTAAATGGTACATTTTGAAAGTGCAACATTAATCCAGTGGAAATCTACTTAAATGAAAAAAGGGTTCATTCTTCATATAACAGTTGCAGATGTAACCCTTGAAGTATGAAATTTAGATGGAAACTCAAAATGTAGAAACGTGCTGAAATATACACAAGGCACAAATAAATAATGCTTGTGTTTTATATAAAGTGAAATTCATCTAGTAAAATATTTCTGCTTGTTTTTGTGGAAAGCAATCTAATATTGAAGTACTCAACACATGGTCAAAAACCAATGATAAATCTGTAATATACGATTGTTTCTCTCACCTTAACTGTATTATATCAGAAAATCTAAATTCTGGGATCCTTATCATTTGTTTAACAAGCTTTTAAAACAAAATATATTGATTTAAGGGAAAATTTAAGATTTTTTTTTTCTGAGGAAGAGGTCTAGGTAATGTAAGAATAAGCAATGTAAAGCTAAACTATTTTTTACACCTTTATATTGGTGCTAACAATTGTCGGTGTCAGTTTGAAATAAAGTCTGAACATAGTTGAAGGTTGAAGTACAACTACATTTCCATTTTCCAGTGTGTAAGGGAAAGGTCCTATTCAATAACATACTTTCCTTGTAGAGCATATAAATTCCCAGACCTTACAAGTGGGAGGTCAATGAACTGTTTTGCTCTTTTTCATGTTGTTGTTATTGATGTATGCATTTCTTGATAACTCTCATTGTAACTCTTGATATATTTTTGAACAATTTGGTTGATTAAACTGAGATTTTATAACAGTGTGTTAGCAGAAAGACTTCTAAAGAATCTGCAGGTATTTCTACTATTAATTCTTTTCCTTGGTCTTGAACAGCTGGGATAAAGATGCCTCTTTGGAAACATGACGCAGAATATTTCAAGGGCAGAAGTAATTATTTAGTTCCTGCCTCTGAAGAATTGTTTGGCTGCCCAACTAATTGGAAACTTGAATCCTTCTACCTTCTCACCTGAAAGGAAGTTATTATAACTAAATCTTTGGCCAGCAGAAGTCACTGTAGCTCAATAACCCTTATGCTAAATACTGTCATTGAAGACTATAGTTCTTTTTGTTTAAACTGAAATAGAAATTTTCAGAACAAATTCTTGTTTTGATAACTACTTTTTTCCTCAATACATAGTCTGCTGGATATAATAATATATTAAATGGAATGGTGTCTTAGTCTTTGTGTAAATACAAATTCTGAAATATTCTAGGTTGATGCAATTTATGAGAAGATTCAGGGCTTGCAGCAACAGAGAATGGCAAAGATGAAGTAAGACTAGTTTTGGACCAAATAATGATAAACTATGGGTAGAAGAGTACCAGATATTTACATAGTTTTACTAACTTTTCTTTGTGCAGGTAAGTTCATACATTAAGATTCTTATTGAAGATTCAAAATTTTAGACAAGCTTCTGCAAGGAAAAAGAAAGTAACAGAAAAAGAAAGTGTCACCTACTATTTGCAGCAGTTTTACCAGATCTACTACAGAACAGGGATATGGAAATATATAGAAACAAACCACTATTAAAAAAATTGAATAAACTTTTCACAGTACATTGTTTAATATAAAAAATTAATTGGAAGCTGTGAGACTGACTTAAAGGGCAACAAATTTCCTTTTCCTCTTGGTCTGGATGCAAAACTTCTTCTAGAAGTCATGTAAGGACAGTATAGAGCATGATTTTGTGTTGTAGCATACTGGGAAAAAGGAAAAAAGTGATTATTACTGAACTAGAAGTCCTGCTTCCAAAGTTTCATTATTTTAATGGGCCATTATAACATTATGACTCATGCTAGAGTCCTCATATGGATAAAGCTTTCTTAATTTTTAATTACATTTTTATCTAGAAAAGGCCTACAAGGAAAGGCAAAACATTTTCAAAATTTATTCGTCATTACATTTACTGCAAGTTTTTCTGCTTTTCTTTGTCACTGTATGGAAGAAGAGGATGTGTTTGGCATACTTAGCCTAATCTTCATTTCTGATTCGTTCAGTCAGTCCACAAATAACTACTCTAATTCCACAATTTATCACTATGAAAAGTATTTCCAATATCACAAACAAGAATTTTGTTACTGCTCTATGATTAATTGGCACAGTGTTTAAATGTCATTACATATTTGTTAATTTCTATTTGTAGAGTCAACACTAGCAGTGCTACCAATACTGTTACAAAGTGGTTCCAAGTAAAAAAAAAATGCCTCACTAGATCTAATTACTACAACTGAGACTAGCAGAATCAGACTTTAATCTTAATTAATTTTAAAAATAATATACTAACTTGTAAATAGAAAACTTACTTTGACATTTAGATTAAGAATTATGATATGTGTGTATTTATTTGTTTGAATTTTTATTAACAAATAAAAAAATAGAAAAATTAGAGAGAGTAATTATAAGATATGTGCTTTCTAAAGTATTATTTTAAATAAATAATAATTGTTGCATTTGGGTACTGCCCAGTGTCTTAGATCATGAATTCACGTTAAATTTTGCTTAAACATGCAAAATAAAAAGAAGAAAGTTTCTTAACTACAAATAATGTTAAAGCTGAAAAATATGTTATTAAATTCAGTTTTAATTTAACACTTGTTTCTCATAATTTCTCTTAAAATAACAAGATTCCAAATAATGGTTTCAACTAATCAGCATAATCTCAATTATATCTTAGTAAAATCTTAAGTGTAGAAGAAAGTTACATGCAGCAGCTGGTGTTTGAAGAATAAATGATTATCCATTCACAAAAAGTAGTTCTCAGCGGCACCAGTAGCTTTTACATTATAGTGTGCAGTAAATTTGATAAACTTTTAATACATTTATGGTGTGTTGACCTTGGCTGGATGTCAGGTGCCCAACAGTCCTATCTATCAGTCCTCTTCAACTGGACAGGGAGAAAAAAGTCATACTAGAAGCCTTGTGCACAGGATAGTGTGAAATAAAATCAAATCCTAAAATAACTTCTCTCCATCCCTCCCTTCTCCCAGGCTTTAATTTTACTCCTGTATTCTCTGCATCCTCCCTGCAGAGTGGACATGGCAACAGGGAAAGGGATTTGTGTTTGACACAATGTGTCTGCTACTCCTTCCTCCTCTGGGGGTGGACTCCTCACAATCTTCCTCTGCTCCACCGTAAGTTTCCTCCCACTGGAGGGAGTCCTCCATGAAGTTCTTCATGTAAGTCTTTCACACAAACTGTAGTTCTTCATTAACTGCTCCAGTGTGGGTTCCTTCCATGGGATGCATTCCTGCAGGAATAGATTTCTCTGGCATGTGTCCCCAGTAGGGTCACAAGAGCTGCCAGGAAATCAGTTACAGCATGGGGTCCTCCCTCCAGGGAGCCATAGGTCCTGCCAGGAGCCCTCTGCAGCACAGGCTTCCCATGGGGGCATCACGCTTTGTGCATCTTCTTGCTCCACCACAAACTTCCATGGGGTGTAGGGGCACAGCTGCCTCTCCATGGTCTGCAGCATTGACTGCAATGGAATCTCTTCTCTGATGCCTCTATTATTCTTTTCCTTCTTTCTTTTCCATCTTTCTTCACTGACCTTGGTGTCTACAGACTTTCTTACTCCTTTCTATCAGCTCTTGTTGCACAGCAGCTTTTTCCTCTTTTAAAATATGTTATCACAGAGAGAAAATGAAGATGCTATTTTTGTCATCCTACTCATGCATAAAACCAACAGTTTCATTTGGTCATCAACTTTATTTAAAGCCAATCTATATAGTTACAGAACATTTTAAATTTACCAGGAAATAAATAACTTTCATATGAAACTTGTTTCTAAGTTTACAAGCCTTTTCTCTTTTCATTTCTCTTCGCTAAAATTATGGGAAGTAATGCTTACAAGTCTGGATTTTAATAATTTTGATATTCATTTCCTTTTTCCTTTTCCTTTTCCTTTTCCTTTTCCTTTTCCTTTTCCTTTTCCTTTTCCTTTTCCTTTTCCTTTTCCT
>JAYDZK010000001.1:71590724-71620137 GCA_034509185.1 Euphonia xanthogaster
TTTTCTTTGTTTCATTTGTTCTTTTTAAGCACGAACAAATATGCTGGATATCATTTCTGACCCTTTAAAAAAAATAATTATGTCTTTCTGAACAGTCTATTGGCACAAATGTCTTTGTGTTGCAATTGGAAGCTTGAAGGCAAAATGCTGTTTGCCTCGAGGAAAGTGTTGAGACACTTTAACAGATAATCCCAAATAAGCAGATTAGGTCTTCTCTTTTGTACATAGGAAAATAACTACTATTTTATTGGTCTGAGTACATTCACTCTTTGTACACTTTATGTTCCCCTTGTCTGTGCATATATTTAACATTAATACTTATGATTTATTTTATATCCAGGTTTTCTGAAAAAAAGAATAGCAAGGGCTTATACTGTCTTGATTTCTGTTATGATTTGAGTTACTTAATCTGTGGGGAAAGTGCCTCAAAAACATCTGACCATGAAAGACCCACATTTAGGTACAACACAAAGAAAATACTATATATATACATAAAGTTCAATGTTTTAATGTAAGGTTATTTTTTCCATAAAAACATAGGTTTTTACTTTATATAGACCTATATTTTTTCAGAGGTATTTGATGGGAGATTGAAATTGATAGTTCTGAAGGGGCTAAACACAATAAAAATAAGACTGGGATATTTTTTGCCACTGAAGAGAAGAAAAATCTTTTTCAAGATCAAGACACTACCTCCAGTTTCCTCCAGTCAAGAAAGAGGGGTGTAGTATCCAATAATCTGAATGATCCACTGACAGCTTTACCAGCTAGGAGATTCTGAACACAATGTGTGGGTAAGGTCAATGAATTCAACACTACATGTATGACTGGACTCACAATAAATCTGATAATTAGTCAATTGTACCTGCAGAATAAAAATTATTTGTTGAGCTTGCTTTGATTGTGCAGATCAGCATACACTGGCTGCTGGTTTTCAGATGGAGTCTGAGCCAGAAGGGTCCATACTATAAGATGAAAATAAACTGAGGGTTTCTTTGACCCTCAGTTCTGCATCACAAATGTCTATAATTAATTTGGTCAAAAAAGTAGCTAAATATTTTAGTATTCCAAAGATCATTAATGCAAGCATAGTATTAATGGGAGGGAAGATTAGTATTTCCTAGTTTAGACAAAGCATTATATTGTAATTCACATGAACTTCACTTATTTCTTGAATACTTACAATACAATGTCTTACATGGGATTTAGATTGGAAAATATTGCAACAATGCATCTTTTCTGGTTATCTTTAAAGTTAGATTAAATAAACACAGATAACAACAATAACAATAATAATAATGATGATGATGAAAAGTAATATATTAAGCAAGAGTACTAATGTAGGTTTCTACATTCTGGTTTACTTATGAGGTCATTGTGCAGGATCTTTTTTTAATCAATGGGCTCAAGTAATTTGTCATAATACTGATGGCTATTTTTGCTAGTCTGGGGCTTTTGTAGCATTAACACAAGTCTGGCAGACATGACAAAGGACCTATGGGAGAGTTGCATTCCAGGCCAGCAGATGGGGGACAGAAGAACACTTAAGCTCATAAAATAACACCAAGCATCTTTGTGCAGGCAATTTCTTTTTCCAGCAGTCAAGAGATTCAAGAGTTCCCAGATATTTGGTCAACCAAAATAATGTATTTGTCTATAGGCATAGTGTTTCTAAAAGGATATATTCTTTCTGGTACCTTCATCTATAGTTGAATGTAAAAAGATATCTTGTCACTATATTAGTAATAATAAATTATAATTATTAAATATGGCTTTCTGAAAAGATATGAGTTTCCTGCTGCATGTGTATTAGCTTGTTATAAGAACAGAGAAGAGAAAAATAATCAAATTTATTTTAAAATTTCCGTTATAGGAGATAATTTAAAAGCACTGTAAATTTCCTTGATGGCTAGTTACTCTCACTTTCAGAATATCTGTTTAGTTTTCCAGTCTTTAATACTTCCATTAACATTTCTTACTTTTCTGCTATACTGCATAGTTGTCAAATTACATATTCTTTTTCCTTGTGTACATACTGTGATTTATTTAGGTATTTAATCTTCCTTAGAATAAGCCAGATCTATGCAGAGCTTTAATTGCTCACAGTAAGGCAGGCTTTCTGACCCTGTAATGATTTTACTGTCTTTTTATTTTTATTTGTTTGATTTTATACTTTGATATTCTTTAAATGATTCCCTTAAAAACCCACAAGGATTCTTTTGAAGCATTTAGTTCAGAACTGGACAGACCATAGTCACAACAGCAATAGTTGAAATAATACAACATTTTTTTAGTATCTCTCGGATATTATCCTATTTCCTAGCTGGTTCTAGATGGTCCCTGTAAAATATTTGGATTGGTGATTTTTAAATTTCTTTCTCTAGGTATTTCAATTCTGGTTTTGGTTTCTCTGGAAATTCCACAGATAAAATCTGTGCTTACAGAAAAAATTAATATTGAATCATTCACAATTTGAACAGAAGTTCTAAGTTAGGGCCTCTGACATCATCTGTCTTAAAGGAATGATTTTCATTCTGCTCTGTAAATGAGACTGTTAGAAAATTTCCTCCTTTCCTCCATAGATTCACTCACATAATAGCAATTAAATATGTGCCTAAATCTGTTGAAATGTCATCTCACAATGACATGGAATAATTTCCTTATTAAGGTAGACAAACGCTTAGTATGTGTTCCATAATACATTGATTTTTTTTTCAGTGGGATGTTATTTCTTTTCATACTGATTAGCTCTGACCTACTTGTCATGAAGAAAGCATCTTCATAGATGGTTACCATAGTAAAATAACAGATATTAACACTTGAGATCAGTTTTAAACTTCAATCTGACACCTTAAGAGACTACAGCAAGGACTGTTCAAGCCTAAAGAATGCATGCTCAATTACTTTTAAATTTATTTCCCTCTGACTACTTTAGATCATACTAATGTTACTCTCTCTGTCTTACATATTTTGAAAGTCAAGTCAAATATTCAAAATATTTATTCCAGCAGTTAATCTAGGAGAGCCTTACAGATGGATTCTCATCTTTGATGCCCTCAATTGCATCTGGATCTCTTAATGAGAGACATGTCAGGGATAATATTTAAGCAATGCAGTGTCTGACATTTTAGGACATATGAGTGTTAGCACTTTTTCAGTTTGTTTTACAGAAGAGGATATCCTTTTTTTAAAAAGAAAGCAGAAATAACATAAAAAGTTACTTTGTGGGGTTTTTTTTGTGTTTTGGTGTGTTCCACATATACGTCCTTGTTGTCTTAGACAACACAACTTCTACTGTCATTATAGCACAAGGATTTCATATTGCCAGGGCTTCATACCCCCTTGATGTTTCTTGCCAGAAGCTCCTCTAGGCACTGACTGCTGCTGGTCATTGCAGCAGTCATCTGACACGTTGTGCTCCTCCCATTCCTCTCCTCAGATCCCACCAATCTACTTTTTTCTACCACTCATTCTTATTGGCTACAGGAGAGGCCTGTTAAGATCAGCCCTGCTTCTAATCTTTAGTAATTAATTCAGCTGCAACTCATTGGGGGATAAGATTACCTTCTATACTACCTTCATTTACCCATACTGTATCCTCCTACATGTCCTGACCAAGCTACCAGTGTATCAAATTCCTAATAATGTATGTGTGTAGCAGAGACTAGAAAGAATGCTCAGTAGGCAGTGCACAGAACTTCAGAAAGCAGAACTTCAAAAAACATGAAGCCAAATCTATAAATAGTACTATAAAAGATGAAGATCTGACCTTGTATGCCTGAGAGATAGATTAATTAAGAGAAGAATATTTACTTTGCTTATCAAGGCAAGTTATTTTGAACAAAAAAGAAATGCTATGGTTTGTGAATATGTTTTGCCTATATTTAGGCATACTTGTGTGGTGTTCACACATTGTGTGAGATTACTGTTTCATTTAATCATAGAATCATAGAATGATTTGGGAAGGGACCTTAAAGATCATGTAGTTCCAAGCCCCCTTCCCTAGGCAGCTATGCCACCCATTAGAACAGGTTGCTCAAAGCCCTGTCCAGCTTGACCTTGAACACTTAAAGGCCTGGAAAACCCATTCCAGTGTCTCACCACGATCATAGCAACATATTTATTTCTAATATCTAACCTAACCTGCCCTCTTTCAGTTTAAAGACATTCCCCTCTGTGCTATCTCTACATGCCCTTGTAAAAGTCCATCATCAGCTTTTCTGTAGGGCCTCTTTAGGTATTAGAAAGCTGATAAGAGGTCTCCACAGAGCCTTGTCTTCTCCAGGCTGAAGAGCCTCTGTTCCCTCTGCCTGCCTTTGAAGAGGCTCTCCAGACCTTTGATTATCTTCATAACCCTCCTCTGGACTGGCTTGGAGAAGTCCATGTCCTCCTTATGTTTGGGGCTCCAGAGCGAGCTGCAGCACTCCATGTGGGGGATCATGATAAACCCTCTGAGATCCCTTTCCAGGGTCTGGACATCTCTTGCTGGCCCTGCCATCAAACTGGTAGGAGTGGGATAGATTGAGGTTCACATCCCGTGGCAGCTTTAGTTTATATTCCTCTTCACCAGTTTATGAAGCCTGTGACTGGATATGCTCTTGCACTTCTCTGACAGATGTACTCCCTCAGTCCCCAGAGGAACAGCTCTCTCAAAGCCAGTCCCATGATCCAAGTAGCTGACTCCCTGACTGTACCATCAGCCCTGAAACCGTTTGATGATTTCAGATTTCACTGACCCTTTGAAACCCCTTTTCTCTGACTGGAAGGGCTAACAAAAAACTACCTGTGCTCTGGAGCCCCTTCCCACCCCTCCCAGACCTTTGTAATCCTTCTTGATACTCCTCAGCCAGCTCCTGGCTGTATCACTGAGGCTGATGTGAAACACAGCAGGAGATCACAGTCAGTGGATGGTACAATGCTTGGCAGTCTTTTATTGGCATCCTCAGTACAAACCTCTGGTAAGCAGAAGACCTCCCCAGAAAGCACATCAGCTCAGCAATTTGCCTCCATACCTCTCAGAAGCAAATCACCTACTATTACTACTCTTTGCCTTTTCTTAATCTTTCCTATTGTTATTTGAGGAGCAGAGGGGGCCACCTTCCTCAGATCTAGTGTCTCTCCTCACGTCACAGGTCTTTTCTCATCAGTCTGCAGAGCAGAGGAGCAGTTCTACAAGGGCACCTCAGACTTTCAGAGAATTCTCTTTCTCTTCCAGGTCCTTTCCATTGCAAGCTCCCCCTCTTCTACATTTTTGCTCCTCCACCCTTCAATGTATGCCAGTGGAATAAGTTTAGGTTGTTTGGTTGTGGGCTGTGGGTTCACTACAGACTGCACTTGGAACCAGCTATCTGGGCCCTTTCAGCCTTTCTGATGCTACACAGCCTTCTCACCACCTCCTGCAGCTCAGCCACCAGCTGCAGAAGGTCCCCACCCTGGGCACACCTTTTGCAGGTAGATCTGCTGCCTGTCCCTTATACACAAGAAAGGTCTTGTGCCATGTCATGCCAAGCTCTGACTGACACACCATGGCCACATTGTTCTCCTCTGACCTATCCACTGTACCCCTGGTCATAGTGCTCCCTGGGGCACACTCTGTGAGTGACAGGGAGCTGTCATTACTCCTCTGCCTCCCCATGCCTTGTCAGCTGTTCTCATGCTCCTGGTGGATGTCAGTGTTCCACTAGGGTTTCCCCATCTCAGGAAAAATACCCCCAAATCACATGGAAGGTTCCCAGTATGAAAGAAGGTAGGTAAGGTAACACTTAAACTATATTAAAGACCTTTGAGTAATACCATAAGCCATGCAAAAAAAAAAAAAAAACAACAAACATCTATTTCTAAGAATTTTGAAGAAAAAAACCAACCCTGGAAATTTTGAGGAATTGAAATGATGCATCAAAAACCAATGATAAACATGCTGACTCAATTTCTCAATTTCTATGATTTAGATGCCTTAAAGTAAACATTCTTTAAAAAGATTCCTATGAAAAAGGTTTCTACAACAGCTCAAATTTAATTTTTGTTTCTAATAAATTTCAGTACACAATAATGCTTCATTGACTTCCTTAAAATACCCTTTGGAAGTATACCCCATATAGCTTGATATTGAAGTGCAGTAGAAAGTGGCTGGTCTAGAGCACTTGGCTCATAAGGAGGAATGAACACAGCTATTACAAAAGTAATATGTGCTGTAGGAGATCACACTGACATTTTTGTTAGAATTATTTTCACTTTTCATAGGATTATATGAATTTTTCAAGATTATGTGAGATGCTGGAAAGCACTGACTACAATTCTAATGAATACTTTCTCATTCAGTTTCCATTGTAGAAATACAAGGTATTTAAAGCCCTATAAAGGCATTGTGTGGGGTATTTTTTCCTTTTTTTTTTTTTCCTCTTTTTTCATTTGACTTTGTTTCTGTGACAAAAATGCATCACTAGGTGAGCACCATAACAGTAAGGAGAGTTAAAGTAAATTAATCAACAGTCATTATTTAGAGAAGGTTACCATTTATTAAAAAGTTTTGAGGGGACTGGTAGGTGGTTGATCTATGAATGTTCTGACTGCTGAGCTCCTACTGAGAAAAGGTCAGTGTCATTCATTGTGTCATTTTTCTTTTCTGCTGCTTTCACTCCTTTTCTGTTAGTCAGCAATTCTGTACTACGATAATTATTTTCTTACTCTAGAGTGTTTGCTGGACTTTGGCCCTAAATTGTATGGCTTGTGTGGCATGAATAAGCATCAGATCACAAACTTCAGTTGAAAAAATATGAACGAGTTCCATTCCAGTAAGTCCCAGGATTAAACATAGAGGATAGGGCTGATATTTAATCAGTAGCCTCAGTACCACCTAACTGATATTAACAATTTGTTTTGGTGGCAAAGCAAGCAGAAATTAAGACAAGTTTCTAGGCTTAGATGAGGTCTAGTGACAAGTGAACTTTGCAAGCAGCAACATCACCATATCTGATGGGCCACAGTGCTACAATACATTCAGAAATAACAAGACATTTCAAATTCTTCTACATTTATTTTATCATAATAGGAAATAAATTATTCTTATTAGTTCAAGTTCTTGATGTGCTGGCACCATAAAATTTAATAAAGACCTGAGTATGGCTAATAGATTTAAGAAAATAAACCAAGAAAAGTTTGGCATAATACAGTGTTATAGAAAGAAACATTTTTAGATTAACACGTAGGGGAACATAGTGTGGTCAGAGTCCTTTATATTGTGTTTCATATTGGAAAACACAAGACGCATTTTCTTCTCACTACTCCAGCATACATTAAAATCAGCTTTAGTCCACAGCCCATGGTTCAAGATCCTCATTTTACTTTTCCCCATTTTTCTTTACCAAGAAATGTAGTTGCTTCACACATTTTATGGCAAAGGCTAATAATTAAAAAAAAATAAAATCTGAGATTTTAATAGTTAGGGAAATCATTTGTCATTAACACTTTGTCCTGCTTAAGCTATCCTTTTGGAGATCATTGTAATTTCCATACTAAACTAAAGAAAGTTTGTGTTTTTTTGCTTACATTTCAAGTAGATGTGTGGTACTGAGCATTCTTTTACACAATGGCCTAGTGCTGAAAAACTCATATAGGAAGTACATATAATACGTAAATATAGTACAAATAGGTTTTATAAAATATATGTTTCTGTTTACACATATATGCTATTTAAATAGCATTGTAATAAAAATAACACTTTCTTTTCATGAGCAGTGGGTGCAAAGTAAGGACTCTGGTCATATATTAGAAGAACTAAATTTGAATTGTTATGTGATAGCATATTCATTCAAAATGAAGTGTTAAGTGTGGATTCAGAGTGCATCAGGAACTCACATAAAGCTCTCAAACATATAACTAACAAGAGACAAGTAAAATGAAATGCATTAAAAATCAAATACTTTGTTGGATAAAAGGTGAGCAGAATGAAAAATAGAATCAGCAAAATTTTTGAAAGTAAAAGCAAAGATTGTTATTGAAATAGAGGTGGTGGTGATCTGATACTTTGAGACTACACAAACATCATATAATTATACCGGTCAAATTTTCAGGCCACAGCAGTTTTAATCTCTTGAAAATGTTTTACTGTTTTGTACAGCCTTAAAGGGTCAATGCCTGCAACCCTGTTTTTGAATTTGTAGTCTTAGTATATCTTTTACTGTGGTCCTAACTTACTTTAGTTTAAAAAAAAGATTAGTAGGTTATGGAATCACGTTTGAAAAGTAATTTGCTTTTTACAGACAATAGAGTTTCAGACCCTTCAGAAGTATTCTTTGAAATATATCCAATCATATCCACCAGATAAAATAGTTTCCTGAGCTGCTCAATTTTTAACCCACTCCACTCTTGAACAGTTTTTCAAAGTTAAACCTCATTCTTATCTATTTCAGGCATTTTCTTCTGAAGGAGCACAGTGAAGACAGGCAAACAGCAATATGTTAACAACAGGAAGTAACAAGCGAGAATCTACTAATGGCAGCACACTCAAAAAAATCTATCTCCTTTTTCTTGACTACTCTGCAGAATCAAAACTAACAGTAAGACATTTCTCATTCAGACACTGTCCACATTTCTAATAAATTTCATTTCTAATAAATACAGAAATGACTTTGTCTTCAATAATACTTTTAGATCTGTACCATAATTTTGAACACGTAATATTTTTCAGGTAGAAACTAAGACGCAGATGGATATGAGGGTAGGGGATAGCGCAGGTAATAAGAAACTTTGGTCCTTTATAAGCAAAAATATTAAATTATGAGAAACCATGAGGTTTCCCAAGATTTTACTATTTTTTTTAAAATAGCATAAAATTGTCTTTCAGATTCCAAGCATGTTTACAGGAAGATTTATGAATATTTCACTAGATATGAGAACAAACTACTTAAAGATGCAAACATTGTTTGCAAGAACTATTGTAACCATGTAATGTTGTTCTGCTATTTTTTAAAATAGCTTTTAAAATAGGAAATGGTTATGAAAATTTGCTTTAATGGCTGTAAAATGTGAATTATTTGTTTCAACTTGTTTCAGAAGATGATGTTTTTCGCTAGGTTATTGACTGAGACAACAGTTCCTGCTGTCATAATATAGAGATCTTTTTAGAATGACAATAAAATAAGCATTTGCATTTGTAAAAGGCACAACAATTTTGTTCAAAATATGTAGAAGTTATTAACATTACTCAGATGACTTCATGGTAATTTTTAGTATGCACTAAATTTAATGAAAACATGAGTATTAAAAAGAAAAAAAAAAGAATTTGGGCTGTCAGTAAGCATTTTTCAATTAAAACTGATAAATGAAGCATAAAACGTATCTAATGACAATGAAGATCATAATACTACCAACAAGAAAGGCAAATACTTCGTAGTGAACAAAGAAATTTCTTAGGTGTTTTCCTAGACAACTGCAGTCCAAATAAATGTAGGTGAAGTAACTAACATGCACATATTCAGGAAGAAACATTGGATACTTTCCTTCCTCATATGTAGAAGTTAAGTTAGAACTGTAATTATCTTATTTATATTTGAATATTAAAATGAATGAAAACAAAAGAATGTGAGCATACACATACAAACAAAAATAGGACTAGAGAATTTAAAGATAAGATAGTGTTTTTTAATAATTTAAGAGTATTCAATTTAATAAGGAAGATGTGCCTTATTCTTGATTAGTATGTGTGGAAAAAAGTCTAATTCATTTGCCCACATTTAGCATGATTTAGCAAGGCTCATTTATGGATTTGGCAGGCACTATACAATACCTATGGAAGACCCTCTCAACTCTGAAACTGGAAAAAAACAGGCTCCACCAAAGGTAGTCCTGTAATATCACATGCCTATGCATGAGAAATTTATACAAGATCACAGGTTGCAGTTTCACTTTTGATTGAAAAAATATAAATGTCAGGCTTATTTGAATCTGGGTGACTGTATATAGAGTCTGTGTGATCTCCTTTACAGTCAATGGAGATCTGCTCATTTGCTTGTCTGGATTCTGCAAAAGTACGGATCTCCCAAAAGTTCCATAGTAATTCCACCAGTCCTTGTGCATGTTTCAGATGCCACAGATAACACTATGTGCATATATTTAGGCAAACCTAGTGAGCTTTTGGTCAACACTGACAGTGGAATTTGGAGAATTAATCATCTCTCTCAGAGTAGGATGCAGTCCCTTACTTCTATGTAGGGTCTAATGCTCTCCAAGCTACAGGCAGCCCTTTCAGACTGAAATCCACCAGAGTGGCAATGCATGACGTAAGACCTGGCAGGCAACTGCTTCCTTCTGGAGACAAAGCTGGAGTGCAAGTCTGACACTTTAAATACTGAAGACTTGTGTTTATTATGACTGGTCTTACCTCCAAATGTGAAATATATTTAAGCAAGAATAATGTCATGTGTTGACCATTTATTAACATTAAGAGTAGACTTCAGATGTCTAAATTCAGATATTTGATAGCCTTTTAGAAGCATCAGGATATGCTCCCTGGTTGCTATCAGCCTCTTCAGATGAGCACAGATCTACCAGTCCTATCTGAATATCACTAATATGTAAAGTAATCTGAAATGAGCCACAGATGTATTCTCCACACATGGTAGTCTGCTGGTGAGAACGAGAGGTAACCAGGCAGAGGCCACTGGTCGTAAGGACACTTCTTGCTGCCTCAGCCAAGTGGAAGAGGGAGTTCTGTTGACGTGTCAGAGTTCTGTTCCACCACTGTGCAATACCCAAGAGCCTTTGTAAGCAAAAACGCTCAGTATCTCTCCTTTACATATGAAATGGCTTCCCCTAAGGGCTTATGATGGAAGCAACATTTGACTACAGACTCAATTCCACTTCTCCCAAAAGTCACTGCTAAAGCTGAGTTCGCTAAAACAAAACATGAATTCCATCTCACAAACAGAAGTCTGTCTAGAAGACAGGAACACAGATCATGCTTACCCATACAAGGAAGAATATTCTGGCTGGCTAGTGCATAGAAAAATATGCTGATGTCATGGTATACAAGTAATTGAATTAGATACTATTACAATTATGTGGTACAATACTATATAATGCATCTTACTAGAAGTTTCATCAATGAAGTTTAAGAAAATACACAGAAGATCCCATAATATTATATTCCTGTGAAGAACGTAGTCTTCTGAAGAGGTACTGAATGTGTTTAGTTTATCAGTGAGAAACTAAACTATGCTGTCTTTATTTATGAATCTCCTTGAAGAAAATGCTACATTCTTGCAGCCTCTATTATTCTAAGGCATGACGAGATTTGATCTCTGCTTCTGAAGCTGAACAAAGCAAAAGAATTGGACAGCTAGTTATTTTCAGAGGTGTTGGCAGAGGTGATTTTGTCATAATTAGTTATTGGGGTTTAGTAAAGGGCAATGGTGTGAGTGCAATTGTTTGGCATAGATAAGTCATAGATAAGTGCAGTTGTTTGACATTTTTGGCAGGAAAAAATATTGCACTAATCACATATTATCTAAAATAATGTATGGAAACCATTATTTAAATTACTGTGAATGTGACAGACTGCATCTTAGCATTTTCAAGCTTCTTTAGAAGTGATGTTGAAATCAATGAGACTAAATAAGATAAAATCACATTTGAAAAGGGAGAAATGTAAAAAGTTAACATGGAGGGAGAATAAATTTAATGAAGGATTTTTATAAAGGATTTTGAGTTTGCAGAATTTTTAAAGGATGTTTTTAAATTTAATGGAGCATTTCTAAGCATATTTACCAAGGAAAAGAATTCAAAAAACATATTTCATATCTTAACAATTTGGTTTTTTTGTACAAATGTTAGACTAGATTTACAAGAGCAAGAATTCTGACAAGCAATTTAAGAGAAAGTGTTAAAATGGTACATTCTGATACCTTTGACAAATTCTTGTGAAACTAACACATTTTCAAAGATTTTGAATTTCTATTATAAATATTTTGTTTTACCTTCCTCACAGGTTTACTGTTTATAAGAAGTAATTGACACAAGATTAAAAAAACAAGTCCATCAGTTTTGCAGCTATAGGTCATTACTGACCTGTGCTAGTTACAGTTCTCTATGAATTGTAGCCTGAATTGTTAATTCTTTTTCACACAGGGACATGTAGTGACACCTAAATTTTAGAAGAGCAGTGAATGGTAATTTAAACATGATTAGTAACACAACACGTGACAGGTTGACCATTGACTATAGTAGTGCAGGTACATTTTGGCTGGACACTGTGGAACATGTAACTGTGCCTTCATGGCATCTCAAGAGAGGCAAATATCACCCATTTTCTTTGTGTAGAAAAAATTTACTTTTTAACTAGATCAAATTGGTGCATACAAAGCTGCTCAGGCCTGTCCTGATGTATTGATATACAAATAATTACGGGGAATGACCGAAAGTTTCTTTTAAAAAGATGTACAATTTTGACAGCAATTTTAAGCCACTTAGGATTTGCGGATACAAAAGGAAAATAAGATCCTCTTTAAAAGGTATCCTTATTCACCATCAGTACAAGGACCATGTTCACTTTAAAACATTAGGGAATGGAGATTTAATTGCAAGAAAAATTATTTATTCAGTACTAGCCCTATCTGCACTCTAATGAAACACTTGTGATAAAATACATATATGTGAATGAGAGCAGAATAAGGTCAGACATTTAAACGTTAAGATATGTATTTTCACTCTAGTAAATGGCATAATTTATTTTGAACTGTCTTGTTAGAAACACATTCAGTTATGCTAGTAGTCAAATAACTATGTAAATTCTTCTGGTTCAATTTAAAATAGAAATCAAAAAATGTCTGCTTACCAGAAGCTCTGTTAAAGAAATTGAGGTTCATTATTTGTTTTTGAAATCAAACATCCTATGGGATAACTGCAAAGCAAAGTATATCACAAGGCCTTGTTGAGTGCACACAGCTCACCAATCAGTTCAAACATCAGATTTGATATCAAGATTCTTTTGAATTACCACTTAGAATTTCTTCGCAGAAAAAAAGCAAGTAGTTTTAAGAAGAATAATTTAAACAAATATGAATCAGTTCTTTCATAAAGACCTCATTTGGGGAAATGTCATCACAGTTCTAAGATCTTCTATCTTCAACATGAGTATAATTTTTGCAAATATGGTCTTTTGAAGTGTATAAGTTTTTACAAGATATGACATCAGATCATGGATAAATAAGATTCCTTAACTCTAATGGCATAATATACAGTGATGAGAAAAGGGTGGAGGGAAAGTTAGTCAAATCTTCAGGGTGTTCTCTCTATTATTAAAGAGAAAATGCAATGCATACTGAAATTGCACTGAATTACATAGTCTCACTTTCTATCTCTTTCGTTGTTGAAGTCTTTAGCCTGTGTTTAACATATAATTTTTGCAAGCGTTATGCAGGATGTAATGACAAAATTAAGTGCAGGTTAGATTTGAACCTGGAAATGTCAAGAGACAGGGAAACACTGCTGACTCCATCAATAACCAGTCAGTCCTATTGTATCATTAGGTATTAAGTCCAAATCTGTGTTCTTGATTTTAGAAGTAATAGTCTCCACTTCAGAAAGTGTACTGTTGAGGAATGAAAAACAGGTGGAGAGAAATAAGTAAAATGTTCCTTTCAATTTACCAGGAACCTCATAACTGTTGCTGTGACTGTGAATGGGATTAGAACAATTAATGTTGTCATGGCTGACACTTAAATTGTGAAATTTGTACATTTTGTTGCAATGCTTGTCCTGTGGATGTCTCAGTGGTCCCTGACAATTTCTTGTGGATACCAAGAAGTCAATTTCTTCCATGTCCATAGTGAAACAGCATTTATCATGCCATGCTACAAGCAGAAATGAGCAGGGAGGGAGACACAAGGTACTTGGAATAGCTTTTCATTCCAGACAAACATAGGACAAGAATTCTGAAAAATATATAAGAACAAGAAAATAATTTTAATTTTCCAACTTTGTTTTCTTAATTTCTCTATTTGAGATTAAAAGTATTTTTACTAATGACTGATTTACTAAGCTTCTGGCAATGGCTAAGAAGTATCAGAGTTGCTTACATTTTAACCTTAGAGCAATTCTAAAGATAATTATCTGTGCTGCCTTTATTAGAGGATCTCTACAAGTATTTTTATAAAACTGACATGAGTAGAAGCACAACTGAATTCACTCACTGGAGACATAATTTTAACATCCAGCTGTGTCAGATGTTTCCTCTGAGCTTTTAAAAGATTATATTTCCATTTTGAGAATTGTTTTCACGTATTAAATATCTGGGAGCTAAAAGAAATATAATGATGCACCAGTTAGATGATTACTACAAACCTAGCCATAACAAGAAATCATTGAGAGAAAATGTCAGTCCTCTACATAGCTGAACAAGCTAGCTTGAACTCAACAGTGAAGTTAACCCTATTTCAAAGGATCCTCCATTCTTTACATTTTTCCCTGTGAATTCACAATTTTGATACCTTTTTTATAAACTTTAAACCTCTCATGCTGTAGAACAATATTCTTATTAACAAATAGTCTGAAGTGAAATTAGGCCAAGAACATTTTTGAAATAGTGTCATTAGATATGAGGTTAATTCTAAAGCTAAAGGTAACCCTGGGACTGCGAAACTACAACTAATCCCATTTTCAAATGAGTTGTTAATATCTCTCATGTTCTTTGAAGCCCTATAATGTTCAAAGTTAAAATCACTCAACAGTGTCAAAGAAGTTTCTTACTTCAAGAAACAATACAGCTTTTTCAGTTTGTCCTTTTAGGATGAGCTATCTGCCTTCCTCCTTAGTCCCTGTTCATTAGCAGTACTAGATGGTGCAAGTCTTGTATCTTTGAAATCCATCATAGGAATGCTAACAGAAACCTTATATCTGCATCCCCTCTGCCCTTCTTTTTATATATTTGGTTGGACCTGAATAAAGATGTGCAAGATTAACATGAGTCACTATGAATATACAATTATTTTGAAGACTTAAATACTTCTCTGAGCTGTAAACTATAAATGCAGATTCTAAAATCAGCCTTAAAGTATTAATTTAAATTGAATTTTTTATAGGTGATGATACTTTTGAAAGACTTTGTTCCACTGTACTTTAGACTAATTTTTGACTGGATGTGAATCACTTCCATTTATAGGACATGGTAACTTATCTCAGCAAGACACCTCAAGGTGCTTTAAAAGAGATGTACACTAATTAATAACACAGCTTGCAGTGCCAAGCTAATGATGGCAAGCAAAGAGAAAAACAAGTCAGTTTTCAGTTTTGATTTAAAGCACTCTGACATTCATGGCATTTCTTGGCAGAGAGTGTTAAACCAAGGCTTTTCGGTATCCGAAACAGCAGCAGCCCAATACAGTATATAGTGAGATATTAGCAGGACAAGTACAGCACCTTGATATGACCTATTAGTGAAATGTGTGATTTTTGGAAGAAAATAATATGTGAGGAGTTTTTGGGGACTTTGTTTTTTGGTGGTTGTTGGTTGGGATGGATCTGAGCCTGTGTGATTCTTAGAAATGGACTGTGAAATCAAGATTGTTTGGAAATTAGTAAGACAAACTTCTGTCACATTTTTGAAGACACAATTTGAGTTGTATGCGACAGATCTTCAGTCGAATTCTGTAAACATTATTTTATTTTGTACAGGCATGGAGGACGTTTATCTGTAGAGTGTTTATCATGTGCATGGCACAATTGTGTGAGGAAAAGAGATTAAAAAATAACTATAAGGAATCATGTCTACCTTCAGCATTGTATATTCCAGTCTTCTCAATATGCAGAATATTTTGGAATGCTTCATGGACACTGTATCACAAACATAAAGTGGTTCTGATGCAAGTAATTGAGAAGTATCAATACAAGAGTAGACATTTCCCTAAAGTTTCTCTAACAGAAACTTTGAAAAGTAACTGTCCAGAGATGGTTGACTCTTCCTATTGACTACATTTATTGAATGCAAATACCTCAGATTTATGAAGCATCTAAATTTATGATATTTAATATGATGACACAGGTGAAAGATCTGTCTACTACATCTAATCCCATTCCCTATCCCTAATAGTATCTGATAACAAATATTCAGACAAATACTATAATGAGCAGCCTATGTCTGATGCACCATCTCAGCTTCTGAAGATGGTGATTCCTATATGAACATCTAGATCATAAAATTTGATAGCCATTTCTCTGTTTATAATAAGTAAAACTCCACACCATCTCATGCATTTTAAACGAATTCATGTTTTTGTCATTTGCATCTTTTTGCAATGTGTTAACTAATTTAATTACAATTTGAGTGGAAAAAAACACTATTTTGATTTGCCTTCAGTCTGTCAAATTAAGCTTAATGCAATCTTTCTAGGCAATCATGTCATGAATGACTATTCTTTCTTTCTTTATAAATACATCATTCATAATGCTATCATCTTTCTAACGCATTTCCCCACATCCATCACTTCTTCTAGCTGCTTATTTATATTCTCAGAAGCAGACATCTTATACAATAATTTCTTGTCCTTTCCCTCTTCTGTAGCTTTTTTTTCAGTTTAGAGTGTCTTTTGTAAATTTAGTAGGAAGACCAGAATTTGATTTTCAAGATTCAGGTCCAACATGAAACTATGATGTGGAAAACCTATGTCTTTTTTTTTTCCTCTTTATAATAATTTATTATACTGTGAGGTAATAATCCCACCTGACAACTAAGCCCCCACTCAGTCACTTGCTTACTCCCTCTCAGTGGGCTACAGGAGACAATAAAAAAGAAAAAAGTAAGAAAAACTTGCAGATCAATGTAAAGACAGATTAACATGTAAAGCAAACTTTCAAGCAAAGCAAAATGAGGAATTCATTATGTTCGGTTGGCATGGAGATGCCCAGCTTGTTCATGGGAAGCAAGATCTCATCACATGGAGTGACTTCTTGGGGAGACAAATGATATGACCACAAGCTACTCCTATCCTCTTTTTCCTGAATTTTTATTGCTGATCATGTCATATGTTATGGAATATGCTTTTGGTCAGTTGGGGGTCAGCTGTTCTGGGTTTGTCTTTTTCCAAATTCTTTATCACTCCCCTAGCCTAATCACTGTTGTGACAGAGTAGAAGAAGTTCAAAAAGAAATAAAACTAAAAACCCCTCTCAATTCTATGCAGGAACTGTTCAGCCACAGTCAAAACAATGTTTTTTTAATCACAAATCTGAAATGCAGCACCATATGGGCTGCTATGAAGAAGATGAAATCTGTTCTTGACAGAGCCACTACAGATATTCTGGGGTTTGTGGCCTCTGCTCTACTCTGTTCAGAAGACTATGTAGGATGACTCTAAGACCGTTTTCTTGAACTGAGAAAATTAATTAACAACATATCTCTATATATATGTGACTGTAGTTGCTTCTCCTTTACATATCTGCTTTCTGTGTAAAATGCTGAATTGCATTCATCATTCAGTCTTTCAAACTTCTGAGTTTCTTCCAAAAATCTTTATTACCATTTTAGTTTTCATTGCTCTAATTGTGTCAGTAAATCTTGTTGCCTTGGTTTTTTAACTCCCTTTTCCATAAACTTTAAAAAAATTTTAACAATTTCATACTACTTTTTGGACAACTTCACTCTACCCTATGTCCACTATAAAAACATCAATTCATTCATCTTTCATTTTTACCTTTCAAATATTTTTTACTTATTGAAAGATATTTTCCCTTTTCTGTGACTGTTACTTTAATTAACTTGGCAACAAGACAGCTAGTTTGTATTGGTTTTGTCGTTGTGTTTTGTTTTTTTTTTTTTAATAGATCTATGTATGGTATATCTGCCCTTACATATTGTCTTCAGCATGTCTTGTGGTGCTCCAGGCCATTTCAAACTACACCACAGCTTTTAGACAGCCTGAACACCTGAAGTTCATCTTCTGTAGGCAGCAGTAAGGGAGGAGAACACATAAAAATTCTTGGTACTGTGATCTTTCCCCAGTAGTAAGCGCAATTGTGACCGTGCCATCTGGTCATGCACCTTGAGATCCTACAGTACTTGACCTTGTTTGATCAGGGCAGTTGTACAAGTTAATCTCCAAAGGTGCCTTTTAACCTCAGCTTTTATATGACTCTGATACACTGTGCATAAGGTCCTAGAAAACTGGAAGTGTTTTTAGATAATACAGGAAAACTGAACAGATCATTTTTTCTTCCTTCACTTGAAAACTTAAAAGGTGTCTGAGGCACCAATTACTTGCAAAAACTTTATTCTTCTCCAAATAGAATATACTTATAAACAAAAACCTGCATTTATATTCCTGCTATGATTTCAAACATTGTATCTGAAAGTTGATTTCTGGTTTGGGTTTGTTCTCTGATTCCTGTGTCTTGTATTTTATCTCTGATTCTATTATCTGCTGCATTTCTTCTGCCCCATGAGTCCACAGATTAGTCTAGGCCTTTTGAAAAAAGCATTGAGATTAGGGCCTTCCATTCTTCTGTGGAAGAGTACTTAGGGTGATAGACACCACGTTTAAATGTTGAGTCATTTTAAATCTCTCTTCTTTTAGAAGTATTGTGTAAACAATCTCTGGTCCAGGCATTGTGTTCATTTTTTAATTTTGTTTAAAGATGCCACTATTGATATAATTGAGAAAGTTTTTAAGATTTATCTTCATAAAGATGAATGCTCAGCTTTAAGGGATATGATTTGATATGATTTAAGGGATATGATTCAGCTTTTTGTATAGATCCTACTTCTGGTGTGGTGAAAGAAAATTTTATTCCAAACCATTTTTACTGTATGGCTTGTCTCACATGCCTTATTATTTAAGTTAAAAAGTTTATTCTCTGTCCATTTTATAAGCACAGTTTCATATTTTGAATGGTCTTTTTTTTTTTTCCTTCTGCAAGACTATGTCTTGCTGTTCAGTTTGTTTTTTTCCATTTGACTGCCTATTTTTTTGTTTAGTGATACACTCTTGTTCAAAGTCTCTTACATGATGAATTTAAAATTAGTACAGTGTAATTTGATGGGGAAAACTTATTCTTTCCACAAAGGAACTGAATTTCAATACTTTATGGCTGTGTTCCACTGACCATTGGATTCATCCTTGAATTTTTAAGAGTTAGACCAAGATGTGCTTTTTCTCTTGACAATCCTCTAGTGAGTTGCTCAAAGAAGCATGGTCCTTAAATGCTGAGGTTCTTTAGCAGTAGTGTTTTTCTCTCTGTACAGGTCAGCAGGTAAGGACTGTCTTCTGTCTGTCTGTGGGTTTTGACACAAGAGTAAGAAAAAATTCTATCCCGCATACCAATAGCCATAATTCAAGCACTGTGCACATAATGCAACACTGTAGTGTTGCAATACAATTTTGATTATCAAAGTGATAATCACTTCTAATTGCCTCTGTTGTATGAAGTTTGTCATGCATTCTGAGCTACTTGTCTTCATTCTTCCTAACGGCAACAGTGAGAAAAAAGTATAGTTCCCAAGAATACTTCACTTTCCTTGAAATGGGAAGATGGATGTTATGAGGTTCTGTCTCCCTATTTTAACATTGACTGCATGGATTAATAGTTTGGATTTTCTTGTCCTAAATTTTAACCTCAGATTTAAGTATCTGAATTCAGGAGACAGACATCCCTTCACTGGGGAATAAGTTTTCTCACTACAGTTGCAAGTTTTCTCACTACAATTGATTACAAGGAGTCATTAATAGCTTGCAACAAATGAGACATCAGTCATCCTGGCCACAGTCCAACAATGTAATTAAGACCTTGCTTAGCATTAATCAATGGAACTGACTTCGGAGAACTACTCACAAACTTAATGTTAAGTAAGCATTTAAATATACAGGGAAGCAAGTGTTACAAAAATGTAAAATCTGGACTTCAGATATTCAGTAGATGATACCAAGAAATGTAAGAATGTAGCACAGCTACATATTAAAAGCCAGGTTGACTAGAATTTAAAATTGGAAAAAACCCAACCACCTTCCCAGATTACATAGTTTCAGATTCAATGTTGAAAATAATAATTTAAAATGCTCAATGATAAATAATTGCTGTTGCAAAATTAGAAAAGTAAACAGAACTAATGGGATCTTCATGGAGGCTATGCAAAGGAAAAAGTCCACGTCTCATGCCGCACAATAAAAGGGACACTGAGAGTATATCTGTGAGAAATGACCCCCACTCTTCAACTGAATTTAAAAAAGATTAATGAAGGACAATAGGGGACAAAATCAATAAAACAAAAGTAACAGCGCTGGGTGCGTAGCCATAGCCAGAGGCACACCAGCTAATCATAGCAACTCTTCTTATATACCCTTTCTATTGCACCAGTCAAATAAATATCCATAAAATATTATATGTATTTAAACATTTCCTTGAGCTCATTTACACGTTCCAGGAATGTTTTAGCATGGCCTCTCCTTTGATCTGCCCTTTTAGAGCATGTGCAGTAATCTTGGATGCGGTTTTGAGGGTCATGTGACACCTCCTCACAACAGCCCCATTCTGTGGTTTCAGCAGGTGACAGTTGTTGATAGTCCAAGTGTCAGCAGCAGGGATCCTCATCATGTCTGTTCCTCAAATGTTATCTGACCATGCAGACAGTTTAGCTATTTCAGTCATTGCCAGGTAACCACAGGTACTCAAAATCAGCATCAGCTAATTCACAAATGCGTCTGACTTATTTTAATTATTGCCAGTTAGGTATAAAAATAAAAACATCAGTTATTATTTCACAGCTCTAGCTACTTCTCAAAAGTTAGCATTATATTATAATGCACAGCACATAGCATCCACTTTAATATTTGCAAAAGCCAGAACTATAATATGTGCCTATCACAATATCTTTGAGTGAGTAGTAGATGGAGACTCACAAGATGCTGCCTTTTGTTAAAAAAAAAAAAAGAAACACGGAATCCTGGTGGAAACAAAACTGAATGGGAGCCAGCAATGAGTCTTTACAGCACATAAAGGCAAAAGCATCCTAGGATGCATCATAAAAATCTTTACCAACAGTTGAAGAAGGATTCTTCCTCTCTAGTCAGTTCTTGCGATACCAGACTTGGACTGCTGTGTCCATATCATATCTTGGTTCCCCAGCACCGGGAAAGCATCAAAAAACTGGAGAATGTCAAGTGCAGGGTTACCAAGATAACCAGATTTTGGAGCAACAATAATATGAGAGGAGGCTGAGGAAAAGGGATATGTTTATCCTGACAAAGAGAAGGCTCAGAAGCAATCTGTGGTTGTCTACAGCTTCCTAAAGAGAGAGTATAGGGAAGTTAGATTCAGATCATACTGAGGAAGAATGCAAAACAACGAAATCAAGTTTTTTCCCCATAGGAAAAATCTGTATCAGATTTTTTTTATTTTTCCACCATGTGAGGTATCAAACAGGGGAACAAGCAACCAGAGAGTCCGAAGAATCTCCATCTTTGGGGATATTTAAGACTGTAATGGATGGGACCATAAGTAACTTTCTGCACCTGTGACATAGCTCTTGAGCAAGGAGTCTGTATAGAGGACCTTCAAAATTTCTGTTACAACCTCTACTATTCTGACTGTATCCTACTTGCATAACTGAAGTTATGATTTTGAAGTAGTAGTTCACTAGAAATCTTTGGATTAATAGTTCATGACTAGACATAGTGTATTTCTTCACCGTGTAGTTATCACTGTCTATGCAAGAATAACAGATATTGCCATATTGGCTTTCTTTATAGTACCTGTTACCCAGAAAGACTCCAAATAGGTAGAAAGAATTGACATTAAGGTATATGAGAATTTAAACCTCTCCATGGGAGACATATGAGCAGCAAGTAGGTAGAATTTTTTTAAAGTTGTTAATTAGTGGAGGAAGGAAAAGAAAAATGACATGACCTTCTCTGACCAGAGATTTTACTGTAACTCTGAATCAACTGAGCAGTAGGTGTACATCAATTGCATAAGACGAGGGATGAAATAAGGATATACCACTTGGAAACATGTGAGCTCAAAAGCTGGAATAGTTAGTAATCCTGTGCATCAGGATGTGAATAGTGACAGCAGAAATGGACACTAGACAAAAGAGATTGAACTGACACATGTATACATTTCTCCTTACAATTTAAATACATAACCAAAATACCATGCAGCAGACTTGCTTCATTCTGGGCATGAAGCCACATTAGATCTAATTCTAAATCTACCATCAGCATCTCCAGACTAAGCATTTTTACTGCTGTAGATATTTTAAATTATGGATGCATTTGCTACGGGATGTCAGAGGGAAATTAAATAAAACTGTCCTTGGCAGTGACTAATATGCTATTGTTTCTGTTTTGGCGTGACTTGGTTTGGTTAGCCTTTTTTCATATTATGTTGTTATTTCAATAATCAAAAGATAAAGTAGTCTTGAAATTAAGTCTTGAAATTAAGACATGAAGAGGCTTAAAAAAGAGAACACCTCTATTAAATTAGGTCAACATGAAGACAAATTCAAATGAAGCATTTGTTGAGGAGCAACTTTTATCAGCAAGTTAAGAATGCAGAAATATTACATTCCCCCACTTTTCCTTAATTGTGAAGGATTAGCAGAAAGAGCACATAGAAAGCCATTTGCACGTTTCTTTTTTCCTCAGAAAATATGGCCATGTGTCCTTGTCACATTTTTTTAATAAGACATGTATAATGATTTTGTGTATGAAAACTACAAAACATTTACAGGAAGTCTGGGAAGATCACAGATATGTGAGCAAACCTCAAGCAGTATTGTTGCTCACTGTGCCTTGTGGTAGTCATAATGATTGCAGTTTTCAGAAAAAATTTCTTAAACTTGATAGTTTATGAATACATATAATTAATAAAAGAGATTATTTCTGAATCATACCACAGTAATTATGCTGTCTTTTATAAGTACTATATTATTTGTATTTGTGAAGATTTAATAAGCAAGATTTAAGTTGATGTTACTGCCTGTGTTAGTGCAGACACCTTTGTATTTGTATTTTTACAGTTATATTCTAAAAACATTATTAATCAAAGTAAAATGTTGGTTAAATTAAATTTAGCCTATTGATCACTTTTTTAAAAAATTAATTATTTCATTAATTTCATGCCTTTTTTGGACATGGCAATTTAATAATTTTTGTTTGAGAGGGATAAAGGACTTGAATGTTTGACACTAACCTAGTCTGGTATAATAATTTCTAATATCTAAGTGTTCAGTTAAGATGTCATTTCTTTTAAAATAACATAAAATTGGTTTAGAGGTAGTAGCTTACTTCCTTGATTCAACATTGCAGATCTGTGAGTTATTTCTCAGTAACTTTGTACTTATGGTTTAGATATCTGTCTAACTTGGCATAAACTGCTTAGCATAGTAAACATTTGACCCTTAATAGTATGTTATGACATGAAAGACTTATATGGAGACACATATTGGAAAATAAGTCCCTTCCTCATATTAAGCTGGTTCTTTAATTAAGCTTCCTTCATCATTCTCTTAATGCTGTGTTTCTTTTAAGTGAAATGGTTCCGTTTCTGAGGTTTTGTTTTTTGGGTATTTTTTCATGATGATTCAAGTTAAGGTGTTCACTTTAAAATACCAAGGGTGTTTGTACAACAAAGAAAAACACATAATAAAAATTACAGACCCACTGAATTGCTACATGGGCTGGAAGATGTTCTCAAAGAGGAACAATTCATCTGCTCAGAGCAAGGCCAGGTAATGGACCATGACTAGTCCCTTTATATTTCCATGGATGGCAAAAGGTGTTCTCAATGGCCTTTTTAGAAAGTATCCATTTGTCAAAAATTGTTCAAAATTAATTCAGGAAAATATAAAGGCTTGAATTTTGTAGCATCATTTTATAACTACTAATTTCTTCATATATTGCTTTTTAACTAGGGAAATAAATACTTAATTCTCAATATTTCCTCCCCTTTCAGAGAAGAAAACATAACTTCTGCCAGAGGTTGTTTTTTTTTTGTTCATTTCATATAACCTACTAATATTCTAAGAGAGGAAAATCCTCACGTTAAGAAGTTTAATCTATCACACAAATAATTTTTTCTTCTCATTTCCTCTCAATTTTTCAACACATATTTTAAAGACAAAAATAATAAAAGTATAGTCAGAATTTGAAATCTGACAGTAACTACACCATAATACAAAGATAAAATCTCTGCACGTTATTCTGCTTACCTATTTCATATTTTAGATTCAAGAGCACTGTTAGCCAACACTGTCTTAAGACTTCTCAGCTGTATAGACAAAACTGAGGTTTTGGGTTTTTTTTTCTAATCCCAACTGTTTTGAAAGTCTGAGGAAAGGTATAGAAGTCATGGATGGGAGTAAGAGAGTGACTCCCTTTTTCTAGTTCATTTACTTTTATGTTTTTACTGTTAAACATTTTCAGACTGAAATAGTTCATGCCTCAAGCATTGAAATAAAGTTTTGCTCATTATAAAAACAAAGCTGTGAAAAAACTGTAAAGAAGCTACAACCGAAGAAGCCTCCCTAAAGATACCTGACAGACTTTGGACTGAAAGTCAAATTGCTGGGATTAAATAAAGGGAAAATCCATTCTTCAATCACCTGAAACAAACAAGTAAACAAGGGAAAAGAATGTGAGCCAAATGCAGCAGCCGTGCTAAGAATCATCTTTGGCTTGATTTGTGGTGGGGGAGGGCGTAGTCCACAGATCCTTTGCTGGGAGCAGATTTGCACAGATATTCTCCCCCAGCAGAGGTGAGGGGATGAAGTCTCCGTGTGTTGTAATTTTTGCTCAGGGACTGTTAACCCATCCTCCCTTATGCAAACTGGCTGTAGAATCCCCAACACCACAGGCCACATCGCCAGGACATTCATGTCAGAGGCAGCTGAGGGGGTGCTTTAATCCATCAAAGTCTCCCCAAAATGTCCCCCAGTGTCATTCCTGAAGCCTTGCACCACAGGACTGCATGTGATGCAACAGACCTGAAGCCTGTTGTTTGAGAAACTGGCAATCATCCATGCTCCCAGGGAGGTGCCTGGGTGTCAGATTCTAACTTTTTGGAGGACAATCACCACCAAGAAGACCAGCTGGAGAGAATCAATGGAACATTGTTGGGATCCAGAGTGGTGATATTTTCCTTATTCTGTCTCTGTTAACCCCCTTCTATTTCCCCCACCTATTCTTTCTCTCTCTTTCTTTCTCATATTTACTATCAAATAAAACCCATACTATTGTCGCTGGAATATGGTCTCATTTGCACCTTAATTCAGGCAGAGGCATTTCTAAGAACTTTGTGACTGGATCATGACAGACATAGATGATACAGATCAGTCCTTCTCACAGGACCTAGTAAAACCCTTTCTACTATTTGTGAGTGTTTCTCTCATCTTCTTGTATGATATTTTGATTTAACTTGCAGCAGTAGATGATCTTAGCCTTCTGTTTCTCAAGCAATTGGAGAGAGAAAAGGGAAAGATAGATAATACAAGAAGAGAAATTTGAATGTAAGAAGCCAGGAAAGCTGTCAAAATGCTATGAAGTTCATTTTTATCGTTTTAGTTAGGAAGAGGGACCATCTATCTTGCCTAAATTTGACTCACATTGAGTACAGCAGAGGGTTACTGGAAGTATGAGATAGTGATGAGTTTTTTGGTTTGCAGCTAACTCCAGAACAACCGACCAATTTGTTGTCTGGCACAAATATGGGTTAATCAGAAGAGACCATCCATCCACTGATTTCCGGAACAGCCTCTATTATGTAGGCATGAACCTCTTCTTGTTATGTCTTTTATTTTAGGTATATTAAATTACATTTTCTTTGAATGGGCTTAGCTTACCAAATTATCTGATTATTTCTCTTTGATTTGTTCTTGTTATTACACTTCACTGTATCAGCCCCATTTTATATGTACAAGTGTTATCAGTAGTGATTTATACTTCTGTCCAATTTTCCAATTAACAGCAGCGCAGGTAGCCAGAACACAACTGAAAAATCCCCACCAGGTGATGATCCTTTTTAGATAAATTGTTATTTAGATAAACAGTTATATCCCCATTAACTGTTCTAAATAACTTTAATCATCTTTTCACGGGACAGTGTTATGAATCAATCAAATCAGTATATGACAGCCACCTGCTTAAGAAAAATACTATTGATCTACAATGTATTTGCATAGCTTCTTTGTTAACCAAATCTGTAATCTCATCAATGATGAAAATTAGACATTTTTGTGGATTTCTTTAGCTTGCAACCTAAACTGACTGGTAGTTACATTAATATTTTTAAATACTGCCAGACAAATCAAAGGGTCTCAGCTAACAAATTCAAGCTGTTTTCTCAGTCCACCCTCATTAAGCAAAATACAGTCATCTGGCAGCATTGGTTACCTTAACTCATAATTGTATTGATGTGACCCTTTGTAAAACTACCTCAAAAATCCATTTACTTCTCATTTCATACCTTTTATTTCAGCTGCACCATGCTTTTCAGAAGAATACCTTTTGATTGCAGAGATTTATGATATAGTGCAAGACAGATTGTCTGTTTTTCTTGTTGGACAAGGAACAACAAAGCAGTCAGCATCTCTCAGAGCGGGACTTGGCAGCCAGGTGCAGGGCAGCGGAAGAGCACTGGCACAGTTTCCACCCCATCTCCAGGCATAGGTCACCTCCCTGCTATGTAAACCAGCTGAGGCCCAGGCTGGGATATGGGCCTGTGGATTAGGGTCAGGATCAGACCTGGAGAGGGGACCCTTGGTCCCTACACAAAGGATGGCCTAGCAGGGCTATGGAAATGGGGACAGGGGCAGGCAAATTAAAGCCCTGCTGATAGGGTGGGGGAATATCAGCCCAGGGATGAAACTTTAAATTAATATTAGCACTACCACAGACAAGCAAAGGCAGGGTAAGATGTGTCAAGTAAAGGGAGAGAACTTCTGGAAAGACTTTTTCCATACCTTTATGGAACAAGCCTTCTTCCTATTATCAGGTCAGATGGTTGTGTATTTTTATCCAAACCCAAAGAGAGGAGACTTGAGCCCTCATGCAAATTCTTCTCGTAGCCACACTTACACAGCAGCACCATCTATCAAAGAGATGCTCTGTTGTCTTAGATAACATGAGTTCTATCGCCATTATAGTGCAAGGATTTCACATTGCCAGAGCTTCATACCTCCTTGACACTTCTTGCCAGCAGCTCCTCTAGGCACCGACTGCTCCTGCTCCTTGCAGTAAACTACTATTACTCCTCTGACTCATGAGCTCATCAATCCACTCTTTTATACCACTCATTGGCTACAGGTGTGGCCTGTTAAGAGCAGGCCTGCTTCTAATCTTTGGTAATTGGTTCAGCTGCAACTCATTGGGGGATGAGATTACCTTCTATACCACCTTCATTTACCCATACTGTATCCCCCTACAATGCTCCTGCTTCGGTTCTGGGATGTCAATAGAGACTGAATGAGATGTAGAGACTGAATTTTTAAAAGGAAGGGAGATGGAAGGAATGCTCCAGTGGGAATGAATGGCTGCAAGCAGTTCTGCTAACTGGATAAAGCAACAGGCAATCAGTTCTGCTAACAGGACAAAGCCCACTCAGAACTACTTTAGAATTTCCCCTGACTATTTCCTAGTAGGACTGCAGGACTTAGTGTATCAGAGCTGAGGTATGTGTTGAAACTCCCTATACCAGAGAATAAGGGATAATATAATGCTGTCATTAATTCTAGAAAATTGACCAAGTATACCAAATATTTCCATTTTATAATAAAAATGGGAGCTATCAATCAATATATGGAAAGAAAATAATTTTATCTTCATTATCTAATTTGTTATGACATTAGAATGTAAAAATAAATAACTAAATAAAATCCTAAATTCCTTCTAGTTGTTGGAATATTTTCCAAATGTTAAAAGATTTGCAGAAACTTCCATGTCTATTTTTCTTAAAAGAAAACAGAGGTTTTGGTGTGAATTTATTTAAAATGTAACTAATGTCATTATATTATTGATTAATTTTATCATCCCAAAATATCTTCGCTCTCATAGAAAATTCCTCACCTCACTTGTTTGAGATGCACAAATTCATTGCTATAATAATTAAATTCTGTGCCTTGGCAGGTTCTCTGGTAAATGATTCAATGTGATAATTTGCAGAGAATCTAAAATGACAACCAAGTTGCGTTCTTTTTTGTCAGATCTTCAGATCTGCAGCTCTGCCAATGTAATCATACAGACAACCAACAGGCATGCAAATAAAAAAATTATATCCATTCAAGCTGCTCTAGTTTTTTTCAACACGTTTCTTCCTGCCTTTAAGGGATGTGAATTCATAACTGTACTGGAACTTGCTGTAAGACTGTACAAATTTTTTACATATGTTGTCATGAACATGATTAATTTCTACATTTAGGAAGTTTGTTTGGTCTTCCTTGTCAATAGTGTTATTTGATCAAGAATCCATTTGCTTTTAGGGTAATTATGATGGAACTGGCTTTCACTCATCTCCTCTTGCCTTAGGTAACAATAAGACTGCTTTATTTATAATTGTTACTAATTTTACTGGGCCTTGAAACACTGCTGAAATAAAGAGCACCCTTTGGCATTATTTCCTTAACTCTGTGTCAAAATGCTGAACAGTACTTGCAAACCAATTTGTGTTCTAATTATGGAACTTGGAAACGACCTTGTAAGGTTGATATCTTGCCAGTATTTTAAAGGATTTATGTAAATGTTTTCCATATATGAAGCTGGAGAAAACAACACAGTTGTTAAAAACAGCATCTTGTATATATATGAAAGCAAATTAACCTCTAAAGTGTCTCCATCAAATGGAATAGCTGTTTCAGAGAAGCGTTTAATTTTTTATCTATAAGTAATAAAAACCCCCATAACATGAAACAGAGAACTCTTTTGCTGCTGCTACTTTTTAAATCTGGAGAAAAATATTTTTTTCTCTTTCATGAAAGCTTCCCTTAAATGATTTGACAGATGGTAATTGATTTACAGGTGTGTTCTCTGCATTATTTTATTCTTCTTTGACTGTAAGTGGGTAATGTGGATTTTCTGGAAGAAAGGAGATTGCTTCTCTCCTGAGGAGTAACTATGCCTGTGAGTAAGAGAAAGCACCACAGATTGCACAATATGGCAATAGCAATGAGGAGCCTCTACAAGAAAATGCAAGACTGCAGCTGAAAACAATGCTGATACGATCAGGAAATAGAAAGTAAAGGATCAGAAGAAATGGAGGAAATCCTCCTATGGACAAGAATTGCACAGTTAGCTCTCAGTTAGTCCCTGAGCTGACTGAAAGAAACTGAAATTAGATATGCAAAAACACAGTATGAAGGATATGGACTCTTTTTCTTTTCTTTTCTTTTCTTTTCTTTTCTTTTCTTTTCTTTTCTTTTCTTTTCTTTTCTTTTCTTTTCTTTT
>JAYDZK010000001.1:71620237-71640508 GCA_034509185.1 Euphonia xanthogaster
TTCGGGTTTTTTTTTTTTTTTTTTTTTTTTTTTTTTTTTTTTTTTTTTTTTTTTTTCTTTTTTTTTTTTCTTATTTCTTCTTTTCTTTTCTTTTCTTTTCTTTTCTTTTTCTTTTTCTCCCCCTTTATTTCTGTGTTGTCCCTCTTGATCATTTCAAGATTTATTGTTTAAAATAGAAATTTTCTGCATCTCTTTTTTTTTTTTTTTTTCCTTTCAGCAGGTAGCTGATAGTTATTGTTATTGCTAAAACTGTACTTACTAACTGGATTTGTTCTCCATCTTTCTGACCCTTATCCTTGTATTCTGTCAAAAATTGTTCTTACTGATCTTCATCTCATCATGCTCTGGCCTGAAACTGAACAGACAGTTTAGGATGGGCTAGATCTGCTCCAGCAAAATTTGAAAATGTGAAAGGAGATTTCGTTAGATAAAGAAAATGCATTATATAGCTTTGAAAGGCCCTCACAAATTTCAGATTTTCCATTTTCAGAAGGCATTTGTGGCTACAAATAATTCATGCCAGTGATTAACTATGGATGTGATTTCAACTAAGAAAGTTTAGCTGGAGGAAAAAGGAATAAAACTAGATAAATTGAGCACCAGTGCATTGTTTTTTCTTAGAAATACAGAAGCTGACAGATGGGCCCCAGAAATGAAAATTAAGAGCAGGGTATAATTCACCTTCCTACAATAACCTGAAAATAATTTAAATTAAATGTATTTTCTCCCACTCTTGTGAAATGAGAAGTAAACATCCCCTTTGGCACATTCAAAGGCAATTAATATTGTGCGATCTATAAAAACCAAATTTATACTAGCTAAAGTTTCATTGAGTAAGTGTATTTGTAATATTTTTAAAAGAAAAGGGAGAGGTCTCTTCATTTTTGTAATATCATTAACAGTCCATGTTTTCATATTTTACAGGCTGAACCTTCCAGTGAATTGAAGTGTTATGTGAGTACTGTGGTATCAGATGCCAAAGTAAAAAACATTTTTAAAAATAAGATTAATCTTTTATTTAATTAATGTTGAAGCATCTAAATATATATTTGTTTATATATGTATAAAATATGGTTGCAAGTTAAATAAAGAGTTATTTATTACACTAGAGGATGCTCAAATTACACTCAAACCTGCAGTTTGCAGGAGGCAGATGTGCACACCAAGTTCTTGAAACTGAAGGATTAATCTTGTTGCTCTCAAGGTAATAGATAAATGCTGGTCTTGTACAGTGATCTCTCAAACCAGATAAAATGAAATATAGATAGAAGATATTTTTATGTTATTTTAAGGGATATTATCAAGGTGATATAAGAGAAACACCAGCTGTGCTCCCCTTCCGAGCGTTTGCTGGATATGAGAAAATACAGATGTGCCAAGGTATGTTAGAGATGGACTAGCTTCAGGTCCTGCTAGGTTCCAGGTCAGAAGGCTCATGCTTTTAGAGATGAGGAAGGACAACACATTGACCCAAAATGTCTTGGTGGATCCCCTGCTTCTGGGAACTTGTACTGTTCACGAAATACAAAATCATTAACAAAAGAGATCAAACAGTACAGGCTGTTTTAGCCTTAGCAAGATGACGAATTCAACCTTAATGACTTTTATGTTCAAGGACAAACCATCAAGATACTGTCAATGTTAAATTTTATAATGGAATATATGTTTTCAACTAGTTCTTTTAAAATATAAAAAATGCACAAAAGTATCTATATTTTAAAAAGAGATTAATCAAAATTTAAATCAAAATTTTATAGAGCTTATTAACTACACATCATAGAAAACCATCAGAAATTCAGGAAGTAACCATTTCTTCTTCCAGAGCTCTTAGCCTGTAATTACGATAAATATTTAGCCTGTGTCTTAACAAGAACACTTTTATTAAAACTTAGAACCTATCTGCGGTGATAAGTTTATCACTACCCTCATTTAAACTCATAATTTAATTAAAAGTGTCTATTTAAACATTATATGAAACAAAAATTTGCAACAAAATTCGAATACAATTCTCTTTATTTTGCTTATTTTGAAGGTTCTCACGGCAGTTTGGAGGGAAGTGTTCCTTCAGAATCACCTCAGAATAAAATAATGTTGAATCTTTACTGGTCTCAAAGTTTCACCTGAGTTAACTTAAGAATTTCCATTTTATTATAGTATCCCAGGTGAATACTTTTAATTGTAGAGTTACTCCTAAATTTAAAAGTTGGTAACTTCCAGATTGCATTATTTAGACAGCCCCCCCCCCTCCCTTTAATGATAAATCCAAGTGAAATTTATTTCTGTCTACATTTTGCCTTTTTGAGATCATTGCCAACACCTTGTCCCTTGAGGATTACTACATCACACATGATTTTACTGCACAAAGTCTCACATCTATTTATTTACAACATTCCAGTCACAGCATTTGACTGAATTTATAACTTTTTGCACTGTTTGGAAAGAATTAAGAAGGAAAATAAGAGAAGTAAATATTTAAACAGAATATACCTCATCTAAGGAAAATTTGTGCTTCATACATAAAATATTATCATTTCATGTTTATTCAGAGGCAGGACAAATTATTATTAATTTGCTTTGAATCAATGACTCAATGATTTGAATCCGTGAGCTGAATTAGTAATTTTGTATCTGATTTGTAAGGTTCTGACAAATTAGGTGGAATGGTCAACCTGTGTCAGTTACTGATATCTGAAAGAAGGGTAGGTCTTTCCTATGTCAGATTAATATGAACATAGATAGGCTGTATGTGGCAAAAAAAAAGAATCTCCTGTTTGGGTATTAGGTTTCATGAGATCCAGTTTCAGCTCCTTTGTATCTTGCATCTTATTTTCAGGCAATCTGACTATGCTTTTAAATATCTGTAAAAGAAATTCCAACTTTTCCAAGGCTATTGCAGTCTGAAAAAGACTGTACTTTTGAAAGCATTTGGCAGTTTGCTCAAAACTGTACATATGTATTGTTTGGGGAAGGGAAGGGTTCTCTAAAACCAGTGACAGTAAATATAAGAACTATGAAAATTTAAGAATACCCATTTTTAAATCTAAGCTTGTTCTTGATATTCTTCTTAAGGGTAAAAATTTTCTTTTTAGAAAATTTAGACTTCTAAAAGCTGTTAGTGGTAATAACAACCATGTCACTAATAAAGATCTGGTCATGCCTTTAACATGGGATATGAAGAAAATGTATCACTTTCTCCAACCCCAAAATAAATAAAAGAAAGAAAGCCTTTACACCCAGAGGTGCATTTGTGCTTCTTACACAGGATGAAATTAAAGATACTCAAATTTTACTTCTTGATACCTATGTTGACTGTCATCAAACATATTTTGAGTGACTTCAGATCTAAGGAAGTTAATTTTTTTATCTTTTATGAAGGTGAATTAATATGATATCTGTTTAATATGATGGGTGGGAGGAATGGGGTGGCAGGCTAGTAAGCAAGGTTAACAGTGTTCTCTCCTTGTCTTTTCTCCCCTCTCTCTCTCAGATGTGTAAACCTTATCTGTGAAATATACAAGATCATGCCATTTAGAAGGAATTCAGGATATTAAATGACACCTCTTTGGTTCTATATTTCTGAGAAGTGTGTTGTAACAACTACAGCTTACTTTGCCAGATCATGCTTGCATCTCAGTGGAATGACATACCTCGTTACTCTGAACATGAGGTTATATCTGCTATAAAACCCAGGTCCAAAGTAAGTAAGATTGGCCAATTTATTGTGTTATTTCCCTTCAGATTGTCTCTCATTCTATTTTTGCCTCCATGTACACCATAGAAAATACGTTAAATAGAGGGTTTCTTTTGTTGTATGTGCAGATACAAGAAATTCAGGGACAATTTAACAGGAAAAGTGTTACTTAAACTTCCTCTTCCATTTTAGCTTCAGAGAGCATCCTGTATGCTGGTTGCCTTATGTGCTTCACTACTTAGAAGCTTCTGCAGATTCACTGACGTTCACTGCATGTAATTTGTTAAGTGCTTTGGGATGAAAAGTGCATTATAAATGTAGGGCATTATTACAGTGTACGTTGCTTGACTGGAGAAGCTTCACCAGGAAGATTGCTTCATTGGGTTATCTCCTAGGTAACTGTGATTCACTGTAATGATAGTGACTAGCAGTCTTTAAATTGGACAGTAGTGGCACAAATACAACCTAACAGGAATAAAATTACATAGTGCCAAATTAGGTAATGTTGATTAACCATGTACTAAATGGATATAAAATTATAAGCTCTGGCTTCTTAATACACATACATTTGCAATTCAATATTAAAGGCTATATTTTCCAAGATTCTCCAGAGGTTTTGGTAGCTGCAAGAAGTTACTGCATTATCATATTTAAACCTCTGTGTTTCAATTGCATTTAAAATATTTAAGTCATTGTACCATTTCTAAGTTAAAAGTCATAGAAAAAATGTTTCACTATGCATACTTTATGTATACTGTTGTAGCAATTGCATGGTAATTAAGACCTCAATTCAGCAAAGCTAGTAAGGAAAAAGACTCACTTTTCTTGTTATTTCTGGAAGACAATTCACACATTTGAAGTTCGTATTTGCATATTATGATAAGAAGACTTTGGATAATCAGATGTCATATTCCCCATCCCACTGTACCACTACACCAACACAAACTTCTTTCTCTCACTTGTGCATAACACTCCCTCTTTACAATTAACCTAACAACTCATTTTAAATGGCCTTAGCAGCACAGCTAATCTCTCTTTGCTGACTTCCCCATAGGATGCTTAAGAAACAGGTCACTAAAAACAGACACCAGATTATACTGTGTATTCTCTGGGACACAAGACCAAAGCCAAAAATTTGTCCCTTATTACTATCACCTGTCCTTATCAGCACCAGGGAAAAAAAGCCTCTTACTACCTTTCAGACTTCAGCAACAAGGCCATTTTCTGGTTACTGCTTAATTTATTTTTTTTTTAATATTATTGCTAGAGAAAAGAAATATATCTAGGCAGTAAAAGTAATTTTCCACTTGTTAAAATGGAAAAAGTTTCCTGTATGATAGTGAGGAAGCTGAGAGAAGTGTTGATAAATTAGAGATTGTTGGACAAATCCAGTCATTGCGGATGAAAGAAAAATTACATCTAAAGAGATTTCTAACAATTGTGGGACAGCATCTTTGGAATCTTCTCATGTAATAGTGAAAGACTCTCTTGATCCTTCTCTAAGTCACAAGTGCTATACAGACCTTGAAAAATGCATTCCAGGTGCTCTTCTGGAGTACCTATTAATTCTCATAGTTACTCAACAGGGAAATAAAAATTGTTATAGATTTAGATAAAAATGTTAGCTCTTAAGTTGGTGCTGGAGAAGTTTAAATAAATAAGGCATCTAGAAATGGTTATCTACCGGTATGAAATCTGGATTATCAGAATTTGATATTTTTGTTGTATTAAGACAGGAAAAAGAAAGAAAAATGGGTTACAAAGAGAAACATATTACTATTCAACTGCACAGATTTAAAGTTTTAGAGATTTAAATTTAAGCCTGAGTTAATAGAATTTTCTGTCCTTATAGTAAAGGAAGAGAAAAGAGTATACACACTTACAGGTATAATAAATTTAATCATAAGATCTTAAAAATTGGCGCAGATGCACATCACTTGGACAATTGATACAGGCATAATTCCAGGGAGAGAAACCCCAATACCTACTTATCCATATTCAGGCTCTTCTGTGGTTTCATAGTACTTTTGTTTTGTTTTGTTTTGTTTTATTTTTATCATAATTTATGGAACTTCAAAGGTTCAAAGTCTTTGCTAAGTATCCTTGTGGTGCTTTACTAGAATAAGTAAAGGGTGCAGTACATCCTGTAACAGCATATTATCATAAATTCAAGGTTGGTAAAGACCTCTGAGATCATCAAGTACAACCTTTGAACAACACCATGACAACTGAACCATAGCACTAAGAGCCACGTCCAGTCATTTCTTGAACACTTTCAGGGATGGTGACTCCACTACCTCCCTGGGCACCCCCTTACAATGCTTAACTACTCCTTCAGTGACAAAATTCTTCCTGATGTCCTACCTGAACCTTTAACAGGTGTTTAAAAGCTACTTCACAGTGGTAGTAAATGAGCATTAAAATATGTGTAGGTAAAAGCCAAAAGAGATGAACAAATTGTTATGGATTTTGTTAGCAGTCTGTGTGGCAGAATAGTGTTGAACAAGAGATATGCTCTTTTTCCTGAAGCAGTGACTCCACACATGCCAGAAGGTAGTGTCACTGTAAGAGTTACTGCTTTATGACATTAGAAGCGTACAACACTTTTCTGCCAAACACATATTGTCCAGAAATATGTCAAAACGCAATAGCCTATGAGTTGTTTGAATACCTCATGATTACTTTTCGTGCATAACACACCCACTGCACCACCAGTAATGAAGAATTAACCTGTTAGGTGTTATTTTCTTTTGTGGGAGATGGAATCTTGGTAGCAGTTCTTTCTCTCTTTTTAAGGGAAGCTGCTGTCTTTAAGAGTGTAAATACAACAGCCTAGAAGTCAAAGTCCACTACCTTCTACATATATATTGGAAACACATTACAGACATTATCAGAATATGTTTATTTGGCAAGACAGTGAAGTCATCCTTCGCCTCATCCTGTTTTTAAAGCAAGCTTTTCATCTTTTCAGATCTGCAGCAGTTTCCTTTCAGTCAGCTAGTATCTCAAGTATTCCCTAAAAATTCTGTACAGGAAAAGACTAACTATATCTGAAATTATCAGCAAAATAAGACTGTAACACTTTATGATGAATTATTCTAAGTGATGGGGAAGTCTGTATGTCACCTCACGCTACAGCATAGACCTGTGTGAGCCAAAGCAGTCAAGTGGCAACATTTTGGCACACTTTCTGCTCATTTTGACAGATTTTGTAGTTGGATTATCAGGAGTGAGAAGTCAGGATTAAAAAGGTGTAGATCTTCTTAATAATACATCTACTCAACTAAGATAAGTTGGATAGATAAATCATGTGAACAAGACTATGGCTGGTTCCACAAATAAAGGAAAAGAGAAAAAAGAACCAGCTTCTAAATGACTCATAATGTTGTTCTTAAGCTATCCTTAAAGCTATTTGGTGCAAGCCTATAGACTAAAATGAAAGCTGACTGGTTTTTGCAAGAATGAACACAAATTGCAGCAGTGTTACTTCTTCAACTGTTGTCCATCAACCACTTTGAAAATTTTTACTAAAAATATGCCAGTAATATGGAAAAAAAAAGGAAGGAAAAAAATAAAAAAACAATAAGAAAATTAGAAAATTCTTCCTAAATAATATAGATAAATCTATAATTTCCACAATTGATATAACAGTCTCATAGTATTGATCTCTTGGGGTTTTTTATTCTATTGAATAACAGGGGGTGTGCACCAGGATTTTGTAATGTGGGGTTCTAGAGTATTTCAGTCTAACAATTAATGATATTCTCTATAATCCTTTTCAATATTTTGCTGTTATCTTCTCATATTTCTTAACTCTGATTGAAATGTAACTCTACACACTGAAACTGCTAAGAATTTTCATTATTTTCTGACATACATAATTTCTCAATTTACAGTATCCACATACTTGTTCCTTTGCTTCTACTATTATCTGAAGACAGAGCTCTTCATTTGCCAGTGTAATAGATTCTGTGCAATTCAAGGGAAGGAGGTAGAACAGAAGCTTCTTTTACTGATCAAAACTTAACTGTCTTATGCCTTTAGTAATCCCTTTATATCTGAATTATTCAACAAAAATCATTAATGACATATAACATCAGTAGAGTCAAACCTTTAAAAAGAAAGATTAACTTCATAACTTGGGTGAATCAGTTATCATTGTAACTTATTCTGGAATAATGTGCAATGAGGATTGCATTTTGCAATTGTTCTTCTTGATATTGTACAGATTATAATGGGGCATCTGAAAATAGTTTTAAAAGCAAAGCATTAAGCACCTCACCTATTTTGTTTTATTTTACAGAATAAATTTGAGAGAGGTTGCAATAGCATCAGGTGTGGGAGGAAAAAGAAACTATGTTTGTACCTTGGATTTTTCTATATCTATCAGTAGCTGTCTCATCAGACTGTGTCCATCTATGATTCTAACATAATATATGTATATTGGCTGTCTGTCCAAATTTAGCAGGTACGTCTTTAGTTTAATATAGTGTCTCAAGGGGACAATACAATTAAAAAAAAATAGGATTTTGGTAGAGATAAGTCAGGACTTGCCTCTGTTCCAATGAATTTAACACTTTTTCCTTTCATCTGTGTTATCTGATGTGTGAACCCTTCCATGTCATGGAAAGAAAGAAAGAAAAGAAAGAAAGAAGAAAAGAAAGAAAGAAAGAGAAAGTGAAAGAAAGAAAGGAAGAAAGGAAGGGAATCCATTCTTTGCACCTTTAGAATTAAAATCTTGGTTTACAGTCAATTTTGATGTGAAATTAGTCTAGTCCAGCTCATTATGCTACCAGCTGGAAGACCCTATTTTGTCAGTGAAGCATAGAAAATTGAGGTTGATGCAGTGAAGAATTGAGCTTAATATCCAGAAAATGTTCTACTGCTGTGTTGTTCTGTATGCCTGGTGCAGAATTGATGTTAACTATGCAAGCAGTTGTTAACCTGTCATTTTACTAGAACATGAGAAGGTATTAATCTGCCCTTCTTGTAGCAGGATGGGTAATTCAGATACTGTAGTAGTGCAAACATGGGAGAAATATCCATAGGTCTAGATAAAACCAGGATTCACACTAAAAACAAGAAAAAAAACCAAAACAAAACAGAAGTGAAATTTCTCAGCACTGCATCTGCCTGTTAAAATATTCTTTACTTACCTATGTATTTGGATTTGGGATTATAGGATGGCATTCTCAGACATCTTGTGAAGATGCCATGTATGGGAATCTAGAAAGAAGACAAAGGCAAAATTCCTCAGCTGTGCTTCACTTGCTCCATAGAGCAAGAGCTATCAATTATTGCAGATGCATTTAAAATGCAGACAATAACTGACCTATTCTGGAAAATATATGCCAACACTGTTGCGTACTTGTAATAATCCTGTTTAGCTAGCATCATAAACATTTGTCAATTTTACATAGTGGTGAAAACATAAAATTAAAAGGTGATCCTTGGTTACTTGTTCTTTTTCCTGTTCTTATTACTTTAAAACATCTACTTAATACAAGGCAGTTATCTTGGATATCAAATATGCTTTGTCATGGAGCTGCAGCAGGGGTTTTGGCTCTAGTAGTTACTCTTCCTCATAATGGCATGTATGCTACTGAATTTTGGATATAAACAGCAACAGGAACTCTCAATGCTACACTAATGTTTTAGTTATTGCATAATGGTTTTTGCAAAGCATTGTGGTGGTTCATCCCCCCAGTTTCCTCCTTAGGACACTGTATAATCTCATGATCAGGAACACTGTTCACACCAGGAACTTCTGGAACTTCATTTTTCATCCCCAGTCTCCAAAATGTATTTAAAATGTATTCCAATCTGATTTTTCTTTATATGCTGCATTAATGTAGTAAGCAATTGAGGGGACCTTGTAGCTGAACACAAGGTATAGCTCATGCTTTCACAAATTTATTTGAAACATGTTTTTGCTAATACCTTTCATAATGATGTTTTGAGACCTAAAGCACTCATTTCTGTTAAATATTGAGGCCTTCTCCGTTTCTCATGCTGTATCCATAATGAAGCAGCAAGAAGTTGGTACTGACTAGGAAGCTGGGAGGCTACATACCTGGGACAGCTGACCCAGTTTAGGTAAAACAAAATTTATACCATATCTCAGTTACCATTTGCATTATATCACACACAGGGAAGAAGGAGGAAGTAGAAAACATATCTGGCTTTGGAAGTACCTTTTACATATGATGTAGCTCTGCTTTTCCTGGACATGGCTAAATGGCTAAACACATGACAGCTGATGGGAAGCAGTGAATGAATTACTTACTTTGCTAAGCTGTCATATGCACCTTTACCTTTACCTTTTCAAATGACTTTACCTCAACATAAAAGGTGTTTCGCATTCACCCTTGTTATTCTCTTCCATGTCCCATATTGGAGAATGAACAAAATCTATGTTAACTAGAACAAAAAAATAGTCAGCTTGTGTTGATTAGCTGCCTACCAGGGTTAAATCACAACACTCTCCAAAAGAAGAGGCAACAAAGTTCTTAATATGTCAAATTATTGAATGTATGAGAATAAAATAATACGTGGAATTCACTGCTTTACTATCACAAAATATAAGATATAAGTCATCTACAGCACACCAGCAAGGACATAGCTTTTGAGTGCTACAGTTTTGAGAGAAATTAAACATATAACTGTTAGCAGGGAAAGTATGTCTTCAATACTAGAAATTAATTTTAAAAATCACTATGAACAGTAGAATGGTGTTAAAGGGTCAATGAAATGGTTATAAATTTAAATTATTGATGTGTGCTAAAATTAGAGTCACAATAATAATGATTTTAACACTTAACTGTGAAACTTTTGTGGAAAAGTAGCAAATTTTTCAACATTTTAGTCATTGAAAAGCATGAAAAAAAGTTATATTAATTTTCTTCTATTAATCCTTTAGACAGGCCACTGACTGGTATACATGAGAAATCCATTTTGGATTTCAAAACCATTGCCATAGAACTATTGTGTTTATCAATTCCAGTTGCAAGCACCTATTAATATTATCATAACATAGTGAAATAGTACTTCTGGTACTCCTGGGTGAAATGGTAAGTCCAGATTTTATGAAGTACATGTCATCAAAATCCACTAATTCACAATGCTACACTACATTAGCTCTGAAAGACTAGAAAAAGTTACAGGCACTTCTTTCTGCTGATCTTTTATAATATTTTAATGGCTGAGCCATCAAACCAAGGTGTAATAATGTCTCAGGGCATACCAAAATTACTGCTTCTTTTTTTGTCTTGTAATTGGAATTACACTGTGGAGGTGGACTTCTAGTATTCAAAGCAGGGATTGTGGTTTCACCAGGTCTTGACATAATCCCATTACTTCTAAGAGATCCATCACCTCGCAACAATTGCACCCACAGTACGTATTAGGAATAGCCTAATTTATTTAAATATTTGCTAAACAGACATCACTGAGAGATTCAAATTACATTTTCAGTGTTTTAATAGTTTCTTAAACTGCAGAGTGGAAAAATGTATGTACTCACCCACAATATCAGGCTGTAGTCATTTATATTTTTAAAACCTTTGAACCTACAAAGCTTTAAGGATGGATGGGGAATATTCTTCTGACTTGAAACTTTTTCAACACTTTTGATTTACTTGTCTACTTAAAAATATAAACCACACCTGTCTTTTACTGTACTTTCAAATCTGAGTTTATATAAATAATCTGGTTTCACTCAACCTAGTTATTTTTAAATCATACATATTTCCTTTGAGTTAAGAGTGCTTCTGCACCTTAATTATTCTACTTTTATATAAAATAAATACTGTAATAAAAACTTCTAAATTAAATACTGGGATAACATATCCTTTGCAGAGTCTATAATATAAAATTCACCATTACAGCCTTCTTTCAAGCATAAAATTCACTTAAATCTACGCCAAAAATGTAACCTTTGATGTCAGGTGTAATACTAGTGGTGTGTACAAAATTGATGTTTAACATTTTGTTTAATGTTTTGAGGTATCCAGTTACTAAAAAGTTACCTTATGGAAGAAAGTAAATCTGTGGTTTGTCATTGCATTGCATTTTAAACCAGGTTAAAGTCTGTGTTAACAAATTAGAGAAAAATAATTACAGGAAGGTTTGATTAGATCACATTTAACGCTGTATATAGTGTTGTGTTACATTTTAGAAAAATGATTGCTTTTTCAGACTACTTGTAACTTGTGTTTGAAACATAACCTATTTAATAGAGCTTTCTTTCAAAATAATGTTTATACCTGGAATTTATTACAATTTTATGTATGAAAGACACTTCAAGAGTTTTAAAAGTTTTGTCTGCAGGGAAGTTTATAATAGTTAGTTCTATATTAGGAATGTGGATTTAAATATTTTTTTTTCTGGAAAATATTGATACAAAACTGATGACAGGGTTTAAACAGAAGATGGAACAGTTTATATGTCAATGAGATTTCCTCTATTAAATAATTGAATAAATAACTTTAGTTCTCTTAAGTGACCATTACTCTGTCCTAAATTAATATTTAGTACATATTGGACTAAACCTGAAGGCAGATATCAAACACTGGCTTGACAGCAACTGTGCCGATAGTCAGCATTTAGCGTATGTGATAGCCCTGAAAGGTCACTGGGTTTTGATCTTATTTCATTTAGTTAATCTACTTCTACTTCAACTATTTCAAACATTATTTTAAGGTATAATTAAGCCTAGATAGTCTTCCATGGTAGAAACTGCTTATTACCACTTAAATTAGCATTTTTGTCTATCCAATTTTTTTTTTATTTTAAGAATGATTAAAATTTTATTTGACTACAAGTACTGTTCTTTTTCATTTTGCAAGGATATATGACTGCTCAGCAATCAGAAGTTCTGTAGAATTTTATTTCTTTAATATTTTTCTTTTTAATCTCTGAGTCCCAAAATAAGGTGGAAGGGCATTCATGAGAAATTCTAAACCCAGCCACTTCCAAATCTGATTCTGCTACAGACATTTCTTTTCCAATGTCTTCATTTCATTTCTCTACTCCTTCTTCTACTCCTTTTCTTTACTGCCATCTCCTTTCCTCCTCTCTTTCTACACTTGCCTGTCTAAAGCTATATGCAGTTCTTTCCTTAGAATCAATGATAATTGTGGTGGAGGCGGTGTTGAAAACAGCCCCACTCACTGTATAATTAATATAATTATATTTTCTATTATGCATATTATATCACATATAGTGCATAATTAATAATTCATTTCTAGTGTTTCCCATGTAATTAAGTTATAATTTATTGCAGGATTCATAGTTTCAAATTCTATGGTGCGTGCACAAGGATTGATGAAGACTGGAGAAGTAAAAAGTTAGACATACTAGAATAACCAGAACAGTCAAATGTGTGCCATAGTTGTTAAGCTAAGAATGCTCACACTTCTGTCTGTCTCAATATTTATCTATTGATATATATATATATATATATATAATTATCAGAAAGATGGGATTTTCCTCAATTGAAGTCCATTTCTTAACTCTCCCAATAACTGAATTTTAAGTTTCATCATAACAGACATCTGAACTCTAGGGTGCAATTTTCTTTTATTAGAGAACTTGTGGGGTTTACATGTTTTTTACACAGCAAGAACCAATGCAAGAGTACTTTACAATCCTTACATACAGTTTCAAGAATCAAAGGTCCAAATAGTCCAAGGTCATTTAAAATTTTGAAATATTCAAGATTTTGCTTGAAAGCCCATTTTCTTTTGCATATTGTAGTCATCACTACTCTCTACCCTTTGAGCAAGTGTATCCAAGTTGTCTGCCCATAGGTGCACTCATGGCTGCTGCATATTAGCTAAAACACATGCGCTGCTGACAAATATTGAATTGCTTCCCATGGTTATGACCCATTAGGAAATATCGGAGATGAGTTAACATAAAATTACTGAAAATAAATTCCAACCTGTGATTCTCCTCCAGAAAACAAGAGGTTTATCTTCACTTGTCTGTGATTTTCAGAAATACTGGTAGTGGTTCAGTAGCTTTTGAGATGAAGGAACACAAGTAATCCAGGCCAAGTGGAGGTATTGTGCTTCCTTTAAGAGTTCAGCACTCAGCTTATCAAACTGTATATTCACAACATCTTTATTCCTTTGGAATGATGTGTATCTTTCCAATTTATCTTGTTAAATACTGATTTAATAAAAGGACTTCATTAGATCAGCCATTTCAGAAGCACATTGATTTTATATCTCTCCTCATTTCTTATAATTCTGTTATCTCTTTAGCATTTTCCTCTTAATACAAATGAAAAGTTCTTTGACCTCACCTTACCTTGTAACTGTCTCACTCTGGGCCTTTTTGAGACAATTTTACTGACAGTCTGTATAAAGATAAGCACAAATTAAAAATAAAAGCAAGTTATTTATTTGCTACATATGAAATTTGGTCTAATGAGCTAGAATGTTTAGCACTATTATTCTCAGCAATCCAGCGAGATCTTTGTTAGCTAGGCAGCTGACTTGTAAGAAAAAAAATCCCTGAAATAGTTTGACTCTGGATGTTGCCGAGTAATCACCCTCTGAATCTTTTAATTTTCTCCCTTTTAATGCCACTGTTTTGTTTTGTTTTTTTGTTTTTTATTGAGTCCTTGACCTGCCAGTTAAAAAAAATCTCAAAAATTTTGTCTTTCTTCGAAATTTTACTTTTCCTATCATTCAAGGCTGTAGTCCACATGCTTTGTCAATGCAGAGGCAGTATATAACAGTAATAGGATTAACTGTTCTGTCTGCTGTCAAATTAATTTGGGAGGATGGGTTTTGGGGGAAGGATAAGTAGCTTTCTTAAATGAAGACTCAATATTGAGCTTTCTTTTTCCTATTACCTTTCTAATGTGCTTTGAAGGAACAAAACTTTTGAAAGTGCAAGATGGATAAACCTTTCCGGACTTTTCAGTTTCATCAATAAAGAGTTCAGAAGAAACAGAGGAAAGGTGATATAAAGAGGGAATAAAGAAGGGGAAAATGTTTTGAAACTGTAGAAACACTTCCAAGAGTCCTGTAAGAACAAACTTCACTTCTATACATTTCTTTAGGTAACACTTCCAAAGGGACTTGAAATTTGATAATATTTGTGCTTTATTTTCAATAAAAATTAATTCCTGGATTTAATGATAATCTTTAATATTAATGATGAAAAATCACAACAAATATTCTGGATTTGAACTACATATTTGCTGTATTTGAGCTGAATGAGGAAATGATTAAATTAGACACCCTATGCTTCAACCCCGAGGAGACATGTCTACTAGAGGAGAGAAGGTACAGCTATTCTGCACCACTGAGCTGGCTAATCCAACTTTCTGTGCATGATTCAAACATCAAAGCAGCTCCATCTTTTTTGAAAGTCTCTCCCAATATTCTGAGGAAAGTTTGTCTGACTCTTTCAGAAGGTTGGTTAGAATTAGGAGTATAGGATTAGTGCAGAAGAGTTTCTACTTTTTATGCTATGAAGCACTTTACATTACCTGGAATATCCAAACTAATCCTATTACTGTTGCAATTAGTCTACATAGCTTTCTATTAAATTACATGCTAACTTCCTTGAAACTGCCAAAGTTAGAAAACAAGGAATGCAGGTAACATCTTCCTGTGAACATTTTCGAATCTTCCAGTCTGAAAAAGCCACAGATTTTATATTATAATTATTTCCTGAGTGTTTTACAAGCTACGTTTTGCTTTCAGGTGTCATTCTCAGTGTCATTGAAGATTTAATTAGTATTATTAAAGAGTAATTTACTTCTAAGCAACACTCTTCATTATATCAAAGACCTTTTTCATGCTATCATGTATAAACAAATGTTGCTTTAGCAAGTAGATGTGCATAGCCTTTCTCTCCTCCCCAGAGGAACTATACTGGAATGTCAAGGACATTACCATTTAAGTGAAGCCCAGCAGATGAATTGTGATAACTTATTCAGACTTTCTGACAATATTTAAAACATTCATCTAGGAAAAAAGAAAGTGTGATAGTTAGCCCTTCACTGGAGACATTTACCTCCTTTTTTGAGGAGATGTGAATAATCAGTGTTTTCTTCTTGTGGCCATGATAATCTGATAAGATCTTGTAGCAAAGCATTGTTATGAGCAATGCCTTTCCACATTTCTATTTGTTATGGAAATGTCACTGTGTTTATCCTAAGGGAAGATGTAGAGAAAATGTTCCTCCAAATCCTAACAGATTTAACCTTTCTTGCTATGCCTGAAAAAGAATGTTTTTGACTGCTGTGCTCCATCTATGAATGGACCCACCAGGAGTACATCATCACTGTGCCCAATTCATTCATCCTCTTCCAGTTCACTTCAGTTGATCCCAAAGAAGAACATGGGCATGCCAGAGGCAGCAAACTCTCTGCACAACAGCCTCACTGTTTATGGAATTTCTTGAGAGAAACAACATTCTGTGGACATTTTGAGGGAAAAAAAAAAAAGTGATGTTTTTCACATCATTTTATTTTGGGATAGAAAATAAATGGGCCACTCATATACAGAAAAATATTTTCTCTAGCCAGATATTGTGCTCAAGGAATTAAATAATTAGATAGCATTCAACTCATGAACTGTTTTTTTAAATTTAATTTAGAAATCTTGATGATGCACCCTGGAATAAATAAAAAACCACCCTGGAATCAGACATATGGTTTATCATATTCCCCATTTTTCACTAAAGTAACAAATAAGGTAGTGAAGGGGAAGAGGTTGTATAAAAAAGGGTTTTTTGACAGGATCAACAGTACAAGTGTGAGAGGTTGCTGAATCCAATAGCCTGATGAGTATTAGAATGCTGTTGTTCTCTGTCCTCAGGTCCAGCCAGTGGCAAGGGTGAGCACAAATTCCTGATAGGCGAGCATGCATGAATACACACAAACACAATATGCATACGCATGGCTAATCACATGGATCAGAAGAAACAAAAAACATAGCACTCAAACAAGCATGGCTGATAGCTGTCTCCTGTTTCCTGAGTAAGGTTGAAATCTGCTGACAGAATACCTATACTTATACATATACAGATATTTATATACATTATAAATTGTAGAAAATCAGCCAACCCAGTGTTTGCTTCCAGATCCCCAAATCTCTCAAGCTGCTGGTATTGAAATGTACAATGGCCCATGACTCATAGACCCCACTGCATTATCAAGTTCCTAGACCCATGGTCTCCCCAGTGTTTGTCTCCTGGGCTTTCTTGTCATCCACTTGCTAACTAGTCTGGCTTGAATTACACACATGCACAAGCACAAATGTTATATCAGAGGCAATTTACTTTTATAGAGTCATAGAATATCCTGATTTTGAAGGGATCCACAAGGATCACTGAAGTTCAGCTCCTGGCCCTGCAGAGGACAGCCCAAAGAATCACATCATGTGCTTGAGAACAATGTACAAATGCTTCTTAGACTCTTTCAGGCTGGTGCTGTGACCACTGCTACTTTGAGGAGCCTGTTCCAGTGCCCAGCTATCCCCTGAGTGAAGAACCTCTTTCTAATATCCAACCTGTCCTGTCACTGGTCACCAGAGAGTGAGCAATCAGTGCCTGCTTCTCCACTTCTACTCATGAAGAAGTGCAGACTGCAGTGACATCTCCTCTCTGTCTCCTCCAGGTTGAAAAAGCCAAATGACTCAGTCACTCCTCATATGGCTTCCCCTCCAGCCTGTCCAGTGTCTTCAAAGTCCTCCTTTGGACTCTCTTTAATAGCTTTTTATCTTTTTCTATATTGTGGTGCCCAAACCTGCACACAGCGCCCAAGGTGAGGCCACCCCAGCACAGAGTGGAACAGGACAATCACCTCCCTAGCCTGTTTGGCAATGCTGTGCCTGATGGACCCCAGGACACAGATGGCCCTCCTGGCTAACTAATATTCCATTTGCTATTGACCAGGACCCCCAGGTCCTTTATTGCAGTGCTGCTCTCCAGTGTCTAATTCCCCACAACTGCATGACTTTTAAATATTCCCTGGGATGATGACTCGACCACTTCCCCAGGTAGCCTGTTCTTATGAAGACATTTTTCTTAATATCCAATCTAAGTCTCCTCTGACACAACCTGAGAGCATTTCCTCTCTCCCTTTCACTTGTTACTTGGGAAAAGAAACTGGTACTCACCTTGTTACCACCTCCCTTCAGGTAGTAGTAGACAGCTGTAAGGTCTCTCTGCCCTGAGCCTCCTTGGCCAAATACTGCCCTTCCATCAATCACTCCTCATAAGACTTGTGCTCTGAACTCCTCTACACTTTTGGTGCCTTTCTCTGGACTCACTTGAGCACTTCAATGTCTTCTGTGGTGAGGGGCCTGAAATTGAGCACTGGATTCAAGGGGTGGCCTCACTAGTGCCCTACACCCATCCAAGCCATGAGCAGCCAGTTTCTACAAGAGAATGTTCTGGAAATCAGTGTGAAAGGTTTTATTAAAGGCCAGGTAAACCATATCCACTCACCAACTTTCAATCACCCACTACGTGGGTCATTTCCTGTAGAATGAGATCAAGTTAGTGAAGCATGACCTGCCTTTTATAAACCCATTGTCCTTGGACTTCTAGCTGCAAATTAATCGTTGTCTACCTGAAAGGCTAATAATCTGATGGCTGTACCAGCATAGAAAGCTTTCTTGCCATATCATCGACTTCCTTAAAATGTGGCTCTGGGCTCCATATTAGGCCTTCTCTTGCCCTCAGGAGACAATCCCCTATGGCAATGAACCATCTTTTGATTCATGGAAGCATTTTTGACATAGTTCTTGTGCTGAAATAACTTTGAGATACCTCCAACTTTGATGAACCATTGTCCTAGTCATTGGTTCCATTTGCCAGGGCACCTGGGAAGGTGGGGCAGGACAGAGAATATGTATTTGCTGTCCCGGGCAGAAACTTCCCATTGCCCATTACGCCTTTAAGTCTCCACATTCAGCCAGGTGGAGAAATGATAGGGAATCCTCCGTATCATGTTTCCTGTCTGCCTGTGAGTCTTGCCCAAAGAAAAGTAGGGTGCAATTTTGGAAGTATTTCAGTGCAGTTTCAGTCTCTCCCTCAGACTCCCTGATGCCTGTCAACCCACACTCCTTCTCCCAAAAAAGACTCACTGAGTGGAGGAGTTCCTTTGCCTGGGCACACCTCCCAAGGCTTGCTGTCTGGTGCTGGTGTATGAGCAGAACACGCCCTGCATCCTGACACCCTGTTTTCCCACTGTAGCTCTGTCTGGGCAGCTGTGTCTGTCACCATGGGTGCAGTGCCAAGAGCTGACATGGCCCTCTGGCAGTTTTATGCCTTTGCTCCCTGGTAGAGCCGGCAGAGCTACAATCCTCTTGCTTCACACCCTTCTTTGACAGCTTATTCTGTGTGAGCTGCTGTGCCATGCCCTTGCTGATGTGCCACGCCTGAATTACCCATTCTGTTCTCAGCACTCCTGCTCACTAGTGGTATCCAGAGGCTCCTTTTGCTGAGGGCAGTGGCATGTTTGGCCACTGTTGCTCCTCTCCCTGACAAGTTCCATCAGCCACTGTCATGCAAGTTACAGGCTTCAGACAGCTCTCTCTGCTCCTCTGAGGATTCCCCAGTTTGGGAAATCTTGCCATGCACATGCTACGATGCCCCTCTGTGCATGATCTTGGGACGAGGTCTGCTTATCCAGTTACATATCAACTCCTACCAGCTTCAGAAGAGATCTTCAGAATCACATCATAACAAATTTAAATCGTTTCAATAGTGCTGGACTGCTAGAAAAAAGCTTCTGCTATTCCCACCAAAATTAACACCTTTTAGCACAGTTTTGACATTGAAAAATAAGAATTTCATTCATATGTGAAAATATTTCCCTTCAATTTTATAAAAAAGCCTCTTATTGCTGTATTGAATGAAAAATTCTCCAGAAAGTAAATAATACCAGCCTTTGATTTCCATTTCCTTTGCTTTTCTAAAGGGGAAGTATTAACTCAAATCCTTAGTGAAGGATTAATCTCACCAAACAAATATAAATTGGTGAGGTGGATTACTCTCACCTAATAGTTGTCCACAGCACAGAATCTTTATCTGAAATAGTCATGTAAAACACTCATATGATCAATAGACAGAACAGGCACTTAGAAGGTCTCATTCAGCTGACCTATTTTAGATACTTATATTTGAACAAATATCTATTTCTCTCCAGTGGCTAAGAAAGGAGCTTAGAACGACTAGCTCCAATGTCAAGCAAACATACTTCTAACAAACTGCAGAATCTAATGGACTAGGACCAAATTAGGACTTGACTTATTCCCACTGAAGTATAAAATTGGATTTTAAGATTCCTTTAGAGACACAGCACATTAGTGCTGCAAAACACATTAACATTTTCCCAGATGTCATTATCACACTTCTTCCTAACAGCTTTGGGCTACATCTAGATTAATCCTGACCTGTCATCATGTATTTGGGTTTTGCATATGATTGAGGCCAATAGGTAAACTGAGGGTTTAGGCATTCTAGTTTTACAAGAAAAAGAAAAAGAAAAAGAAAAAGAAAAAGAAAAAGAAAAAGAAAAAGAAAAAGAAAAAGAAAAAGAAAAAGAA
>JAYDZK010000001.1:71644824-71655835 GCA_034509185.1 Euphonia xanthogaster
AAAGAAAAAGAAAAAGAAAAAGAAAAAGAAAAAGAAAAAGAAAAAGAAAAAGAAAAAGAAAAAGAAAAAGAAAAAGTCCTTTCTGTAAGGATGGCAATGCATGGCTCTTTAACTCTTTGCAATATTAGCTCTCCAAAATCATTAATAGACTATTTGATGGTAATACTTTTAGACTGAAACAAGCACAAGAGTATGACAGGTGACATCCCTAATTTTAAGTTAATAAGGTTTCTAGCTACAAATAATCTTTTATTAACCACTGGTAGGACCATGATACGAAACATATGTGCTGCCTTCTCTGACATTCTTCTAGCATGAAGAGATTCAGTGGGATTGAGTCCAGAGGAAAAAATACAAAATGTTTAGCAGTCCTTAGAATTTAGCTGAGGAGATAGCTGATGGGGTTTGTTGTTGTTGTGGGTTTTTTTTTATTTTTTAGTTGGGTTTTTTTTTTGGTGGTTTACTTTTGTTTTTGTTTGTTTTGGTTTTTTAAATAACAATTTTAAAACATAAATAGCAAAAGTAAAAGTATTTTCTCTGTGGATGATAAAATTTAGTAACATATTGAACTACAGAAGATTTCACTTGGATTTCAAATACAATTTTCTAGTAAGAACAATATTAATTTCTTATGTAGGCTGTAAAATTTCCTTTGGTGATCTTTTTTTTTTTTTTCTAAGAAGTATCCTTTGTATCAGTAGTGCTTAGGATATGTTAGATCTCGCAGCTGATCTAGCAAAAAATAGGACTTGGTAAATTTTCAAAGTCTCTCTTTTTCTACCATGATATTTGTTAATTAAGTGACAATGGTGCTAGTGTTTTCTAGTAGTTAAGGTTTATCTGTTAATCATAGAATCACAGAATCATGTTTACTTGAGACCAGCCCTTTTCATAAAAGTTCCTGTCTTTATACCACAGACTGCCTTGCCCTGCACATTTTCTCATCCGTTAGGCCAGCCACTCTGACACTTTACAATACCCCGGACTCTCCTTGGACCCTCCTTATTAGTTACATAGTCCTGGTTGGCCTGTAGTTCCTTAACATGACTGTGTTTGTCTTCATCACATTTATTGTCATTTTTGTGTCTGTATGGTTGTTTATTGTTTCCCTGTTTTCCACAGTATGCCATTTGACAAGGTCCCCATCAGGTAATCTCACTGAAATAATTGTTCCCTAATTCTATGTGCAATTCTATTATAGTGAGCACGCCTGGGTTTTGTTAGTGCCTGCAATTGTCTCTCTAATCCTGGTCAGTGAGGTTTGTGTCCATATATATTCTCATGGGCGTCTTCCTCCTTTTTTTATATTATTCCCTTTTTGCGTTTAAACTGCCCTTGATCACTTATCCTTAGAGGAATATTCACCCTCTCCTCCCATGTGACCTTCAAAGTACCACAGTAACTTGGCTACTATTACTAAATTTTTTTATATTTCAGTCACACTTTATTCAAATTAACCAAAAATTCTTGACTTCATATACAAGGTCTTTTCCACTTCTTGTCTACAAGGTTTTGAGTGTAAAAGTGTTAGCATACAAGGATCAATAGTGTAGATGAGTTGTGCCTTTCTTCCTTTCTCTGTCCATTACTAAAGTTATTTATATTTATTTTGCATCTAAATAGATGCTAGAAATAGATTGGGGTTTTTTTCCTTGCCTTACAGAATGTTTTTCCAGATATAATTCCTATTTAGGTTAATGTAACTTTCTAACCATTAATTACAGCAAATGCAAATGATACAGGGAGATCTAATCTACCCAAATTCTATGAATTAAAATTGCTCTGGAAAGGGATGCTTTTCTCTTTTAAGCAACACTCTGATTCATAGTTTTTAAAAGAAGTGTCAAGCAAGCTTTCATGTTAAGGTATGGAAAGAAAAGCAACCAAGCACTAGTCTGATTTTTGAAACATATATTTAAAAGCTTTGGAAAGAGTATTTCCAAATAAAACCTAATATTTAAGCAGATATTTGACACTGATTTTTGTGCTAATCATCCTACTTTCAGCCTGGCTCCTCTACTGAGTAAGTGGTTAAAATTCTTCAGATCTCAAATCAATAAACGTACTAACTATATGCTTTAAGTACATGATTTACCTCTCTAGTGAACCAGCTTATGTATTGGAAGAGTATTTTGTGTTCAAGCGATTAGTTTTTTTCTTGGCTTCAAACAGAGGTAAAAAGACTAATCCCATCAAAGATATTTTTGTCATCATTCAATTGTTACTTGCAGTAAATTTCAGAAGACAGTAACTTTTAGCGTCTTTGCTCTTTTCTCCTGTGTAAATGAAATGCATATGATCATTTGAAAGTTTCCTTTAATCTCCAATTTAAATTCAATTTACTTGCTTTCATTAAAATGGAGAGGGGAAATTAATTTAAATTAAATCTTTATGTAGCTGCATGAATGAGACATGAGCATATTGGCTGTATTTTTCAGACTTTCCACCACCCTTTTTACTACAGTTTTTGGTGAAAATTCTAAGAGAAGGGTACAATTTTAAAAGAGTGTGTTGTCTTCTACTAAAAACAAGATTTAAAAAAAGATATGAAGCAACACCACAATAAGCATGTAGAATATATTTGCAGTTTAGAATGCCCCACTTGCATATCAGAATATAATGTGGAAAGAGTGTGGTAAAATGATAGAGAAGATTTTCTTTTCTTTACAGTGGGGAAATTTCTAAGGATTCTTAAGCTTAGATTAATGAAATTTGTCTGCTTATGAATTAGACAATAGGCAATCCACTTATATTCCACTGCCTGGTCTGAAACATCTGAAAGATTGTTTTACTTTAATGTGTCAACAAATTATTCCATTATTTTAAAATTTATCTTATTCTGCTGCTTAGAAATTTATGGCAAGTAGATTTTTAAATTACAGCACCTCCAAAAATAAAAACCTGATATTACAGTTTGTATGACATTTGAGAGTAGCTTTACTGTGAAAGATAAATGATTAAGAGGGAAAATAATGAATCCAGGCAAACAAACTGAAAACCTTGTAGCACATACAGTGGATAATAGGTTTTCCATTATCTGAATAATTCTTAAGCATGAATAGATTATCCAAATTACTGTGCAGTTGTATGAAAGCTGTTTGCTGTTAGTATAATCATACATGTCATGAAGAGTGATGATGGCATATTATACAATCAGAGTTTACAAGATATGGCTGTCAATACTATATCTAAGGTTCTTTGCAAAGGAACTGGTGTTTAAAATTTTAATCTCAACTTCTACTTCTTGGAGAAATGGGAGTTCTGATAACTGGTATTGTAAGATTATATGAAAGAAATGCTGATTAGAAGTGCAGATAGTCTGCAAAAATGCACAATATCATTCATAAAACCTTTATTTCATCAAGATCAAAGCTCATCCCTATTCAGTTTTCTACGCCTGGGCACCATTCTTAATCTAGCTTTTTTGCTTAATATTTTGTTCAGCCTTGATTGAAGAAAAAAATAGTCATCACCTACCGGTGTTCATTCTTGTATAGCCAAGAAGCCTTGATTCTTAGGTCTGTTGTTTTTATTTTATTAGATTCAAAGGTAAGTACTGTTTCCTCTGCAATATGTGTAGGGTTATTGTTCCTGTGAGGCAACAAAAGGTGACTGACTTATTTCATCACCTGTCCTTAACATTTTTTATTTTTCAACCCTATTCTTTGTTGGACTTCTCATTACCCATACAAATTGGAAAACAGTGGATTATTGTCCTTCAAAGCTACTATAAGTGTTCCTTTTTAAAGCTTCTAAAGAGCTGTAGGTTAGTTTCTACATAATACTTTGAAAAAATAAACTGGGATAAATATTTTTTTCTCATTAGTTTTGAATTTTCACTTTTTAACTGTTTGGTTTTTTCTCTCTGACAGGAGAACAACTGAAACTGTGAAACATTTTTTTTCATTGAATGAAAATACTGCTTGGTTACCAAATAAGGTAAGAAAATGTATCAAAAGTACCTCTTAAATTACCTAATATTTCCGTATTTGTTTAGGGGGAAGATTTCTCTGCAACCTCTATTTACAATATAGCTTAGCTAATTATCTTCAAAGAAAAATCACAAAGTGTTATCAGTTCAGGAATGTAATAGCATTGTTTATATTCAGTCAAAGAGTCCAATAGTTAAAAAATGCTCTTGACCACTAAAACCATATTCATCATTCCTTGATTCATTAGTCTCATGAGAGGTATACAGAGAAGAGAAAAGCACAGGTTGTTATTGCCTAAATAGTTTCTTTCAGAAGAATGTGAACACAACCTGGAGTCTTTGTAGATAATTATCCAAAAGCATCTGTTACATGGTCATTATTAATCTACTTGGCAAATAATGTGAGAATGTCCTGGAAAATGAAGAGAATGGAATAGATAACACAGTGCTGTTCCCATAGAGACCTATGAGGCATTCAGTCCTTGAAAATCTCCTGAAGTTCTTACCACAGCAAAACAAATAAGAAATAGTTACAAAGAAAACCAAGGGCAATCAGAGGTAGCAAATGACTTTCATAAGAAATAAAGTAAATAGGCTTGGAAAACAGCAGGCAGCAGAGGATATGCTAGTGGTCTAAACTCACAGATGGACAGCAAAGGCAAATAGGGAATACCTATTTGCTGTTTCTCATTATCTTAAACAAACAAAAAAATAAAAACCAAATAAAACCTCTACAAAAACATTCATACTAAATCATAAAGTAAAAAGTTTAAAACAACTTTTTTACACACATATTTATAAAAGAAGGTTACTTTAAGAATTACACTGGCAAGTAAGGGTAGAAGCATTCAAAAATAAAGTGTCCAAATTTAAAATTCATTGCTTTAGGCTACAGTCCATGTAAACACTATAGTCAGCAAGATTTTAATGACTAGAAACTTGGAGGATATTTTGAAGAGAAACTTACTTGTCTACTTTTTCTTACATTTATGTTGTAAGACTCTGTAGATCAAAGATAAAAATAGGATCCTTGTCCGCATGGAGCATATTTTTTGCCCTAATATGATTGTTCTTGTGTTTTTAACTACTGACTAACCCAATACTAAGCCTGCTATGTACAAGTCTTGTGCTGTTTGACTACAATTGGATTCACTGTATGATAAATAGTACCAATAATACCTCTTTTTAATCATCTTGCCATGATCATCTGCCCAAAAACTGCAATATATTTCAAACCTCAGTGTATATTTTTTGTAATGTTAAATTAATATGTGATGCGCAGTACCTATTAAACATTTGGGGCCTTGCTGGAGTGCTTTTGCTAGGAGATGAAAACAATTAAATGAGTATTTCACTGTTCAATAAAGTTAATTGTGATATTAGCAACAATAATGTTTTTCCAATTTTATTGTGAGCAAACACAATCAATTTCCTTTAAAATTGTTCCTAGTCTTAGGTTCATGAGGAAATGTTGAAATCATCTTCCTCTGCCCCCACCCAGAGTGTGCGGCAATAGACAGCCTTCCTATTCGGTGCACAAGATTTCATTATTTCCAGGAATTATAGCTGCAATAGAAACAATACTTCAACATACTGGAATTTAACGGCCTATTCTTTCAAAACTGTATCATCTACTCTAGAAAAATTTTCCTGAGTTAGTACTTGTTTTGGTCTTCTATATGTATTTAGTTGTTTTGAAACTGGTTTATATGATTACACAGAGAAATTGGTCTGCTCCACTTACTAGTCTCAAAGTAAATTGCTTACCATGGCTTGTGTTTAGATTGATCATGGTAAGCCTCTTCAAAAGCCATAATATGCTGCATATCACTTGCCTCTTGGTTTTCTTCAAGCTTAATGGGATACCTTTGGAATCATAAGACAGGAGTATTTTGTAAGCGCAGTAGGTTTCTTTTCAGTTCAGGGTGTAGGACCTCATGAGCATAAGATATATCGGAAAGGTTGGGACTGAATATATGTTGTTGGTGAATCAAAGTTTGTGGGGATGGAAATGTTTAAAAGATTGAAAAAATTAATTAATCTTAAATCTTGAAACCGAACTTTGCTGCATTCATTCAATAGCAACATGTAATGTTCTATCAGTTTACACACATTATACGTTATAATTATAATGACATTATACATGCCATTATTCAGCAACCTTTTCTTAGGTTACCTGTAAGTACACAACGTCATGAAGCTCATGTTCAACCATTTGTGCTGACGGCAGAAAGTCCTTGGTAGCTCCTCCTCAAGATGGAGATGATCAGGTCTGAGAGCTCAACAATGACAAAAGTTGAGGATGAAGCTGGCAGCCAATCTTCTTTCTCTTCTGATTTGCTTTTTTTGTGCATGATAGTCTTTGCGCAGCTCCTATGTTGGTCAACAGCTCACAGTATAACAAGGGAAAAAAAAAATTTAACATTTGCCTTGAAAGAAACTGTTGATTTTGTAGTAACAAAATCAGTGAATTTTGATTAAGAACAGATATTATTTTACCCCTGATCTGAAATTTAATTTTTTAAAATAGCATTCAGGTTTTATTTCTGTATAATATATAATTTTTATTGTACAGTATTAAACTTAGCACTTATACCAAAATTGTTGAACTTTAATTAGCTGTTCTGCTAATTTTATTTCCTAAAATATCTCAATGCTGTTAAAAAAACCCCAAAAATCTATTTGAAAGTTAAGGTGCTAATATAGAGAAATTAAGTTGTAATCAGAGATAGGCATGGAAAATCTGTGTTTACTATTCCAGTGACACAGTGGCATTGGAAGTCATCTACCTTCTTTATATCTGAGGTTTATGTAGCGGAAGTGGGAGTAATGCAAAGGCGGGTCATATTTCCAGTAAGGTCACTCATTTTGTAGTATTAGTGAGATAAACAACTATATTTTAGAGTACATTCTTATGTGTACTTGAGTACACAAGTGCTCTTCTAAGAGGCTTAATTTAATACTGTACGCATATATGGGGAAAGGTATGTCAGATTCCAGAATAAATGGGGAAAAACAAAAGGGAAATTTGACTTCTTCAATGTAAGTTGATTCATTTTAAAAATTAGTTGCCGATTACCAAGTATTATCTCTACCAGAAATATTTTCAAATTGATAGTCAAGAATAAAAATTTCTGTCCATTGCTTTATTTGATATTCAACTATGCTAATATATAGCTTTGTTTATGAGGTACACCTTACATGAAATGCAGTTGATAATTTTATTAAAAGTAATCAAATCAACAATTCTCCAAAGGGAAAAGAAAAAGAAAAAGAAGATGACCTCTCTATACTATTTCTGTTTAGTTTCTCTGATTAAGAGCAAATGGTTTGTCTGGGTTTTTTATTTTACAGTGTGGGTGGGGGTTTTTTGGTTGTTTTGTTGTTTGGCTGGGGGATTTAGGAGTTTTGGGGATTTGGAGTTTTGGGGGATTTTTCCCAAATGTAGGCACTTCCAATGAGATTATAAATTAATATTTTAGCACACAAATACCAGGGTGTTTTTTACCAGTGGAAGACCTTTGGGGTGTTTTTTCAATAATTTAAAAAGGATTTGTCAATATCTGACAATTCTTGAAAATCTAGTCAATTTTATTTCATTTCCTAAACATATTTCAAATCAAGCATGCATGCACTGGACTATGGGGTATATTGCAGAGAATTTTAATTTTGATGAGTGAAGATTTACAAATTTACACACCAGTTTGTAATAATTGGTAGATCTTCAAGTTGAAGCCTCAAAAAAGTTCCTTCTAAACTGGCTGAGATGCTGTAGTGTCATAACTGTCATAACTGCATAAGACATCTCTAAAGAGGATGTGTTATGCAATTGCCGCCTAAAGGCTGTGACCTTTAATTCTCATTTTGTAACTGCTTGAATTTGGTTTAGTATAACTTCACTTTTTTTCTTATTTCTTTTTTTTTTTTTATTTTTACTAGCAGCAGATCAACAGTACAGTGTTCCTGCTTTGAAGTAACTTCAGAGAGGGGTTTAAAGGAGTATCTTTTACTGCAGTCTTAGTAACACTTGCTGTATCAGTACGTTTCTCTGATCTCATGTATTTCCCGAAGTCCTTTGCAGATCTCAAGCTGCACCCTCTGAGTTCAATGCTTCATAAAAAAAAAAAAAAAAAAAGAAAAAGAAAAAAAAAGTAAAATAAAGAAGGAAAAAGCAATGTGTGCATGTGTGTGCGCTTAAATGCCAGTTTTCAGTAAAGGTGTCCAAAGTCACACCAACAGACCAAGGGGTTACAGACACCAATGAGCCAGAAATAACAGAGATATATTGTGCAATTCTGTTGAGTACTTAGAAACTTGAATAAACTGATCAATAAGACTGCTTGCTCAACTGAGAACTCAGTAAGGTGATTCAAGTGTTTCCCAGTCTGGCATGTATCACCTTTAGAATTGCAAAGCTTGGCTCTCATAGGTGCTAAAATTATTAGTCCTATTAGAGAACTATATATTAAAAAATAAAAAATCCAGGATAATTAATCTGAACATAAATGCAAATAATATTTTATGAATATGCATAAAGCATATTCCAACTGTCCTTTCATATTAAACAGCAAAAAGCAAATTATATTCTCTAGTTCTGCATAAATGAACATGTTGCATGTTCAACATGTTCATTTATGCAGATGAGTTACAAAAGATGAGTTACAAAAAATCTGAGAATTTTCTTCTATTACCAGACTGCTGCAGCACCAGCATTTTAGCATTCATTAGGTTAGTAAAAACATACTCTGAAAATATTTACGGATAGCTTTAATTTTTGTAGTGCTGGCTAAAATCTAATAATACATACCGAACTATATTTGTTTCCAATTACATTTTTAATTAATACTGACACTTTAGACTGTTATCATATACCTTTTATGTTCCCAACAATTTTGTGTTGCCCAAATACATCAGCATCTTTCAAACTTTTTTTTTTAATCAAATTTCATATGTAAGAATTGGGATCCAATCTGTTCTATATCTGAAATTAATTTTAGAACTTTTAGAACTTTACAGAATGTTGTTCCTCATCCCCTGGCTTTTACAGAACACTATGTTGGTACTTGTCTTTTTGATTATAGTGATGATCTGCTTCTTCTCAGAACTGTTTGCATGAAGCAAAGCAGATAGAAAGGAAAGCAGATTTACTTCTGTGAAGAATTTCTTGCTTAAAAAGAGTAAATCCATCTGCCACTTTTAAACAGTTGCTAATGTCTGAACATAAGCAAGTCACCCCCTGCAATGTGTTTTCTATCTCCCTTTGTCAGAGTTGGCAATTCTAACTCAATTTGTCAAACTATAGCTAGAAGCATGTATAAATGACATATTTTGCTGAAAACATGCAAATATATTAAAATATCAGCTAAAAAATATAAGCTGAAATTACTCTTTTGATATCATATTCTGTGACATCAATGGCTAGTTAATGAAATCTATACTGGCCAAAATTAATTCAGATAGAAACCCCGTAAATCTTTGGGGCTGATGGGTGTGAAAGGCAAAACCACAATAATTAATATACTTTTGGATAAATAATTCTGTCACTTGAGTCAGAATTGGCATGGTCTTGTTTGGAGTGCTGTATTTCTTGTGCCTGAAGCATGTGCCACTATGTTGGATATTGCTAAAGAAGTGAGGAGGGTGAGCAAGTAACATGTTTCCTCTACCCTTCCTGAGTTCAGCTTGCCTTTAGCTGAACAGAATAACAAACAGCCCTTTCCATAGAGCTAGATCAAGTGCAAAATTGTGCCATGACAAAGTGAAGAATGAAGTCTACTTTAAACAAAACTTTTATAACTTTTATAACTTTTATAACTTTAGTTAAAATATGGCATATTTCTATATATTTCCATTTTTATTCATCCCTGTGTTAACATTGGTAAGTTCATTTACAGTGTGACATTTAGTAGGATTAAAAGATTTGCTGAGTACCATGCATGAAGCCTGAACCTCAGAGCACCATCAGAAGGAAATAAAGAGAGGGAGAGAGGACCCCACACTGAAGCAGGTTGGTTGGCAGGATTTATGATCCCAAGGGGCAAACCAACACTAAAGCTGTCTGTTCCCAAAGAACTGCACCCTGTGCAAGGGACCAATGCTGGAGCAGTTCATGAAGAAATGTGTCTCATGGGAGGGATCCCATAGTGAATCAGGGTAAACGGAACAAGGAGTTCTCCCTCTGAGGAAGAAGGAGCAGCAGAGGCAATGTGTGATGGACTGAATCCAAAACCCCATCCCTATTTCCCCTGCACTGCTGAAGGGTAGGAGCTAGCGAAAATTGGGAATTAATTTGAGCCTGCGAATAATGGAAGGGGAAGTTGTTTTAAGATTTATTTTTTATTCTCATTGTCCATGATTTATGTGATTTTATTGGTAATAAGTTTAATTATTTTCCTCAGGTTGGGTTGGTTTTGCCTGTGATGCTAAGTGATATTTTCCTGCCCTTATATTGTCCACAAGCCTTTTGTAGTATTTCCTCTTCCTTCTCCTATTGAGACAGACAAGCTTTGGTGGGCATCTGGCATCAGCCAGGGTCAACCCACCAAAGGGTTGAGTTTTTAACTTTCTCTCTCATATGTCTTAGAGGTCATATAACCACTGCTCAAAAAGAAACACAATGTTCTTGTTACATTGTGAAAATCCCTCTGTTTTGTTGTGTACTTCTCGGTACTCTTCTTAGAAAAAGCAGACAGAGAGGGAAGCTCTTAAAGTGGACAGGATCAGATTTTCATTTTTCTGTCTATAAGTAGGCTTAACTGTGGGTCTCTGGGGGGAAGTGTACTCAGTAATGAAACATTACAACTGAACACACGGGACTTTGGCAGATTTTTCTTGCTTTTCTTTATCTGTTGACAAAACAGAAGTCTTTACTAGCTTTCTCACAGGTTATAAATATTTTTTGAAAAATTTCCTGTGTTCATACAATACTTTGATTCTTCAAAACTAAATTACTTATTTGAGACTATATTACTAGTTTTCTTTTGTCCTCCCTTCCTTCCTTCCTCCACTTCCTTCCTTCCTTCCTTCCTTCCTTCCTTCCTTCCTTCCTTCCTTCCTTCCTTCCTTCCTTCCTTCCTTCCT
>JAYDZK010000001.1:71656103-71687872 GCA_034509185.1 Euphonia xanthogaster
TTCCTTCCGCCACTTCCTTCCTTCCTTCCGCCACTTCCTTCCGCCACTTCCTTCCTTCCTTCCGCCACTTCCTTCCTCCACTTCCTTCCGCCACTTCCTTCCATCACTTCCTTCTGCCACTTCCTTCCTTCTTGCTTTTCTCTTTATCTTCTCTTCTCTTTCCTCTTTGTTTTTCCTCTTTTTTGTGTGATCATCTGGCACTGAATGAAATGCTTTACATTCAACTTTCTCGTGAAAAAGTACAAACTGGACAATAATTTATATATAATATCAAGTTATTCAAATGTGAAAAATTGGAGTAAAATAGACTTTGAAAAGGGTCAATACTAAGGTTCACACACTAATGAATTTTCCTAGACTAAATATTCACTATTTTATTGGTGGTGAAATCACATCAATGTCTCAACAACAGCCATTTCAAAGATGTTTAACTGAATCTTTTTTTTGCAGTTTGGACATGTGTTAGTAAATTAATCTTAAAAATCATAAACCTAACTTAGCAAGAAGAAATACATTATTTTGCTATGAGAATTTCCTGAATGACAGAGTTGGCTGTTTCTGAACGGCTCAGTATAATGCTAAAAAGAGTTATTCTATTTTCAAAGCATGTAGAATGTGACAAATGTGTTAATGTGTTTAGGTTGCAGTTTCAAAACAGAATTTCCAAATTTCTCAGATAAATTACATATTACTTTTTTTTTTTTTTTTTAATTTTCCCTTATCCCTAACTTCCCCCAGAGACATAGTGGGGGAAAAATGGCAGTCCTGAGATATGTTTTGGCTTGAGTATGTAACTGTATTTTTTCTGTTAAAAAGATCATAAAATTTTGAAGATCAGATCCTCAGTCTGCATAAGCCAGCATGTTTTCAAAAAGCATGGACGTCAGCTGAATGTGGATTCAGCATCTTTCCTGGCAACATAATTATCTGCTATTACTTCACTGCTCCATGAAAGTAACAGACATAACATATACAATGTTTAAAGAATCAATCTCTGACAAGTGCTGTTTTCAACTTCTGATCACTTTCAATGTTATCTGCTAGAAAATATGCTGAAAAAAAGTTCTTTGTGTTCAAAAAAAATGTACATACAACTGGAAATAGTGATTGCTCTGCAATGATATAATTTTTCTGCTATTGCCAGGGTGCAGTGTAGCTTTTTTCTTTGTATCTTTCAGACACCCAAGGATTTTGTTCTTTTCTCATTTGTGTTTATAGGTAGTATACACTAAACCTATAGCCCTTTTTTGAAACACCTATATGTCTCAGAGTTTGGGTGTGTCTTCTTTTATACATGTGCTTTTTAAAACCACAATAAAAATTTACATAAAGCCAGGTAAATTATACAACAAATTTTATCTTATTTCCATGGGAGTGAAGTAGTTCTTTTAAACTAGAGAAATAATACATGTTGTTTCATACAATCAAAGCAAACTTGGACAATGTGTAAATTTGTGCTTACAAGGCAAACATTTTACAGTAAATAAACAAATGACTGATTTTGCTCTGATAAGCTTCACTGCAGGTTGTAGAAAATTAGTATAAGTAAGTAAATCAGCAAATTAAAACTGTACAATGACTGTCCTACATAGTGAATTATAGTATTTCAAGTGACAATGGAGGTACCCCTAACTTAATGTAATTATCTATTTTCAGAAAACCAAAAAGGAGTGCTCTACAATTATGAAGACAATGGGGGAAGGGGGGTTTTATGAACAACCACATCTAGAAGTTTTTAAGTAAAAGTTGAGACAAGAATGACCAGAAAGTCTGAACTGACTCAAACAACTTCTGTGCATCCTCATTACACCTGTTTTCACTAGTCTGTTATCTGGTCACTGGTTTTCTGAACTCTTTCATTTTTGTGTTACTATTTAAATTGATGTGTTGTCCAGTTTTGGAAGGAGTTTTATTATATTTAAGAATAAATTAGGCTGTTTTCTTAAAAAGATATTATTATTACCCCAAATTTTTAAACCTGCAAAGAATTTAGAATAAACTGAATCTTCATACATTCATTAGGAATGAAAAATATTAAAAATTTGAAAGCAGGTATAAAGAACATTACTAAAGGAAAGAAAATCCTAGAATACAATCCTCACTCCAAGAAATCTCTGAATTTTCCAGTAAGGAGATATGGAAACAAGTGTGCAAACAGTGTTGAGGGTTTCAACAATAACATTTCTGCTATTTCCATAGTACCAGCCTAGAGTTAGCTCCTGATTTCTAGGTTCCTGGAGTTAAGAATTATGTATTTTTCTTCCACAAAAGGAAGCCTTTAGCTGCAAATTTTTTTCCCCTCCAATTACATTCCCTGTATTCCCACCTTATATTTTGCCTGTTACTCTCAAAGAACTGCAAATTAAATGTTTGAAACTCCATTAGTGGAAAGAAATAAAGACTGTCCCTTCCCATTGTAGCCGTTGCCAATTAGGTATGAAATAAATTTGCTCAAGACCTTCTAAGTTTTGTGTGAGAGAATATTTGTCCCATGAACCCTAAGCAACCTTAGATATTGCACAGATTCACCATTTTTAGGCATTCAGAGCAACAGGAATTGAAAAGCTAGTAGCAAAACAGATGGCATCTCTATCTGTGAATATCAAAAGAATGAAGTGTGATTATTGTTGCATTAACTGTCTCTCTCACCCATCAACAATGTAAAGGCAGGGAAGTTGAATTACCTGTATATTCCATGCTATCCAAAATATATTCTATTGGTTTTCCATCACACTAAAATTTCTCAGTAATCGTTCAAGTTCATGAGAAAATTCAGTACTGATCTAACCCACTAGGGCGAAATACATAAGGAACAGAGAAGTCACAATTTGGACTTCAGTTTGAATGGATATATGCATGTGTGTGCATATACTTGCCCATGTATGTGTAAAATAGCAATTATATGGATTTTACATATGTAACTATGTATAGAGAAAGTATATATATATGTGTACATTTGTATCTGCATACACATACACTGTAATACTATATAAAATATACACTGGAATGTAGTCAGCCGAAGAGAGCAGCCCTGAGGAAAAACATCTTAGGGCATTGGTTGATGAAAAGCTCAAAAAGACCCACTAATGCGTGCTTGCAGTCCAGGAATCCAACATCGTCTTGGACTGCATCCAAAAAATTGAGTCCAGCAGGTTGAGGGAAGTGATTGTCCTCCTCTAGTCTGCTTTTGTGAGACTAGAGGGTCTGCATCTGGCTGTGGGGGCTCCAACACAAGAAGGATTTGGACCTGTTTGAGAGAGTTCTGAGGAGGTCCAAAAAGATGATCAGGGGTCTGGAGCACTTCTCCTATGAAGACAGACTGTGGTTGTTCAGCCTGCAGAAGGGCAGGCTGCAGGGAGAATGTCTAGCAACATTTCAGTACCTAAAGCAGCATAAAATAGAGCTGGAGAGGGACTTTTTACAAGGGCTTGTAGGAAGAGAAACGGCTTCAAACTGAAAAGGTTAGACCTACATTAGATAAGAAGAAATTCTTTATTGTAAGGGTGAAGAGACAGTGGAACATGTTGCCCAGAAATGTTGTGGACAGTCTGGAGGAGTTCAAAGCCAAGTTTGATGGAGCTTTTTCTTGTTCTACTGGAAGATATCCTTATCCATGGAAGAGGGGTTTGGAACTAGGTGATCTTTAAGGTCCCTTCCATGACAAACCATTCTATTATTTGAGGAAATGTGTACCTCTCAGAAGGCAAAACCACTGTGTCTTCTGACATCTTCATTTAGATGACTTGTTACAGGAGTAAGATTACTATGAAATTTTAACTCTGAAGATTTCCCAAGCATAGTATCACAATTTTACTTTAAAGTTAGGAGTGAACATCTTTGCTCTGCAGCCATGCAACATTTGCAGATGACACTGTCTTTTCTACACAATTTTGTTTCTTTGTTTTCTGCTGATGCAAGGAATTGTTACTAGAGAAATGTCAAAGAATTCAAGAACATGTGAGTAAGCTCTTCTTCAGCAAGACGTGTTGTAAGCTACACTTCAGTAATTTAGCAATATAAGTAGGTCGATGTAGTGTTCACATTTAGCAAAAGAGGATTCACGGGTGTCACTGTTGACAGGAGCTGGGCCTTGCTGACAGCATACAAACTTAATCCTCTGGAAATATAGCATGAGCTTACCCAACGTGCTAGTCAGTGTAAAAGCCACAAAGTCTCAAGAACTTCCCAGAAGCCAAATTGAGAGTGGCAATAGCCACCAACTTTTCTGCTGGACTCCATCAACTCTCATGTGGGACAGAAAGGTCAGGTAATTCTTTAAAAAATGCAGTGATTATATATATCTATATCTGTAACTGTAATTATGTCCTGTATATCTCTGAATAAACCCCCTCAGCATCCAAGTCCATAGAGTATCCAGTGTCATTTTTGTCTTGAATTTGTCAGAAGGAAAAATTAAACACCAAGTATTATAATGTGTAGAATACACAAAACAACTTCTTTCTCCTGATATATCTTCCTCTTATATTTTGCTATATTTTTATAATTGCTTTGACTTTTCTGTTATATCCATTTTTTGTTGTTTTTCTGTGTGTAGACATGTGGCTAATAAGTACAAAATTTGCTAACTTAAGCCTGGCTGATAATCTATAACAATCAAATGCTCTATTTAAAATTAGCCATTGTAATGTTCTAAGAATGCTATCAAATGCTAAAAAAATGCCCAGTCCTGTGAATGTAACAACAGGAACCTACAAGTAATGTAGATTGAAAAAAAGAAAAAAAAAAGAGAAGAGGCATTTAAAAAAAAAAAAAAGGTCACAATAATGAAGTTTTACATACCTAATATGTGAGCACTAGGAAATTATATACCAATAGAAATGCAGCATTTTGACAACCAAAGACCTGAACACTTAAACATGTTTCAAAGCACTGTTAAGTGTGACAAAGAAAATTAAGAAATCAATAGAGAATAAAATTAACTTCAAAAACACTTTCTTAAGATTGCCTGGACCGACAGTATATATGTGTGAAAAAAATTTTCATGAAAAACAAAGTCAGCTGAAGAATGGTTGAGATAACTTAATAGTGTTTGGGGATGATAAGAATATTACAAGCTGCTACCATCACTAGCATTATCATCAACAGACTATGAATGGCAAAAGGCTATTTACCTATCTTTTTTCCTGGTCCCTATATATGTTTTGGGGTTTGTTTTTTTTTTGGTTTTTTGGTTTTTTTTACCAGATGAGATGGCACATATGGGGTTGGGGGACAGAGGATATGGACATGTGCATATTTCAGAAATTTAATCCATAGAACAAGAGATTAAACACTATATTTAAAGTTTCTACAAAATTTCTTCTCTCTATCTTCAGTCATTAGGAAGGAATACTGTGAATTTCACTAGGTCATGTTTCATTACAAGTGCTATTTCTTACTACCAGGAAAAGACTGTGCTGCAATTAATGCAAATAGAATCACTGATGATCTCAAAGGTGTTTTCCAACCCAGTTAATTCTGTGATTCTGTGATTTATTTAGAAAATAACTGATAATAAAATTCAGCATTTACAGAACATGGACTTGCATATCTCTCCAATGATTTCACTATTGCTGCAACAAAACTGTGATATATAAATGAAAAATGAACAGGAGAAATATACCGCTGCTGTAAATCATTAAACTAAGTCTAATTTTTTTAATTATATCTGTTGATTACCTGAGTTCTGATTGAAGTTATCTTTTACCTACTGAAAGAAATCTGAACTTATATATATTTTTGCCCATGATTTACACTGGTATGGAAATATATGGCACATAATGGGATATTTTATTCAAGGTAATAGCAACAGTGCATAATTATGATGTATGCTATAGGTACAGTCACTTTTAGGTTTTCTTCAGAGTACTTGTGATTCTAACATACGTGACTTCCTTTGTGCTTCTTTGCCTATCCTTAAAAAGCTTTTGCATTTGGAAATCTGACTTGTCCTTTTTTATGTACCTTGATGATGTACCAAAATAGTTATTACAGTTATAGGAACTATAGGTGTTCTAATAAAATACTATTATTTTTACTATTACTATTACTACTTCTACTAATTCTAACAACACTAACATCAAATACCTTAAAACAAAAAAAATAGCCCTTCTACTCAAGCATTACATTTTTAATAATAATAAAACTATTGAAAAATTATAAAAAATGTAATAATAACAAAAGAGCATTGAAGAAAATAATTACAAATCACTATATAAGATGAAAACACTTGAGTTACAGCATATAAAAACTTATGATGTTGATTCTTCTGAAAAAAAAAAAAAAACATGATGAAAATTTTTCAAAGTTTTGTGGTCTATTTCTTTAAGTTAAAATGTCTTTTGCACATTTGCTGTCTTTTAGAGACACTTATTTTCATATAATAAGTAGTCCTTAACTATATAACTAAGAGGATCACTTTTGAAGGTTGCTTCTGGGCAATTAAAGAGAACTCTTAGCACTTGAAATTAAAATTAGCACTTCAGGATTCAGAAATCTGATCCATATTGTTAAATTAATCTAAGAGTGCAATAGAGGCCTTACATAAATTTAGGCATATTTGATATATTCTAAGCATGCATTGGCACTCATTTGATCAAAGGAAGCAATAATATAATTTTTCTGATATCTGAAGTATTATGGCACTAGATTGATCTGTTCAGGCAAGTAATTTGAGATTTGATGTCCATACCTAAGCTAGGAAGGTGCCTCCCTTTACAGACCGTGACAAGAATTAGCATTTGTAGGCTGTGATTCACCTTATTCCAAAATGACTGTTCAAAATATGTCAGACAGATAATTTACTAAGATTATCTGTTTCACACTATTGATTGTACAGCAAATTCAGATCTAAATTATAAGCATTCAAATATGGGAAACAAATGTTATCCTCAAAAAAACCCACCAGACCAGACCTATTTGTTTAGTTTTACCTTTCTGAGAGGAAAAGAAGTTGGAAATACACAGCACACGACGAAATATATTTGTATTTCTTTTTATCTCTTCTGTTATTTTTGATTGACAAAAATAAATTGATTATTAAAGAAAAATTTTGACTCTCATTGAGTACAACTGGGTGACCTCTGAACACCTACATTCCATACTTGCTGCAAGAAAATATTGTGGTGTATCTGTTCTCATCATCTCATTAGGTGTTCTGGCCCTCCGTGCCAAATCATTCCTTGACCATGAGTTATCATTTCTGAACATTTACAGTTTGAATTTCCCCTTCAACCAGTCAGTATTCATAGCACAGAAGTTCTATTTCAGCTTGATCTAAACAGTTTTAAAGCCATACAGTAATCATAGCCATTAAGAATAAGTTTCAAGGTTTAAGAAGGTTTAGTTACCTTAGTAAGTACACTCTCTTCAGCAAGAACTGTTGGCGAAGTATTTACAAACTTGTTTTAAAAGGCAAATAAAAACCAGCAATTATACCATGCTGAGTATCAGTATGATATAATTGCTGTTCTCCTCAGATGTGTGGGTGTGACTATTTCATTTATCATGTCTGGCTGCTCCAAAAATTCCACAGTGATATCCATTCTGGATTATGGCATAGCCCTATGACAAGTTGATATCTTCAGTTTACTTTTTACGGCATAGCCATATGAGGAGCACAGTGGTTACTTTTTATAGTACTACTGAAACTGTGCTTCTAATATTTTACTTGTGTTGGTTCAGTCAGATAGTCGACATGGAAGACCTCAGGGTCTCCAGCTGTCTTTTATAACTGCCTTTTATCACAAAAGGATACCTGCTGTTTAACAAGGACCTTTAAAGATACCCTAAAACTAAACCTGTCCTTTATATGTTCTTAGATCAAGAACTCTATGGAAAAAGTTTTCATATCGACTTCTCAAAGCAAATCATTTATGATGTGCAAAAGTCTCTGAGGCAAAGCTGAGTGAGGTGAAGGCCGAAAAAAAACCCCAAAAAGCTAAAGTTCACAGAGAATTAACTACTGTTTCCCAGCTATAAGAAATTCATATTCCAAAGATGAAACTGTACATGTTCCTTGTGGATCTTTTGTTCTTCCTGCATTCAGCTCAGAATTAGTAAGATAGATAGCAGAATAACAGAATCATCAAAAAAAAAATTATGGTCATTTATGTAGAACAAGCATGCATATGAGAGGTAAGGCCAAAATGAAAATGTGGAGTGAGAGATGCAATATGAAAGATAAAAAAGTAAACTGAAGATGCAAATATTTTATATCAGTTTTAAATAGATTGCTTAGTTTAAAAATTCTGTCCCTTTTACAGTGACAGTGCATCTTGAAATTAATTGAAAGGTAAAAGAAATTCACAAGTTGCCAATGGCATTTTCCATTTTAAACATAGGGGAATGAGTTTGCCTGGTTGGTTGAGGTTTATCTACAAGAACCATTTTTAAGTGCGCAGTTATTTTTCTGCACACAGTTTAGAAAGAAGTAGCTAAGTAGTGGAAACAAAGGGTAAATACCTGCACTCTTTCTTTATCACAGAGAATTCTGTAGAAATATGATAAAATGTTCTAGTAAGAAGGAATATCTCATCTATTTGGATATTTCTTCACAAGGATAAAGACTAAATTCCTCTTGGTATTACACGTCATTGCTGATTCATCCTCTGTAACAGTTCAAATCAATTAGAGCAAAAGTGTGGAATTTCTTCATATTCTGTTTCAAAGAGGAAAAAGTAGACTTCCTTGTCCCAGAGGAACAGGTGAATTTTCCCTATTAAACAGGTGAATTAGGACCACCCATTTCCAAGTAATAATTTCTAATCAGGAAACACCTAGTTGATATGAGTCACCAAATACTCCAAATTTTCAATTGTACCTCCACTAGTTAACACAGTCAATAAAATACAAATGTTTCAGTGCTTTTCAACTTTTTTTATTATGGATTGTTTACCATCAGTAAAATAGCATGGTTTGTAAAATTGGAGTACAGTGAAAGACTACTATCATTTTCCTTAGACGGGAAGATATATCTGTGGAAAACCAAACATTTACTCACTGAAGAACTGCAAAATAATTTTCTGTCTGATAAGCGGACCTTGCCAATACAGTCCTGAATTTAAGAATGATCTAATTTAACTTAATAAGATTTTTCAGGATTTTTTCCCTACTCTTATTAATATGTTAGCACATTATTACTCAGACTAACAAAATATTATTAATAGTAAGCTTTTTAATTTCATATAGTCACTACTTATTTTGTTCTCTCTTGTATTTTGCTTACCGTGCTCCTTAGATCTTTAATTCTTTTTGCTATGTTACTTCCTATACTCTTTGGGGATTTAAGAAATATCGATCTCCATTAAAATAGTGCATGATAGAGAGTTTTTCATTTATAAGACTCTTCCACTGAGGAGAAGAGAGATATAAGCAACAGAAATAATTTTATGGCATCTTAAAGAATTACCATCTGTTATCTGAAGCACCACAGATGACCACAGTTCATACCAATCATGGCAAATGTCACCTGTGCATTATTTGGTAAGGATTTATAGGATTTCTGGTGTTCTCTGTGCATATGATTTGATTTTTTTTTAAGGGCAGATAGGAACGTATGTAACTCTTTATATCAAAAAAGATTTTGGGTTTGGTGGTTTGGTTTTGTTAGCACTTTTTGGCTTTCTTCTTTCTTTTTTTCTTTTGTTAACAAATTATTTTAATTGCACTAATTTATTTACCTATATGCATAGTGTGCATAGAAATAAATACATCATTATGATGCTGCATTTATAGTTTTATATTTTTGTCTTCTCTGTTTCTTAGGACATGCTCTCTACCTTTTCTTATTTACGAAAAATAAATTAACAAAACGACATTAATTGATAGAGTATGAAAAAAAATATAAGAGCTATTTCACAATAGCTGAATGATTGGTAGGGATAAAAAAAAAAGAAAATAAAAAGAAGAAAATCTTTATTAATTCTTTGCTTACTGAAATGCTTATTTCAGGGTGACCAATATTCCAGAGATCTTTTTAATTATTTTATTTCATTTTCAAGAGATTTGTTTTCTTTCCATCACAAAGATGACCTAAAGAATTACTGATGAATTTGGAGCTTATTCTTTAAAAAATAGGATTGAGTTGTTTGGGGTGGTTTTTGTTTGTTTTGGTTTTTTTTTCTTTTGGGGGGGGGGTGTTGGTGGTTTTTTTTTTTATTTCCTTGAGAAAAATATGTCCAAAATTCAGCTTAACCTAGCTGATGAAGGTCTGACATTAATCAAAGGTTTTACATGTTCAGATCCAAGGCTAAAAATCTAAGACTGTTTTGAATTCTGAATAAGTCTCATTTAGCTAAAGTAGGAAGAAAAGCAGCCACCCTATGAATTATTAGTGACAGAGAGAAGTAATTTGAAAATCAATTCAGTTTGCCTGATTTAAGCATTTTATTTTCCTCCAGCTCAACCAGTCCATCCAAAAAAGTGCCTCTGCCTTTCATGTGAAATATGATGTCTAAATTCATAATGCCTAAACTAGATCTTCAAGTTCCCCTTAGAATTTATGGCCACCTAACCAAAATAAAAATGCTTGGTTCATTTGCCTAAATGCAAATATCTGATATTATACAAGATATTTCAGAGAAGCTGTATTATCCATGCAGTGCTGGCAGATCTGATGATGCAAGACTGATGGAGAATTCGCACCTCTGTGTTGGGCACAAGAGACCAGGACACCCTGCTATACATCAGCTGGCCAAATTATCTGTTTGTCCTGTTCACACCCAGCAGTGTCTGGGGAGCTTCTAGGCTAGCTAAAGATTGCCATAATCTTTATTTTAGGGTGATCTGGTCATCTGTCTGGCAAGTTTTCCGAAGATTGATTTTGCTTTTTCTGGAAAGATAGTCAGAATCTCCTCCTTATAGCTACACAAGATTTAAAGTGTCTGAAGTTCATGAATTTTGGGCCTGACAAGTCCTAACATTAACAGATCCACACTGTTAAGTCCTTGACACCATTAAAGTATAAATATAGATAGGAAGTCAGGTATTGTAGTCTTTTCAGTTTTAAAACTTGTATGGTCTATTTGAGAATCAAGTAAAATTTTAGAAATCCTTTAAACATAGTTTTCACTTAGCTGAAAAGCATTGCTTAAATTCAGGCTGGAAGTAAGTTATAAATGAAATAAAGACAAATCAAGAAAATACAAAAGACCTCTATTGACCTTAAGGAACCTGAAAGCAATCTACAAAAATAGTCATAAAAAATTAAAAATGTTTTAGATGCATCTGGTTTATTTGAAGTGTTTAACTTTGTGTTCCACTTAAGAACTTAATCACTCGATATTAATAAAGGCAACTGCCATGAGCATTCTTTCTTCAATGATTTAAACAGGCATACCTCTCTCTGACTGCCATCATTGGCCCTGTTTTGTGACCTCATAAACTTCTGATAAGGCTTGACCAAGCCAGCTGAGTGGTAAAGCATCCCTTGACTGCACCAGTCAGGCCATGAAGAGCTCCCTTGTTTGTACCAGGAGCTTGCATGGTACAGATGGGAAAAACCAGAAACATCAGCTGCCTTGCCAAGGTGGGAAGAAAAGGATGGGCAAACATCTTTTGAAGCCTTAGCAAACCACACGCGCAAATCACAGCCCCGGTGAATTGGAGACCCAGTGAAATGATACTATTGTTACTGCACTTGAGGGAAAAAGCACAATAGTTAGCAACTTGGATTATGGCCAAGATGGAAACATAGTGATAACTGAAGTCAATAAACTCAGAGCCCTATAAACAGTGGTCCTAAGTGAGGCCCTTGGAGCTCTCGTGACTGCAATCAGGCTATGCCAGCACGTCCCTCTGAATTTGATGTCTCTCAGAGCAGGCAAACCTTTAAGTTTGCAATACTGAATGGGTCATTGCTAGTGATGAAGTCTAGGCTGGTATCCCCCCCATAAGCACATCTCCATAGTCCTTGAGGTGCTCATGGGAAGCATAAAAGGATTTAATGTATTTCACTGAACTTGAAAGGAATTTTTGATATGTACCTTTGCATGCAAAGAGGTGTACACATAATTTTATCTGTTTGAACTGAGTATGGCGTGAATGTCACTATTTCAAATCTACAGCTAAGTAATTTTTATAAATGTAGTAAACCCTATGAAATTGCTTTGTAAGTGTCAAAGTACTCAATGATTAAGTGTTGCTAAAAACTTTTGCACCCTTATCTTTGCATCCATATACTTTGCACCTTAACCCCCTTTTGATTCTTGATTTTTGTGTAAATCATTCAGAATTGCTTCAAAATTGATTTTCCTTTATATGCTTTATTGTGTGCAGTAAGTAGAGTGAACCTTGCAATCCAACTCTAAAGTTGCATTTCCAAAAATTCATATTAAACCCCCTTTTGACAATATCATTCATGGTATTTCTTAAAGCAGACAAACCACTCATTTTTGACACAAATGTTCTTTCTATTCTTAAGACATCAGATCAAGTCGAGAGAGGGGTTCTAGAAATTGAACAGACTGAGGTCTAGATTATAGGCCTTCAAAGGCACTGGTTCTTTTAGTTGTCTTTTCAGCGAGTCTTATCAAGTTACATTGTTTTCTCCACTAGATTTAAAATATTGACACAGAAACTCTTAAGGTGGGTCCCCTAGTAAAAGTTGGATTAACCCTTCAAAACATGCACATATTTACATATTATTGGTGCTTTACTAGTAAATGTTTACACTTGGTCTCTTTAACAAGACCTTTGAAGCACATCTATGAAACACATCTATTGCAGATGCAAGAAACCATAAAGTTCATTCCAGCCTTCCAATTTTCATTACTATCCAGCTATCACTTTGATATTCTAAGATTTTTCAAAAAAAATATTACTTCAGTCATACTTCCAAGAATGACAGCACAGAACATGCATCTAAGCAAATTAAAAATACAGCTATTTGTGCTGACAAATAACCATTCAACCAAGGGTTTTACCTTTAATGCTTAATATCTCATAAATATTATGGAGTTTTCATTAGTTGGGGTTTATCTCCTTTCTGTTTACGCAAAAGATCCAATCATAGCATAAATGTACTTGTGCTAAACTTTTATGAAGATATTAATGACACTATTTTGGACCAAATCTTCAGGCTATTATATAGTAAGAAACAAATGAAGGCTTGCATTATTACAGACTAACCCCAAACCATTTTTTTTCCACAGGAAAATATTTTTTTAAACTATTTTGAAGTAATAGTGCAGCAAGATAATTTGAAATAACTCTGTGCCTTTTATGAAACATCATTTTGAGGACACACTTCAAGCTATTAAAAAAAGACTCAGAAGATGTATGCTAGTTAGAGACTGTCTAATTGTGTAGTGACAGTGCATTGTAGATTTTTTGGTTGAAGAAGAAAGAGAGAATTTCGGGGGAATCATACTAAAAATGTGTACTTGATTTTTAAAAATTGTTATTTGTTGTCTTATTGTGGATTCCCTATAGTTATGAAAAACCTTTCAGATACTGACATCCTTTATAACTTTGCAGTTCTGTGAATGAGAACTGGCCCATACTGCAAAAATCCAATGTACTGGTTTAGCATACTTTTTCTTCTGGTATTTAAAAGCAAAGCAAAATTACAATTTTCTTAGGCTGACAGTGTTTTCTGTCAGTCAGCATTAGTCTCATTGCTTTATCTGACAGCAGACCCCTGGCCTGTCATGGCAGAGAAAATGAGAGGGGAAATCTTTTTATCAGAGTCATGTGAAAGCACAGTTGGAAACAAACTGCAATTTTAAATCATCATTTCTAGCCTGCTTTTTTTTTTTAGAGGCATGAACAGTAGAGGAGAATACGTTGGAGTACTAAGAAATTACATTGTTATTTTTGTTAGACTTACTCTTTTTGAAATTATTAGCTTCTATTAAAAATATGCAAAGAAATGTTTCATTCAGATGCATATTTGTAACAGACTAAATCAGCCTGTTTAATCGAAACAAGAGTTTTGTATTTGTAGAGGAATAGAAATTTTATTTTGCTGTGACAGATAATGTCATTATCTATGTTTTATTTTCTTTCTTTTTATTTTTTTAAATTAATATATTGACTATTTGTTTAAATCAACGGAAAATTACATTTACTTGTTTACCCTAAGTAAATAGAAGAGATGTGACTTTGAGCTTTGGGTTCTCTTTTATTCTTTCTAATATATTTCATGTTTTATTATTATTTTTTTATTTTAACCTTTAGTTACTCAGTTCAAAACTCTATTTAAAATTCTTCTCATGTTCTTCAAAGCAGAAGTTCTGAGAAATTCAGTACCATTGCCAGGAACTCTGAAATTTATAACTTAAATTTGAGAGAGATACTGTAGTTCTTAACAATCTAGAAGTCTGATCATGCTAGCCATCTCACAGGTAATGCAATGGTCATGGCTGTAATACACAGCATTTCACTTCCACTACCAGCCCTACTTAATATTCCATAACAAAACATTTTACATACACCATGTAAGCTGTTTTGAAGGTCGAGTGGCACTGCTTTGCAGAGCAACATCTGCATTAGGACTCTGCAATAAAATCAAATGTTACCTTCAGGTCTCTTCATGCTCTATCCACCTCCTGATGTAGAGGGCAACCCCTCCACCCCCCTTCTTGCCCTGTCCCTTCTAAACAGTATGTAGACTTGGATAGACACACTCCAGTTTTGGAATTCATCCCACCGAATTTCAGTGTGGCATCTAGGTCTTAAGTACATCCAATTACATCTAAGCAGAGGATTCAGTGACATACATAAAGTTTATACAGTGTAATTTTTGTTATGATGGGGTACATAATCTGGTTTCCAGAAGCCCCTTGCTTTCCCTTGGCCGTCAAAGCAAAAGGTCTTCACTGTCTAACATATCTAATGATCTTCTGCAGAAATCTGTAACACTTTCATGTATGTCAAGTGATACCAGACACAGATATTCAGGCAGCTCAGCCCCATGCTGCAGGATATCTGTAAAACCAGTGCAGAAGGGAAAAAGTTTGCAGGAAGGTATTAATTCTGTGTGTATTTTGTATCTCTGGTGTGTAACATCACTGGCTGCTGAAGGGTGATTGGTATTTACCGAAGAATACATACTGAACTTACTTATTACTGAAATTAGTGTAGATTAATCCCACTTCCAGGTTGACATGGAAAGGGATGTTTGATATTTTTGTGTTGCTTCTCTTTTGTTTTTTTTTGGTTTGGTTTTATGTAGCAAAGTATTATATTAATATCTCCAGCCGCTGGACTTTGGAGAAACATAAAAATGGAACCTAGTAAGTACAAAACTTTTTGCTGGATTATATTATTTCTTTTCCCTGACTTTGGAGCTAGAGTTTTATACATAGCGGCTGTGTGAAAATGCATTCCTCGAAACTGAAAGGAGAGAAAAACTGTATATCTATCTGCCAATAAAATTGAATGGATTGTGAGAAAATTATTAAACAGATGATAATACCAACAGTGGCTTGGAAGAAAATACTGGCTTGGGCACTTTGCAAGATAATAATAGGAAAAAAGTAATAGATAATGTTAATGTGTTCAATGGAGTAAATCCATATCCAGATTGGACCTCTTTGAAAAGAGTAACGGGTACAACAAAATTTAAAACACTTTCCTAAGAACTCAGCAATCCAAAAACCGGCTACTATGTTCTTTCTGAAGGGTGAGAGAATTGAACTCTTTTTAACCTCTGCTAAGGAGAAATTATGAATTGAATCAGTTTTTCTCCAGTACAAAACCAACCCATAATTTTCGGAAAACAGCAATAATATTAGCAAAATTACAACAGTCATATAAGTTACATACTGGATATATTTCCCTTTAACAAGTGAAAAGAGAAAAAACTGACAACAATTTACTAGTAATATTTATTATTAATCATGCAGCAATCTATAATTTAAGGATTTAGGATTCAGGAAACTGCTAGGTAGACAGTTCAAATGTGCAACTACCTTATTAAGGAAAATGTGAGGCAAAACTGACTGTAGATATTTCTCTAGAGGATTGATTTTATATCTGTTTATATAAATATATTTGCATTTTTATATCATACATATGTATATAATTTTATTTTTATACATCTATATATTAAGATGTTTTAGTATCAAATTATAGAGCAAAACCACTGAATAATTATATATTTTAAATATTTATAATACTTAGAAAAATAGTCATTACCACTGTAACTATACCTTAGTTTCCTTGTTTTTCACAAAACTGGAGAGTATTTTCCTTTTCTGATCTCTCGAAAGGCTTTTGCTAAAGCCCAAAGCTGATGGCATCCAATTCTACTCCTACAAGCAAGCACTACTCTCTGTTTATGCCAAATAGCATTTCAAAATAGCGTAATAGGGACCAGATTTTCCCTTAATGAATAGAATTTATGTCTTTTTTTTCACACAGGACCTTCATGTATAGAGGGGTAAACAGGCATTTGGCTAACTACAAAATAACCAGAAAAAGGAAAGTATATCAGTATAACCATGTCATCCAAAGTTCCGTGGTTCAGTCTATCCCTTACTTCCGGACTCAAACTAACACGTTTATTTCTGCCACAAAGAAAAAATTTATTTATTCATACTTTCTAAATAACACACCATTATTTGTAAAGGAGATGTTTCCTTTTTTTTTTTTTTGTAATCATTACTGTATTTTTTCAGCATACTATGAATGCTTTAAATAAACTTCAAACACATCTTCATGGGTGTCTTTTGTTTGTTTAATTCTTTTTTTTTCCCTTAATAAACTATGTAATAGCAACTTGGTTTGCATCACACAATTGAACACTAGGAAAACACATGATGTGGCATCAAGCCTAATATTCTTTGCATGCTTGAATGCACAGCACACAGTTCCAAATGCCTAACTGATCTCAGAGGTGATCTTCTGGGAATAAAAAGCAAAGAAGTATTAAGCACAACAAATAAATAGTGCATAGGTCTTCTCTACTTGATAAATAATAATAGCTATGATTTTGACATATATTGCATGTAATTATTACACTCTCTTTATTAATTAGACAGATAAACATTTTAATTAAGTGGGGAGAATAAACATTTGACTTGATAGTTTTTATTTCCACTCCACAAAAAAATTTAAGTGGCTACAGATATATTTTAAAATATGTATTCAAATACATATATTCAAATTAAACCTTTAAATTTTTTCCTCTCCTTTTTTTTTAATTTGTCTTTTTTGTTTGTTTAACTTTATACAGTGCACCAAACTATCCTTAACAGATAGGAATAGTTCTCTACTCCCCTTACTCTCCCTGGTGGAGATTATAGGTCATTCCATAAGAACGACAATTTATGTTTTTTTAGATTAGGCTTCACTTAGTTTAAAGATGAAAATTGAAAAATTCTATGTATATACATAAGTTATAAAAAATATGATGAGGTTAACGGCAGATAACCAAACATTAACTAGAGCAATAATGTTATGATAATAAACTTCTATGATACATTTAATTCATAGACTTAATTAATTGTAAATTAAGATTAAAATCTGTAATTTTGCATTCACATACTGAGTATTAAGCAAGAATTCACAACATATTCAAATTAATTTGCTTTTAGCCAACACTTTGACTTCGTTTTTACAGATTAGGAAAGACAGCAAAATTTATTCATTGCTAGCAAATTGCTAGTACAGAGAAGGGAACAAACTGGTATATGGAAATTAAATAAAAAGAAAAAAAAAATTAAAAGAAAATTAGAGCATTCCTTAGCTGTTTAAAAAGTATTGCTAATTTTTCATATTATGAATATGTTGACTAAAACGTCTCAGAAAAAGCTGATGTGGTTTGGCTCCAGTGGCACACCATGATTAACTGTAAGTCATTCTCCACAGTTTAGTGAAAGAAGGCAACCTATTCTACAGATCAAGACAAGTCTTCACGCCAAACATTTTCTCTCTGCTTTGTGGTTTGTTTTTTTTTTAATGCAAGATTTACAAAATACTTCCAGGAGTATATGATCATGTCTGAGATTCATTTCAGTTATATTTACCTCAGTAGAACTCACTATGAAAATAATATACCTGAAGATGTCTGTTTCAGAAACATGAAATTTCATCTTCACTCAAAATGCCTAACTTGAATAAGCAAAGGTAGTGAGTGTTTTTCAAGGATATTCTTTTTCTTCCTTTACTTAAGATTGGGAAGCTTTATTTTAACTATTTTCCACTTATAATTGAAGTCATTTTATAGCTTCCAAATTGCTTATTCCTTCTCTGCAAACACAAGCATGTGGCCCAGATTATTGTTGGGAAAAAAAAAAGTGAAAACACCCAAGTGTTACTTCTACACTAGAGATTAGAGTCAATTTCCAGCAAGATTTTCAGTTTCCTTGTCAAATCTGTGGTTAGATGTACAACTATGTAATTGTGCCCAGCACTTAATTTCATAATTATTACACCAAGACAAGGACTCAGGGACATTAGGCAAAAAAGGCTGTGTTCAACTATTACTTGAAAGAAAGATTTAAATCAAAGTATGGAGTCTTTTTTCATTCATTAGGGACATCCTATCAGGGATGGTAGGATACACTTTTCTTAGAAACAGTACACAAACATTAAAGGTAGAGTAAAAAAAATCTACAAAAAAAAATTATTCTATTGGAGTCCTAACAGGTCTGAAAAGCTATTAAAATTCATTTTAGTAGAGGGAAATATGAAAAACCTCCATGCTTGCAGACTTACATATTATCACTCATTTCTTCAGGCATGTTTATTTAAAAAATATATATTTAATATAATCCATATAAATAAATTGAGGTGGTAGTGCACTGAATCGTGATTTAGGACATATGCACATCTTCATCAGAATAATGATTTAGGACATAAGCACATCTTCAGAAGTGAAAGCAACAGTCAGCCATTTATTAAATTTCAATTACACACATAGCTCACAGTTGAACATCAGAAGGAAAAGATGCTGAAAGACCCATGATTTTAGGTAACTGGGTGTACATCAGAGGGAATGTTTAACTATAAGCTAAAAAAACTCAGAGAAAGTAAAAGAGTGTAAGTATTTCATAATCAGTCTTATAAATTTAGGAATGTAAAAAGAATGATGATCCTGGACTCATACTCCAGACCCTTTACCAGTTTTGTTGCTGTTCTCTAGACACAGTCCTTCATGTCGTTGTCTTTCTTGTAGTGAGGAGCCTGAAATGGAACTATTTTTGTTATCTTAAACTGTTTTTTTCATTATTAAATAATTTAAATTAAATACTTTAGTTTGTTTTTGTCACTTTTAATATCACTTTCCCCACATTATTTGAATTTTATTATCTACAGACAAAATAAACTAATTTGCTTCCAGGTTATCACATGCTTCTAACATTTCCTTTCCTTCTCCTTAATTTTCTATCTCGCATTTCTAGTCTTAATGATATTTCAGAGGCTCTTCATTTCTCCAGTCATTGCTTTCTCAACTTAATGAAATGATGCAATTGAGAGAACCGACCTTTTTTTACGGCACAAAACACTTAGTAGACAAGAATTCATGGTATGATTCGTTTGTCATGAATGAAAACTGGATACTAGGAAATCTACAGACACCCTTTCCTATGCCATAAGAGGAATTTAGCCTAGCACTTGCACAACACAACTACCCTGATATCTGAGTCACTAGATGTTTTTTCAAGATTACATTACATAGAGATTTTACTACTTCGATTGCCGGAATTAGAATGTAGTATTTCCATCCCCAGAATCTGTAGCCAGGTGGAAAGAGAGAGTCACTACAAATTTTCTTAATCTTCCTTGAAGATTAATAAAACAATTCCTTTATTCATTGGAATTTCAAACCTCTTCCCTGCATGAGAAAAAAAGATATGGCCTGTTGCTGACACTTGTGATGATTTATACAGTAACAAGAGCACAATGGTTGAACTTGAAAAGAAATCACAGAATCAATTAGGCTGGAAAAGACCTCTGAGATGATCAAGTCCAAGCTATGACCAAATACCACTTTGTCCACTAGACCATGGCACTTAGTGCAGCACCCATTCTTCCCTTAATCACCTCCAGCAACAGTGACCCCACCACTTCCCTGGGCAGCCCATTGCAATATCTCATCACCCTTTCTGTGAAGAAATTCTTCCTAATATCCAACCTAAATCTCTCCTGATGCAGATTAAGACTGTGTCCTCTTGTCCTCTTTCTGGTTGCCTAAGGGAAGAGGTCAAACCCTGCCTGGCTATAACCTCCTTTCAGGCAATTATAGAAAGCAACAAGGATCCCACTGAGCCTCCTTTTCTGCAGGCTAAACAATCCCAGCTGCTTCAGCTGCTCCTCACAGAACATGTGTTCTGGACTCTTTGCACTTCTCTTGGCATGCTCCAGAACCAAAATGTTCTTCCTGAATTGAGAGGCCCAGAACTGGACACAGTGTCTGAGGTGTGACCTGCCAAGTACAGGGGAAGATTCCCTTCCCTAGGCCTGGTAGCCACACTGTTTCTGATACAAGCCAGAATATGTGTTTATAACTAACCTCAGAAAGAACATTAGTCAAAAAAAGGCCAAGATCCTCTGGGCAAGCTGAAGTTTCAACAGTGAATTGTTTCATTCTATTCAGCCTCATGTAGGCCCTGTGTTTGAGGAATGATAAAGCCTAATCTCAGATGGCTCAGAGGAGAATACAGAGCACGATAAGCAGTACAAAAAAGCATTAGCCCTGTGAGGCAAAGCTGTGTATTTTTGTTGTTAACTTTAGAGCACTGGTTTAAACCTATTAATTATTGATGTAAGAGAGTGGATTTTTTTCTCAGCACTTAAAAACAAATGTGAAAGACATTAAGAAGCAAGTCTAGTGCTGATAGGGTTATACTATCTGTATTAAGAGCTCCATTTTCATTGGAAACTAATGATATGACAATTGAAAATACTTGAAAGCTTTTTTATTTGGGACAGCAAAAGTTTAAATTGATTTTTCTTGTCCACAAAGCTTTTGTGGTAGAGGTCTACTCTTTCAATTGTCGTGGTGACACCAGAAATAGGAAATCTGAAGCCTATGCCCTTTAAACAGCTTTGATCCTCATCCTCCTGGATTTCAGAAAAATGTAGGATCTTTCTGAAAAAACAGTCACATTTGAAAGAGAACTTCTCTTTCAGAAAACACCTGCAAGTGGTCTCATTCATTAATGTTCCTCTGTTAGTCATCCATTTCAAGAGGAATCGGCAGGTTGCCAGAAATATTGATTTATTCCAATTGTAGGACTCACAAATGGATTGCTACAAAACTGCACTAGTGAGATCAAAAGTTTACCTCATATTCCTCATTCATCAACATTCCTGTAGGCATAGGTTTGTATGGGGATATTTCTCATTCAAAGTGTGTAATAGATAATCAACACACCACATCAATTTCTGCTGCACGTAGGGAAGCTCAGGACACCTGGGGAAGCTCAGTTACAGAGGATTTTTATGGTCATGTTTACAAAGCTTACTGTCCCTTACTGAGAAAGTATGGAGAAGAGAATCGTCTTGTTTCTTCATTTGTCCTGATTTCTCAGAGGATCTGACATGGATTGCTTTGCATTGTCTCTTTTTGAAGAATTTGGTCTTTTTTCAAGTGACAATGCATGCAGTTCATCAAAAGAGCTCTGGTACTCCTAAGTTAGGATTCTAGCACTTCTTTCAAGTCTGTCTACTCCTGCCCTCAAGATTAACTGTAAATAGATATATGAAGGAAGAACCTCACAGCAGCAATTAAATTTTATTAATTTTAAAAATTGAGAAAATATATATATAAAATTTCACAATTAGCACCAAAATAAAGCTATTTGTTGCACTTATTTTGATTCATGCATGTGCACCATTCTTTACAAAATGTGTTACTTAAACACCACTTTCTACAGAATAGTGATTTGTCATCTTCAATATTGCAAAATGCAGCATTTAATCATTCTGTGCTACAGGCATGCTACATGTGAACTTACCATGAGGACTGGTATTGCTGCTTCAGTGAGAGAATACTGAAAATAGCTATCTATTTATTGTGTAAATTGAGATCATTATGTAACAGAACTGCTGAAGCAAAATCTCCATAGGCTAAAGAAATCAAATAGGTAAGACAAGAATTCTAATGCCCGTTTGATCACTGCAGATGCAAATATCTACACCATCATCTAATAAAATATGACTTAAAATGATTCTGTATTATTTGAATTTAATTTCTTTCACATTTCTGTTCAATGCAAAACTTTCAGATTTCTACCAAACTATTTAATATCTGCTGGGAAATTTATTTCTGTCAAATAATTTACAAAAATGTTGGAGTTTGCAATAAACTGCCCTTTGGTGGGGAATAGAAAACAGTAAAGTCTTCAGAAATACTTTCTGATGGGTATCATAAAATTCATTATCATTATAAGTGTACACACTGTGCTAAACAGAAATTGAATTTGTTGCAATATTCCCATAATACACATTTGTGCCAGAATAGTGTATACACTGCTTTGAATTCTGTGAGCTTTTGTGTGCTTCAGAGACTCTGGGGGTTTGATCACACTATTTAGTGTGAGAAAAGCAGTGCTATTTTGAATGAAAAAGAACCAGCACTTGAATATCTGGAACTCTTTGGGACTATTCCCCCAGCTAACGCTCTTCAGAATCAATATATACAGTATGCTTGAATTAGGATAACTGTTGGCTTTAACCATTAGTTTCCCCATTTGGTACTACTTCCTGACAGGAAACAGTGAAATATATTATTTACAAGAATTTATCTGAAGAAATGAGTATTTATATAACTATAGGAGCACTTGAAAATTAATTTTCTCTTATCTTGATGAAACACTGTAACATTTGTAATATTTCTTCAGTTAGGATGGAAATCTTGTATTTTTTCCTTTCTTTGTTGGTCCTTTTTTCTCCATCTCCACCTCCCAACATAATAAAAGGATGCATTTAAATACCACAGAAAAGATGGTTCTTCTTTGTTGGATTATGGGCTGGGGTTTTTTTTCACAAGATTTAGCCTATTTTTATCATACTATAACATTTGTATAGAGTCTGGCTATTAACAGGATGTGAATCAAATGCTATTCTTTTTGATGCTTAATCTTTGGTAGCATGTAGCCCAAACGAGGAGGTGGGACAGTTTTTGTTATGACATATAAAAGAATTGATTCTTCCTTTCATCTATATTATCTCTGTAGTTTCTAGCAAAGATCTACGAGATCCAACGTGACCTCTCCACTTACATCCTCCTTCCATCTTTTGGCCCTTGCTCCTGCCTGTGACTCCATTTCTTCCCACTTCAACACCATGACTTCTTGAGCCCTGCTGTCCTTTTTCCTATTTCTTCTCTTAAGAATATAATCATACTGTAATATCCAGCAGCTTCTGAAAGTCAACCCTTCCGTTCACCCTTTCTTTTCTGTATCACTTCTTCCCTTCATCAGTGAACTCCTTGAACTCATAGATTACAGAAGTTGCCTCAAGTTCCCTTCCTCTCAATCCAACATAGATCCTCCCTAATTTGACTTTTATTGTGCACCAAGGATATGCTAACATCAAGGCCTACAATGACCTCTCCATGTCAAGTCTCAGGGCCTTTGCTCCATACTTGAACTCTGCTGTTTTTATCATGACTGATCATACATTTCTTTTAAAAATCATGCCTTGCCTTTGCAACTCTGTCCTCTCCTCACCATTTAAGTACTTTGAGTTGAACATGTAACAGATGGGTCGCAAGTGGAAAAGAAAGGATACTGGGTTAGACTCCTAAAACTCCGTTAAATAAAAATATAGATCTTTTCTGAAAAAGACCCTTTCATATTGCAATGTGAATTTCTTAATGTAAGCAACAAATGCCTGATTATCTGGGGCTTTTATGTTTCTGTCATCTTCAGCAATTTTGTCTTCCACTTCTCTTTTCATACTGCTTTTTGAGTTGTGGAGGAATGGGAAAGGCAGGCAGAAGTATACTAACCCCCTCTTCAGGAGTTTTGGGGGTTTTGTTCTACATACAAATAGCCCAAAATGATCATGTCATGACACAATATAGAAGCTTTTCAATGTCACAGATATTGACTTTATATCAGACTTATAAAGAAAAGAGAATTGCTGATGCAGCTGAAAGAAAAATTGCTTACTTGCAGCTAAGTGAATATATATATTTTAAACTTTAGTCCCCTGAATGATAATGAGTTCAAAATTTGGACCTTGGAGATTAGTGAGGTCATATAACTTCCGTGTTTTCATTTTTTTAATGATAGCTGATTCTCAGTTTTGATCACTCTGACTATCCCCATCTATAAGTATTCTAGGATGCTGTTGAGACAGTTAAAAGTATTGCTAACAGAATGTCACAGTGAAATACAATAAACATAATAGTTCTCTAAAGTCAGAAATAACATAGAATTGAATTTCAAATACTTTTTTCAATATTATTTTGGTATTTCTTCAATATTTTGAAGATTATTATGCTGCAGTTAGAAAGATAATATGACACTTCAAAAAGAAGAAAACTTTATTCCAGTTAATTATTTTGCCTGTAATCCAGGAAGCACATTTATGTCTCTAGGTGAAGAAATAAATCTGTGTTTATCTTTGTACCTTGGAACATATTTACTTTTGCTACTGAATGAAATGGATTAATTCTATCTATTATATAGGCCTATTTAATTACTTCCATAAAAGTTCTGAAGAGAAACAAATTTCAGCTGCCAGAAAAAGTGAGGCATAACATAGAATAGTATTTTTAAGATTTGCAACATTTATTTTCATCATCAACATTTCCACTTAAAAAAATCACAACGTGGCTTTATAGTCTATAAGTAAGATATTTAGCATAAATATTGTTTGAACTCTGATTTGGTGTGACTATATAATAGGCCATAATATAAAGCATAAGGTGAAGAAAGGGAGAATGGCGCAAGAAATAGGATGAAAAATAAAATACAGTGTTGGTAAAGATGACTTTGAATGGTGGGACTAAGTCTGATTTTCAGTTTAAGGTGTTTAGTAAGTATCACACATTGTGGAAATATTGTCAAAACACTAATCCTTACCTAGCTCTTTCTTAGTCACTAATTGCCATGATATGTAGGCACGAGAATAAGAAATCTTGAAATAACATAAAGTCACATCTTTCTTGAGTCCTGTTTGTGCCTCTCTCATCACCAGTTTTGCATATAGAAGGAAATATTCTCATTCTTGGAAACTGTGTAAGCCTCTTTTCCACTCCTCTTATGTTTCTGTCTATAGCACTCCTTCGATTGTATTCTCTCTTTTACTCCCAAGAGCTTATCTACCTATCAAGTTGGCTCCATGCAGGAATAAAAAAAAACATTTACTGGAAAAAGAAATTCCAGGTGCAAAATACCCCTAAACATGCAAAACCAAACAAAACCAAACATGATAGAAACAAATAAAAATCCCCACCCTATAAAACAAACACCAAACCAAACTAAAAAATCCCCCCCTCTAAAAAAAAAAGGAGACCTATCTGCAGTGATAGGCTACTAACACAGGGTGTATCATAACTATAAATCAGTAACATCACATCATCAAAAGGAGCCAACTAAAAGCAGTTCTGGTTATATTTGCTGGTTCAAAGAGGTCAGCACAGCAAAAGATAAAGAAGTAGCAAACACCGATTCCTTTAAATGAATGTGACTTTCACAGCAAGGTTAAAAATAGAGACATCACAATTATCAAGCTGATGCCTGAACAATGTTTTAAGTCCACATTGCTGAAATATACATAGCAAAACAGGAGAAACAGAAAACACATTAAAAAAAATGGGCTCTATTTCAGCTCCTCAAAAGGTTTATACAGCACACCTTAAGAAATTTTGTTTCTTTCATAACTCTGTACTAGTTTGTAGGAGTAGATTTTATTCATGTTTTCCTCAGACAATATCTTTTCTAAATTCTGGTTTGTTTTGATACTAAGCTAAATGGTGGTCAGGACATTCCTCTGACTCAGATGCTAAATGATAAGGCTTACCTGTAACTGCACAGTTAATGTATTCTTTGGGACAGAATAACTGTGGTCAGGATTTTTGCTTCTGGTCTCTGCTAACTGTTCCATTGTACCTGGGTTCTACTGAAGACAGTAAATTGTGAAGGACTAAAATCATCCCAGGAACCATACTAATAATTTGACTGCAGAGACAGTTATGTCTTACTGCCTCATAACACCATCATCTTGACTCCATTAACCTGATGAAGAGAGGTTAATGCATTTCAGTGTTGTTCAGTGAGCCTGGAGGATGCATTGATTCAATGGATGACTGAAGCTTTGCAGCTGTACTGATGGTAATGCCCTGACAGATTCTGAAATGTCTGTGGGGCTTTTTTGTCAAGTCTCAACCAGTGTTCTTTTGCTTGTTGCTTCTTGTGGTGGCTGCAACCATTCTGGAATCTGGCAGAGACATATCTAGCTTGATGTGACTCTTCATTTGCATATATATTTATTTCCCTTTCATACATCTTATTGTCAAATATACAATATATTTCTGGACATCAATTTTTGATTTTCTTGTCAGTTAGTAGTACAAATAAGATCGGGAAAAAAATGTGCAGTTAAACAACAATAAAGAAATATGATTCAAGACTCATCTACAAAGAATTTAAATTTATTTAAATCCCAGATTTAACATGAAAAATTCAATAAAGTTAATTCATTTAGAATTATTAGTATAAATTCAAATTTTCTATGTTTAGAAGCTCAGTTACTTGTCTTTTAAAATTTTGGTTATGGACGTAAACAAATTCCGATGGGATCTCTCACACCAAAAATCATTCAAAAGTGTGAATACTTATTAAAATGTATTTGGAAGTAAAACTACCAAGAGAAAAGCAAAAAAAAAAAAAAAAGTATTCTTTGTTCAGGAATATATCTAAGGTATCTGTTAGTTGTTAATTCAGAAGACAAAAAACTAAAATTAAGTACAGGGAAGATTAAAAAAGGAAGGTATTTTTCTGTCATAACAGCAAAAAAATACACCACATAGAATAATTAATTTTTATTAGCTTCAATTTGTTGTTAATTTAAATGTGTTAACTGGATTTCCTAATGCTTGCACTCCAGATAAAATCAAATATACCTGATATATAGAAGTGAATGCATGACCTTGATGTCAATGTTCTCTCAAATTAAGTATATGAATTTGGGAATATGATGAAATGGAGGCATAGTGTATACATTTAAGTATATAAACATTTGATTTAGGGCTATTTGGAGTGTTTTGCCAGAATTAATAATTCTGTATCACAGTGATTATACTGAGTTCAAATGCAAACGGCTCCATAAGTGGTGTACTTGGGACATTTATTAACTGATTAGGATGTTTTGTAGGGCTACTTTGGGGATAACACTGTTATCAGATGTACTTTAAAGTACTTTACTTCCTGAAATTTGGCGTGAAAGTCATCTAAGACAGTCGTTCTCCAGCCCTTTAATTAAACTTGATAAGATGCAGAAAAAAAAATATTCCAGAAGAAATGCAGCAATGAAGAACCCAAAAATTTAGTCAGGATCAGTTGGAGAAGTGGGGTGGATTCATTGGCTCTGGCTTTTCTGCTTGTGTGTATGGTTGATTTCTTTTCAGTATCTACCTCATAGTCTCAGATATTCTATGGCTAACCTAACATGTTAATGGGAGTCTACTTCAGCATTGTAGCATACTAGTAGCAAGAGAGCAGTGATGGAAAAGACAGATTGACATCTTTATATTGCCTTTAACACTATGTTACATAGACACTGAAGACAGCAAGTATTAATTTTTATGCAAAATTCATCCCAGTATACTTCCCTCCCTTCCCCTCACCTCCAAAAAAAAAAAAAAAAAATTGTATCCTCCCTCTCACTTTGCTGACCTTGGATAACTTTCATGTTTCCCTTTTGATCTTTCCTGATTATACCACTTTATGGATTTTGTTCAGATCTTGAGAATATATCCCAGTTATTTCAGCTGGTTTAGTTCTGCATTTGCCGTCTAAACTCCTTTTTTTTTTTATTGTTGTTGTTTTGTTTTGATTTTCTAACTTTTTTCAATTCTTCCACACATGGAAATCAACCTGTTTAAAAAGTCTACTTCTGCATAATACCTGTGCATCTAACTCATCTGTCTCTCACCCCTTGTCTCTCTTAACCTGATAAAGCTAAATTCTGATTATCTCACTTATATAATTCTGATAAATTCACTTGAACCAAAGAAAAATCTGGATATTCAATTACCTGGAATATCTTGTCAAAACTCAATTTCTATCAAGTTAAGTTCATTATACTGCAAAAGTTAGCAGATAAAATCACAGATCTACTTATCAGTATGTTCCTATTGATCAAAAGCTGTCTTCAGTAAATTCAATAGGGTTTTCAAAGTGCCAGGACTCCATATTAACATTAACATCATCTGGACACTTTGCTTTTCATGTTAGCAAATTTTAATGTGAATTTAATTGCATTGATTTTTTTTATCTGCATTCTTAATTGTCAATATAGTTTAAACTTGATGTGTACCAGGAAAAAGGAAAGGAAATTAGTTCCTAAAGCAAATCCAAAGGTCTTTCTTTTTTATGTATCACCTTAAGAAAATTAAATGTCAGAAACAGACATAGAAAAAGCAAATCAGGATTTTAACTTCCTTTAAATGATCTCCATTTTCTATAGAAAATGCAATTGAGTAAATAAAGATTTTTTTTAGATTTTTTTCTTCTTCAAATTGCATATTGATTTATTATTCCACATTTTCCTAAAGAACTAAAAATATTTATTTCAAGACCATAGAGGGGAAAAAAATGTGTATATACTGTTACTGAGAGGGACACAGCAAATTTCTAAAGAGTAGTACTAGCAGGTTCCAAATATTCCTTCTGTTGTCTGTTGATAAGACAAAACTCTTAAGTCACAAAGCTCTAGTATCTCTTTTTTACCTTTTAATAAAGTGAACAAAGTACTTTCAGAATAGAGGAACAAAGCCACAAAGATATATAGAGACATTAGAAACAGCATTTTAAAATGAGATTTCATGCCAAATAAAACCCTTAATTTTTGATTGTTTTCTTGACAGGCTTTTTTTTTTGTCTAAATGACGTATGTAAGAATGAAACAAAACATGAATCTTATTTATTTATCTATTTATTTTTCTACCACAAGCTCTAAACAAACTGTTATCACAAGCAGTATTAGACTATGTAGAGCTAACCTACTCTGCTTGAAATGAGACTGAATAGAAGTAAATAGAACAATCTCCACTAATGTGTTTGCAGCAATTGTTTGAGATGGAAGATAAGGGCAGAGAAAAGGACAAAGTCTCTGAAAAACCTCATGAACTAAATATGAGGCTCAGTCTTTAGAACCCCATTAATGGACTGAATTGCATTTTTCATATCAGCACTCCTGTCTCTTCCCTGCTTTGTGATTCCATACCACAGGTTCACAGGATGAGTAGGTCTGTGAGCTTCTCAAATATCTCACCTGGCATACAGTCCAAGAAGTAGGAGAGTGTATTTAGACAACAGTTCCTTTATGTTACCCTTATAAACAGCTGTGCCACAGCCACGTGGTGCAAGCGCACATTCATTACAGGACTAGGTTCCCCTCACCATCACCTGTCCTGATGCCTTTATCATGACTTTCAATCTTTTGAAGGTGTTCAGTGTACGTATACATGCATAAGTACAATTGTTGGATGATGCATAGGGATACTTGAACATAGTTAAATGTAGTGATAATTTGCATCAATCCAGGAGCCAGACACATACCATTAAAAATTCTTCAGATGTTCTCACACGGAAATATTTTTCTCTAATTTTCTAATGGAATTTTCCTTTTGTGCACGTCAAATTATTCAGGTATTTATTTATCGGAGTGGAGCTGGGAGAATCTGAAATATATTCTATGACCGGTTTTAGTTTGCTATGATTCTATACTTTTCCTATGTATCTAGAGATTTTAAACATATTTGTATAAAACTCTATGTCCATGTTGTTGAATTGTCTCTCTACATTCATTAAAACCTAAGGCAATATTTAGAGTACTATTGGTCCATGTGTGAATGTAAAAAGAACGGACACAAGAAAATTCTCTGAAACAACGATTTGGCGTTGAAGGTACCTACCTACCTTGCAGGTAGTTTTTCCTAAATAAACTTAAAAGCAAACTGAAAAATAAGGATTTTGTCTCAAAACACACTGGGTTTTGAAACAATTTTGCTGTCACGACATTTTATGATTTATTTAGAAATTATGCTAAACATTTTCACATTTTGAAGTTTATGGTGATTATTCCACAGACAATATTCTGTTCTAGAGTTTGAATTGTCATATGAAAAAAATAGAAAAATGTAATCTCTAAAGCAGTTAACTTAGGCAACAGATTTTAAGGAGTCGTGGGAAGTTTGCAGAAACTCAATGGAATGAAAAAAAAAAAAGCAGCCAACCATGTTAAGAGAAATATCTTATGCCAGTAAACAGCATTACATAACATTAGCCTGGAGCTATGTTAATTTCAAAATATAGATGTATACATTTAACTTTCCAAGACATTACCAGACAAGTTTAAGTTTCACGAATATAACACTTCTACTGTTGCCTGAGAGTGCAAATGTTGAATTTTTTTTGTTTGTTGGGGTTTTTTTCCCAGACAAGTTTGATAGAAATTCTGTTTGGTATATTAAATTAAAGACTTCTAATAAAATGTTACTTTTACTTTCCTATGAATTTCTATGGACTACAAGATAACTTGCTCATTGGAAAGTGTTCTGTGTCCTGGGGGACAAAAAAAGATGTAATCATGCAAAAATTATTTTTAATTGTAGTTCTTTGCAATTAGTATACAGGTGAATGTAGAAAAGAGAAAGAATGGAAAAAATATTTTTGACACAACTTTTAACAAATGTGAAAGAGGAACATGGGGAATGCATAGTGTTTGTGATTAACAAAAACACAAGGAAAGGGAAAAAGTATGAGTGGTCTATTACTGTTGTGGGTTTTTTTCCTCATAATATCCTTTTTTGTTATACCTTATCATCTTTCTGATGACAAACTGAAATAAAAAACTGTATCCATTATTTTGAGAAATATAGGCAGTGTTAGAGGTAATAGATACAAAGGAAAAATAGATCTTGTCTGTTTCTTTCCTCACACAGGTAACTTCAGAAATACATGTTTAACTCTTCTCAATGGCATTTAATTTTATCATTAAAACTAGAACCTTTGCAATAAAAATGTTTTTAGACACAGAAGAAATACTATTGTATTTCAGAGCTAATATATAATATTAAATTTTCTGCTAAATTTTCTACCTAATCTCTTAAGGTTTTCTTTTAAAATACTTTATCCTTTTTAAATCAGCCTTGTGTGTGTAATGAGAGAAACTAAGTTTGATTGCAATGAGTACTGTGTAAGCTATAACAATAAAGCTGTAGTAGAACTATGTGGTAAAAAATCTACCCATTTGATTACACAAACATCACCAAAGGAATCAAATTTAAACACAGTAATAGTTAAATAATTTTACAGTTTTTTAGAATTGTTCATCCAGCAGAAGTAGCAAAGAGCTATGGCTTGCTTCAAACTCATGATGTAAGAATCCATCATATACTTTAAGTTTTACTGTCTATTCCCCTATCATCACAGTTTTTCTACCAATCTTTAAAAAGCACATATTCATGCCAATTTACTTTACATCTTTCTGTACTTCAGTTTTCAATTAAATACAACAAACATGCTTTGGTCTGTTAGTAACTGGTCTTTTTATTCTGATTTACTTGTTTTTCTACTTTCATCCACCCTCTCTCCTGCAATGATTCTTGAGCCTTAGGTGGAGCAGCTGTGTTGCAGAAT
>JAYDZK010000001.1:71700347-71749282 GCA_034509185.1 Euphonia xanthogaster
ATGGAGAGAGACTTTATCATGGCCTGAAGTCAAGAAGAGGGGGCAAGAAGACAAGAAGACAAGAAAAGGGGCAATTCAGATGTTTAGGTTGGATATTAGAAAAAGATTCCTCACTTCTTTTTTAATATCACAGAATCATGGAATCAAAAAATATGCTGAATTGGAAGGAATCCCCAGGAATCATCAAGTCCAACTCCTGGCCCTGCACAGCACTATCCCCAAGGATTACACCATGTGCCTGAGAGCATTTTCCAAATTCTTCTTGAACTCTGTCAGGCTGGTGCTGAGACCACTACCCCGGGGAGCCTGTTCCAGTCCCCAACCACCCTCTGAGTGAGGAATCTTTTTCTAATATCCAACCTAAACATCTGAAACAGGCCCTTCTCTTGGATCCTGTCACTGGTCAGGAGAGTGAACAGATCAGTGTCTGCCCCTCCTCTTCCCCTCAGGAAAGTTGGAGACTGCAATAAGGTCTCCCTGCAGTGTTCTCCAGAGTGAACAGATGCAGTGACCTCAGCCACTCCTGATACAGCTTCCTTTCAAGGCCTTTTACCATCCTTGTTGCCCTTCTTTGGACACTATGTAATAGCTTACTACCTTTTTTTAATTCTGGTGCCCAAAACTGTGCACAGTGCTCCATTGAGGTGAGGCCACCCCAGTGCAGAGCAGACCAGGACAGCTACCTCCCTTGTTTGGCCGGCAATGCTGTGCCTGATGCACCCCAGGACACGCTTGGCCCTCCTGGCTTCCAGGGCACTGCTGACTTGCATATATCTCTGTATTTACTGTAGGTGAACAAATAATAAAACCTAAATTGCAAGTCCTAGAATGTTATAAGAGTCAGGCTTATGTGAAAAGAGGGGTCCATTTTAATAGGACATTTCTCTACAGAAACAGCTTTCATACAAATAATTTATTTTACAGTTTCTTTTCACTGTAAATAACACACTGCTTCCCAGTCTCTTATACCAGAGCTAAGGAGCAGAGCTGTGTGAAACATTCATTTTTCACCTAGAACTTGTTGAAATGGAGCCTGATTTTTGAATTAAAATATGTTGTGCAAATTCCTACAATAAAAAGAAAATAATGTAGTCAGATGATGGTATCGAGGCACATGTTTTACCACCAAATTCTTTAGTATTTCCTGGATTTGGGAGCACACAGCACTCCTGATTTCAGACTGTGGTCATGTCTCAATATGCAGTCATGCATTATGATATTGTACCTCATCAAATCTGAAATATAAAATGACACAAGTATTAACTTATACTCGATATGTAGAATAAGTACACATTTTTGGATGCTTGCTAGAATAAGTCTTCTTAGAGGTCCAGAGGAGGACCATGAAAAAGATCAGAACATTGGAAGTTGGAACACCTCTCCTATGGATAGAGGCTGAGTAAATAGGGATGGTTCATCATGGAGAAGACAAGGTTCCTGAGACATTTTATTATGTCTTTTCAATACTTGGAGGGAACTTATAAGAAGGATGGAGAGAGACTTTATCATGGCCTGAAGTCAAGAAGAGGGGGCAAGAAGACAAGAAGACAAGAAAAGGGGCAATTCTTTTAAACTGAGAGAAGATATATTTAGGTTGTTCATAGGGAAGGAATTTTACTGTGGTGTGGAGTGAGACACTGGAACAGGCTGCCGAGAGAATCTGCAGATTCCCCATCATTGGAAATGTTCAGTGAGGTTGAAAAGACTTTGAGCAGGGAAAGGTACCCTGGTCCATGGCAGGCAGGGTTAAACCAGACAATCTTTCAAAATTCCTTCCAACCCAAACCCTTCTGTGATTCTATTAACTTTAACCCACTTAAAGCAGAGTTATTTGAAACTTCCTATAGTGAACCCGTTTAAAGTGAATCCTTGCTTTTTTATGGAGATTCTGCTTCAGTGACAAAACAGACTTGCACTCCATAAAAGCAAACCCTCAACTGAGTATATATAATGCATAATTTACACAGTAAGTACAGATATTTAGGAAGAGTGACAGCATAAATATATGAACAAATAAAGATAAGAGTTTATGTGTAAAAGTATATCCACTAATGCATCTGGAATCTGGACAAATAAACAAATTTTAAAAAGTTAATCTCTATGGCTGCTCCTCCAGACAGAGCTCCTTTCAGAGAACTGAATTCTCTTGCTTGTTCATCTTTGTTGACCTGAAGATTCAGACTGACAACCAAATTGCTTCCTGTCATCTAGGCTTTAACTGTTGTGTCTCTTCCTAAAAAAGATGAAGTGATACAGTATTGTTTAACTCATTCATTGTAAGTCATTGATCATTCTAAAGTAGCTAAAAATAAATAAAAAGTAACAAAATTAGAGTATTCACATAAGCATATGCCCTTTAAAAATATACTTTTAATTTGCTACATCCAGTGAAGTTCCCAACATGAGATGGTATGAAAAACTGGAAGGATGAAAAAAACTCTCAAAACCTTTTGGGTGTGAGTATGGGGGAAGGGATAGATCAGGCCTTGCTATGGTGAGGCAATATCCTGCTCTGCACACCGCACTTCCCAGGCCTGACCTCCAACCCTGCAGTGGCCACCAATCCCTGGCATACCAGAGAAAATTGCTCCACACCTGCCTATAACAAGAGTGACCAAATAAGTAGGATTCCCACGTGGGGGAAAGTCCCCCCTGGCCCAGGAAAGCCGAAGGGTACTTAAAGCAAGACATGAAGTAAACCTTTGTCTCTACTTTACCTTCTCTTGGGATTTCTGTCAGCTGAACATCACTGGAATGTGTTCTTTTCTGTATTTCTCTGTCTCTCTCTCTTTCTAATTCCCTCTTTTTGGAGTTTTGATTAACTTAAAATTGGATGAGTTTGGAGTTTTCTAAGTTGAATGGGCTAAGTTAATGCTTTGTGAAGTATTTTATGTTGATTTAATGTTGTACTAAACTTCTGCCAGAGTTCTCTGATTTTCTAGTTGCTAGTAAAGCTTTTTATTGCTTTGACTTCCTGAACACATCTTGTTGATATTTTCTCCATGTACCTAAATCAGAGTACATGAAAAGCTACAAGCCCTTTTGTGAGTCTTGTCGACAGAGTTTTCTGGGGCCTTACATGAGGATATTGTATTGTGTTTGCATGGTCAGGTTTTCATAGTGGTGGGGGCAGGGTGGGTACAGGAGTGGTTTCTATGAGAAGCTAGAAGCTTCCTCCATGACTGGCAGAGCCACTGCTCTGAGATGGACTAAGGCTGGGTCAATGAGAAATGGTGGCAATGACTCTGTGATAGCATATTTTCTATTAATCAAACTGATTCAATATTTAATCACAAAACTATTCTAATATTTTTAAGTAAATAATGTTTTAGAATAATTCATGTCTAATACACCTATCAAGTGATTTACTAAAGAGATTCAGAAACAAGAAAAAGCATTTCAATAATCCTATTTTTTTTCTGTAACATATTTTCATTGCTTCTCCCCTGAAACCTTTCTTCTAACATTTTGCCTCTCATTGAATAAGAGGCAATTAAAAAAACCATTCTTTACAAAAAACCGAAACTAATGGAATCTCTGTTTAGGTTAACAAATTCTTCCAGCTTTGGCATCTGTAAACCTTGACTGTACCAGGCAGATTGTAGTGCAACAGGACAGGGTAGAATGTCAAGTTTTGGTATTGGTGGGGGAGTACAGGAGTGGGATGGATGAGTAGGATGTCAGGTCTATAGTGAAGTGAAAAAAAATTTTTCTTCATGTTAAGCAATCATCTTATCCTGAGATGCTGTGGAGATTCCTCCATCTAAAATGGTCTCTGCACTTGTGGTTCCTTGAATCATAAGCTGGAATTCACAGCAGACAAGAAACAAGTTTTATTATGGATAGTTGAATTTGGAAGACTTCAAGATTCAGAGGATTTTTCTTTCCTAGTTCACTGCAGTAAAAAATAAAGTCAAATTGTGTGGACTTCTAGGCACACAAGGTTACTCTACCATGGCACAATGGATGCATGTGTTTCTGTACTCCTCAATGCAGCTAGTGGTGAAACTGAAGATGCATTCCTGATAAAAGCATGTATAACAAGCAATTATTGGGGTAGGCCATGTTTGGCTTATTTTTAGGCTTATTAGGATCAATCAGCCTCATTTTCCTGATTCACTAAGCATAACTGCACTCACAGATTTCTCAAATACTAGAACAAACTTCAAGTCTGACCAAGACCACAGATCTCTTACACAGTCATTATCTCTCACTGTATTGAGTTACCTGGTGGTGACACATTTGAGTCTACCCTGTAGTAGATCTCCAGACTGTGGTCTTCTCCACTTTCTGCTGTCTCCAGTTTCTACCAAGGCAGTTGTACTGTCTGTTGGGGGAGGAGGGGTGTCTCTCTCCAGATGTTGCTGTGATTCATTTACTACTTCCTGAATGGTCCAACTTGAAGTTTACTAGCTGTTCTACACATACACTCAGATCAAGTTACTCAGACATGCAGAAAAAAAAAGTGTGAAATATGATTAAGAAGGAAAGAATATGTCAATCAAACACAGGACTCTGTCAAACATGTTTTGACCTGTTTGATCAGACCCTATTTACAGTCAACCCATTCCTTTTAACAGTTTTCCTCATGTTTTCCCATGGTTGTTCTTCCCTATTCCACCTTACTATATACTTTTCCCTGCCTTTTGCCCTTATCTGAGACACTCCATTTTAAGGTCTGTAGAGTACCAAAATTTATTTCCTCACTGAATTTCATAGTAAATCCCAGAACCCTTTAGGCAGTAATCCCATTTGGTTTGCATGGTGTTTCAAAGAGATGCTTTCTTTCCTTGACCTTTTGGAGAGTTTCACACCAGGGATAATGGTCTAATCATTGTCCTATTATGGTTTTAGGGGCATCAGATCCAGTTACTAGGGTTCATGGTTCATCATTGTTCATCTGGTCCTAACTAGGTCTTTGTGTTTAACTGGATTATCTTTTAGTCACAAAGCCTAATATTCCATATAGTGAGCCAATTTTACGGTGAAGTGACACAAGCATTTACTTCATGTTAGAGCAATAACTCACCTCAAGACATTGTGAAGATGTGCCTCTGTGAAATGATTTGTGGTTGCCATGCATTCCATTACTAATTGAAATTTACAGCAGACAAGAAATTGTTGCTCTTCATGAAGAGCATTTCATTCTGGAAGATAGCACAGTGATCCAAGATTAGCACATTTTGTGATAATCAATCATACCAAGAAAGGTTTGTAGCAGCAATCATCCTCAATTGATCCAAACAGATCACAGGAAAGAGTCTGTGTGATTCTATGAAAGAAAGAATGTGTTAGAAATTACTGTACCTCAACACAGGGAAATTCCTTCTTGGTGTGTAGGACTCTCCATCAGATGTGAATGTGCTATATGCAGTTTTGGGTGCCACAATACAGAAAAGGCATTAAGCTATTAGAGAGTGTCCAGAGGAGGGCCAAGAGCATGGTAAAGGATCTGGAGGGAAGCTTTATGAGGAGTGGCTGAAGTCAGTTGGATTGTTCAGTCTAGAGAAGACTCTGAGGGGAGACCTCTTTGGGGTCAATATCCTTATGAGGAGAAGCAGACAGGCAGGTAAAGGTCTCTTTACTCTCATGACTAGTGTCAGGACTCAAGGAAAAAATGTGAGACTGAGTCAGGAAAGGGTTAAGTTGGATACCAAGAAAAGGTTTTTCATCCAGAGGGTGCTTAAGCACTGGAACAGGTTCCTCAGGAAAGGGGTCACATCACCAATCTGTCTGGGCTCAAGATACATTTGGACAATACTCTCAGGCACATGGTGTGACTCTTGGGCTGCCCTGTGCAGGGCCAGGAGTTGAACTTTGTATGAAAATATCAACATTAAAAAGGATTAAGCACAGTTTTAAGCCTTGTGAAGCATCAGAGTGTTACTCAAATAAAATGAAGTTCCTTAGTGATCCATGTGTGCTTTTGTGAATTAATCCTTCTGAAGGTAACACCTAGATTTCTGCATGTGCAGAGAAATAAATATATGTATTAATGGACTCACTAGGAAGTTCCATATGCTTACTTGGTACTAAGTAAGCAGAAGCCTCCTGGTCTCCACAAGCAAGAGGATTTGTTTCTATTCCATCAACAATATAAAGCAGTTAATTTAGGAGGCATGCTTTAATAGTTATCCAAAACATTAACCTGAATTCCCTAAATTAAAGACCCCATTCTGTGAAATAGAATTTGCAAATGTTGTACAGATCTCCAAAAGAGTCTCCTCAGTGGCTTGAGCATATAGAGAATCAAGGATTCCCTATAATCTATTGCTTATTAAGTAGGTTATTGATACATAGGAAACACGGAATTATTTTGTATGTCTCTGTCACTATCACTTCTCTGAAATGACGACTGAAAATTGTACAACCTACTGTGAAGTTGGGCTGAGGATCTATGTAGTAGAAAATATTTACAGACTGATCAGACGAACAGCTATTAGGGGAAGGATTAAACTTCCTGAGTAGGTATTGACATTTTGAGCTGCCCTGGAGTATCTGAGAAGTCTCTCCTGATCTGGTAATTATGCTTTAGAAAATCACCATGCTTCTGAAGCTTCAGCTGACTGTGAGGTAAGTTGCCAAAGGATATCTCAAACTTCATCCTATGTAGAAGAAACAGAGTCAAGCCTTAACTTTTAGATGAAATTATTTTTCTCATCCAATAACTGTGACTACAATTAGAATTTTTAGGCTGAGTGTGCATGTAAATTCATGTAAATGCATGCAATACAAGTAAGGATCCTTAATTGTAAGTGTCCTATTCCAAAACAAATCTCATCACTGGATTACAATTTTCTTTCAAAATACTAAAAGCAACACTGACCTTGCCTTACAGCCCAAGTACTTGGGCACATTGGATGATTGTCTGAGGGGGACATACATTCCATCACGTTAGTGATGGAATACCTTTGTGTTTAAAGAAAATTATTGTGTAGGCACAGTGTAGGTACTGTGAAGGTGGGATTCAGATCTCAAATGCTTTTCATATTCTTAAAGTTCTACATCAATTTTCTTGTGAAGAAAGTGCTCACAAAACACCTAGAAGTCTTGAGTTGACAGTGCAGTGCAACAGTACCATGGCAGCACTGTTATAAAGACTGAGAAATAAATAATTTTAAAATGAAACCATGTTAAATTACCTGGGAAATAATATAGCCATTTTTAATATAGGCAATTAAATAATTCAGCAGTTGATTTCTCAACTTTAATGCTCTTTTCATCTTGCATGTAGAGAAACTACGTATAATTGTTATTCCTAAGCAATTATATTTTTGTCAGGAGGATGTGAAAGTAAAACTTTAGTTTCTAAATTTTTGTTTAAATAAAGGCATTATTTTCTTGACTGCTACTACTGGATTTTAGATAAACAATAAAACAAAAAACAGTTTGAAGAGTCAGGCACCAAAACCATCTCAGAACAAGTTCATAAATAATTTCAACATGGATGACACTTTAATAACAAAGGCAAAATGGTAAGTACCAGAAAATAGTAAGAAAGAGAAATTTAAGAGATTTGGACTGCAAGACTAAAATAATTTGTGTGATCTTTCTTTATATAAAAAATTATGAATTTGCTGTGCAGTGTGTTCTACATATTTATAATTGTGTTCCTATGATGCATTTAAAACATGGAGACATTGAATGCAAACTAAATATATAGCTATTAGATCAGCTATAGATATTTGCAGCTGCTGTGCGATGTGATAAATGACAGTTTCTGAATAAAACTCTCACTTCCAGCTTTTAAGAGTTTTCCTACATTCAGCAATTATCCAACTTTAAAAAGTATTCAGATTGTTTTTGCCTCTGTCTTATGTCTGCAGCCAGATGGGAATGTACCTGTGTGTGAACCAGAGACCAGCAATTGATGAAAACTGTTGCAATCTGGAAAGATGAAGTTTTCTTCCATGAAACAGGTATAAAATTTTCTTCCTTTGAAGAGGAATACCCCAATGTATAAGAAAATGCTGTAGGAAGTATAGGAAGTGAGAGGGATTATGAAATATTTGGGAATGACTGTGGAATGTAAGTCATGAGCTAAAGACATAAATGGAAGGAATGCATCATAGTGATTTAGAGAAATGAAGAAGGACATCTTTAAAAGATTATAGGTCCTGAAGGCTGATAGAATTTGATATATTACACAAATAACCTATTCATATTGAATTAAAATGAACATTAGGGATGAGTCAACTTAATTATTTGCCCAGGAAAATTAATGTTTGTAGGAGAATACACACAAAATTAGGGTTTCTAATGACTAATGAGCTTGAGGCTGCTGTAGCCCTATTCATTTGAGGAATTTTGAATTCATGGTACTTCAGTTTCGATTTCTGCAACATTACAAAATAAAATCCACTTGCATACGAAAATGTCAGCTTTCTCTACCCTTTCTTCATTTTGAAAAGTGAGTTGGAGAAAAACAAACACAGAGACTAAAACTCTGCCTGAGTAGCACTTCCTTATCTAAATATAAGAAAAAATGGTAAGGGGAGCAGAAATGTCTGGATCACTGTTTGCCATCACAGAAAACCTAAAAAGTTAAAGCTATGTTTGCTTCCTGTGCTGAAAATGTTTTCCTCCTATTTAATCTCTTGTCTCTGACTATTATACATATTTGTTCCTAGAAAATTCTCTTTTCATGTGGTTTGAAGTGTTGTATCCTGATCTTGCAGAAAAAAATTCACACAGCTAAAGCATGAAGTAAGGCTTATGCTTCATTTAATTGTTCAATGTTCTACTTGCTAAAATGTGAAGGCGGGATTGATCCATGAAGCAATTACAAATAATTACTCCTTGGTTTCTAAGGCTAATGAGACCAAGATTCTTCTTTAAAAAAGAAATGTACTTGAATTATGCTGAGGTTGCCTGTTTTCCTTAATAGGGCATAACTGACAACTTCTCTTCAATCTGCCCTTGTTCTACATTACTTTTGCTGGGAGCTAGGGAATTTGTTTCAAAAATTGATGCAATAACAAATTAACAAAACTTATATAAACAAAATAGTAAAATAAAATAAAATAGTACATTCTCAGAAACCATGTACTTACAGATCTAGTTGATGAAGCAGCTGCACAAATGCTAAGGGTAGCAGAAGGAAACTATCAGGTTAAAGAGGAAGTTCCCTTTACCTGCACTTTTGTAATGTTAATGTGGGAATGGAATCACAAGTATTGGATCCAGATTCATATGAATATGAATCACTAAAGTGTTTATGTTCTTTAATGCTGACCTGTGGGTTTAGATTTCAAAATGGTTTTTCATCATCATTTTAGTCTCCCATTTTTAATTTTTTTAAATTAATCACATCTCTTAATATTCCTATGACATGTGAAATTATTTTACAATCTTTGAGTGGTATAAGAGATTTGCTTGAGAAATAACTGCCTAATGATTTCATGGTCTGACCAGAAAATAAAACTTGTTAGCATAAAACCAGTAGGAAAGCTGCAGTGAATACCATAGCAATTCCCAGGGCTAGTTGGAAAATAACGAGACGTGGTCAAGAAGAGCTGATAGTCTGTTTTTCTCAATGTATATTTCTGGGGGGTTGGCCCAGCATTGCTGTTTATTTATACATATTACATGAAGATAACTGAATTGAGATACTGGAAGGATACAGCTTCAGAGAAACAGAAAAGAAATACTGTATTTTAAGGAATGTATAATTCAGTTCAGTTTGAAATGACAAAAAAAAAACCAAAAAAACACTCAGAAGAAGAAAAGGGTTTTAAGAAAATTATTTATAACACAACAGGAGTAAGGGCAGAAATTTCAAAATACCCTATGTCAAGTACTTGCATTTAGCTAATAAAATTACTATGGAATAAAATTAAGAAGCATTAGAGTATGGCAACATAAGTTAACTAAACCAGAAAATTATAAAGTACAAAAAACATTCTACTCTAATAATTTTGAATAGATTTTAACTTAGATAAACTGATTATTCTGTGTGCTGCATGAATTGTTTTGTCAAAATACCTGTGACCATAGGAACAAATTCCATTTCATGTACCTAAAATCTTTTTTCATCTACAGGGAAAACAATGTTTAGAATGAGTACTTATAAGGAATTTTAAAAGATTGAAACTGTCTATAAGATTTTGTGTCTGTAAATACTTTTTGGGGGGCAGAAATGTACTTTGCACATGGTTTTCTGCAACTTTAGTTGAAAAACACTACCGTCTCAGGAGACTTGGAAATACCTTGACTGTAAATCTGAGACTGCTTTAAACATGAAGATACCCATCTCATCTACACTTCCTGAGAGACTCAATGCAGTATGCACATCCAGTCATGCTGACATCATTGAATTTTAAAGAAAAAATTGAGCAAGGATTTCCCAGTAGGTATAGAAATTACCTTAACATGAAGTGAAATGAATGGTACTATACGTTTTCTCAATAGTTTAATGTTTAAACTATTTACTCAAGGAGAATAACTCCTGATTAGTAAATCTGCCTGAGTTTGATGGTTCAGGCTAACAACTCCTACATTCTGAGGGGATATTCCTGAAAACTATCTCTGGGGTTTCACCTCAGTGGAAGAACCAGGAACCTTGGTCTCCATTTTTCAATAAACATGAAACTATATAAAAACATCAAATGGTTTTAAAGGGAAAGATAGGTGGAAATGAGCAAATGTATGAGAAAAATAATGTATTAACGTAAAAAAATTTCACATTTTCAGTGCTTTTCTAAATGCCAAAATTTATAATTATTAGACATTAGAAAATGAACTGCCATTTTCTATGTGACATCTGATGAATTAATATGAGAATTCACTTTCTGTAGTTTAAAAAGGAACTGAACAAGTGCTTCCATTTTGTGAAATTTTAACCTTACAGCATTCGATACAAATGTCTAAGCTTGAATTGTTCCATATCTTCTATTATTCTTTCAGCCTTCTCTATCTACGAACTCATCCAACCATGATTGTGAAGTACAAAGTTTCTGTTATAAAAGGATGTTCCAGCATCTTTCTGACAGGAGTAACCTTTCAGAATCTCTCAAGTTCATACTATTGTATATTCCTTTCTGGTGTTTCTGTAAATACATAGTCTGTTATGTATTATAAACCAGCAATGGTTTCCATAGAAACTAATGAATTTAGTACTATACTTAAAATGTTTCACATACTGGAGGAGTTCTTGTAGCTTTGATATTGCCCACATTAGTTCACAGCCATCAGAAATATACACATAATAATAATGATAATAATAATATTACTGTAAACAGTTGCTCTCATTGAATAGGACAAATGAAAAAACACAGTCAAAAGTGACAAAAAAAGTTTTATTTAATACCCTTTTTAATTAATTGAAAATATTTAATTCTGTGGCTTTTTTGTGAAATCTTAATTGAGTTACTTTGATGCAACTTTTTTCTGAAGGGAATATGCATAAAGATTTGGATGACAGGAAGATGGAGCTTGGACAAATCATCTAAATATTTATATATTTTTAAATTAAATATTAGTTTTAAGATGAATAGGAGTGCCTCAATTCCCTTAAAAAACGTGATTTTTGCATACTCCAGGAAAAAAAAAATATATATGCTGCATATTTTTAAGGTGACCAATTTAAAGCCAAATCAAAGTTATACAATATATATATTTAATTAATTGAATAAGACATTTGATTTCAACAGTATATAAAATATAATTTGTATTTATGAAGAATTTTTTTAGAATGTGTTTTTTTGTATTTTTGATTGTATGTGATAATTGCATTGTTCTTTATCCACAGAGTTGAACTTAGATGTGTTCCAGCATTGTTTTTTATCAGCATACTTAAGCTACTCATCTGTGAATAAATCTCAAATTAAAAAAAAAAGTACAAATGCCTTATCCTAATGCTTAAATCAGAGGAAATTGCTTTATTTCCCAACTCTTTCTAACTCAAGTCAAATTTGAAATGAACACTACTTTTTTTTCTATTTTACAACTTATGTTTTGTCAGGAAAATCTTTTTGTTCTGGATTTATTATTTTGCTAAATCTTCGAAAATAAAACCAGTTCTGTTTTTTTCTGTTTTTAAGACCAATTGAAACTATTATAGTTGAAGAGTACTTGCTTAAAGTAAGCTTTTGGTTGCTAGGAAGTCAAAGATCTTTTCCATTTGCTTCAATTGCTTTCTCCATGTGAAATGGCTTATTACACTAAGTTCAGTATTTTTCTTGTTGAAATATCAAACACAATGATTTTTCTTTCCACCTATTTACAATTTTTGTGTAATTCCAAATTACTTAGAAGTAATTGTAACTTGAAATTAAAAAAAAAAAAAGGTTTGGGTTTGGTTTGTTTGTGTTTTTAAAATAATCTTTTTTCTCTCAAATCAGGGGAGAAATATTATATATAGAAGAATCTACATATTTGTAATGTATAAAAGTCCATCTAATTGAATATAAGACTTTTTAGTAATTTTTATTTCTTTGTCATACACAACTAAACACATGGGACCTTCATAAAATCTGGGCATTCTAACAAGTTTGTGTGAACAATATTTTATTACCTAGAAAGTTTAAATGCATTTCTGAGATGAGAGAAGGTAAGAGAGAAAGAGATGCAAAGTACTTCTTCTAGAAATTGCTCACACATGTAGAAGATTGAACAGAGGAATCTATTCTATACTATGTTTCCAAAGCCAAACAAAATTATAACATCACTAGACTGTTATGGTTCATTTAATTATGTAGAAAATGGAAATGCTGTTATGCCAACCTATTATCTTATTCATTCATGGTATTAGAGTCCCAGAAAATGGTCTTAAAATCACGTCATTAAAAAAATGCAGCTTTCTAAGCCAGTAACAAAGAGGAAACTTATTCAGCTTCAGATCTATACATCCAAATGCCACTTTTCTAGAGTTCAGACATGAACAAGGCACTGAAGTTCCCTTTCAGATTCAATGGTGCTCTGATCAGCACCATCAGTAGTCTGGAGACATATTCAGCTGAGTGTGAATTTTAGACTAAAGAGGGGCATTTTAAAGATGGTTCCCTGCCTTTGAGAGTTGAATACTGTGTTTCAAAGAGATGATAAAAATCTCCTGAATTCAAAGCCCAAAAATAACTAAAAAGCATAGATGTGATGAATAACTTAAATCATAATGCATCTATACTCTTCAGAACAATAGAAAACACGACCATATATCTCAACAACCATTTGTTAACTTGGAAGCACAAGCCAAAACCAATAAAGCTGCCACTACACAATAGGGTATGCCCTTAAAATTTGTGCTAGAACACACTTCACCTTGTCGAAATATCAGTAAATGGATAGACATGGAAGTGTATGCCAGAGAACATAAAAAATTATATATATGAACTACCTTTGTTTCACATGAGGTCTTAAGGGTAGAATACAAAATAGCTCAATGATGTGAAATTCCCACTGCAATACTTTTAAAAGGTTACTGGAGAAATCATTCTGAATAGAAGTAATTATTAAAAACATACCACTGAATAAATATAGATTTAATTTTGTAACATGACATCCTCCTCATGGTTTCTGAATTGTTATTGTCATCCCTTATGGTAAGTCTCCTATTCTTTCATTCTCTGAACACTTTGTTGCTTTGCCTGATTATTATCAAGGACAACCAAGGTCATGGAGATGCAGAGCAATTATTCAGTAATTGTAATTCTTCTTGCATCATATCAATAGCTTGTTCCTTGGCTTACACCCAAATAAAATAAGATCTAAAGATGACTCAAAAGAGAATACAGAAGATTTTTGTTAGTGGTAAAACCAGTTAGGAACTGTGGTAAAAAAAAGCTTTTATGCCACAAACTCTTTAAATAGTCTGAATATAAAATGTAGTCATATAAAAATAAAAATAGGGCTATACAAAATAAATAAAGACATTTAATGTATCAAACAAGCACATAAGAAGCTTAGAGTTTGAAAGATGAGCTACAACTTATGTAGAATAAAATAAATAGAATATAAGTAGAGAAGATAAAATAAACTACAAGTATCCTAATTAACTGTGAAGTACATTTAAAAATAGGTGATACAGAAAAGATCAGTCAATCAGTTATGATGTTCTAGAACGTAAAGGTTGAGTTGTGACTGGCAAGTAGGATAGCAGCATAGACCAAAATAAGGTAAGAAGAAATTACTACATAAATTAGATTGTAGGATGCCTTGGTGAAGGTGTGGCATGTAAAGACCTAACTTAAAATACTGTTTTAACTTCTGGTGATGATTGCTCAGCTCTTCTCTTGCAATAGGTTTAGAAGTAGTATTAGACCTATAAATAAAGGTGAGGAAAAAAAGGACTCAGTAATCAATAAGTTTTTTTAGCTTCAACGTTGCAGAAAATGAGAAAAAAACCTATGAACATTCAGTTAAATATCTAAATTTGGTAAAAATATACAGAGAGGATAAAGATAGAGTTGTCAGGATTCATCAAGAAGGGATTTGTCAAGAACTGACTGTGTCAAACTAATTTAATTTAGTCTTTTCATAGAAAACCTGGCAGAGTTCATAAAAGAAATAATAAAACAGATTCACTTTGACTAGTGGAGCTTTAGCTTAAACGACATTTTTATAAAAAAAATTCTCATGAAGAAGGTATAATAACCAAGAAGGTGCATGTAAAATCAAGAAAGTAAGTTTTCATTTAGGTTCTCAGACTGTCTTTCTAGCGGGGACTCACAGCGACCAATGCAGGAATTTGTTTTGTTCAGTATTTTCAGCTGTAGTTTTAGGAGAACTGGAGAGCACACTTAAAAATTTCCAAATGACATGAAACAGTAGGGAGTGCAAGCTCTCTAAGTGTAGTTTTTGAATTCAAAATTATCTTAGTAATATGAAGAAATGGTCTGAAATCAGTGGGTGGGGTCTAAAAAGGATGACAAGAGGGAAAGGGAGGAGAGGAGAGAATATTTTAGTTGCAGTGATCATCTAGCCCAACTTCCTGAAGACTTCATGACTGACAAGAACTTAAATAATGTTGCTATGGTCATTGTCCAAATACCTGATTAACACTGACAGGCTTGGGGTATTGACCACCTCTCTAGGAAGCCTGTTTCAGGATTTGACTACCCCCTCAGTAAAGAAATGTTTCCTAACATCTAGTCTTACTCTCCTCTGATGCAGCTTTGGACTGTCCTTAGAATTGGATCATAGGGGAAGAGAAAAATACCTCCCTCTCCAGTTCCCCTCCTCAGGAAACTGTACAGATCAAAAAGGTCATGTGTCAGCTGCCTTTTCTCCAAATTAGAAAAACACAGAGCCCTCAACCACTCCTTGTGGGACATTTCTTCCAGCCCTCTTATGGTTTGTTACCCTCCTCTTTTGACCGGCTTGTTATACTGCATTTGATATAGTGCATGATGCAGTTTGCAATATATGCTCCGATTATTCTGTCAATAGAACACTTTTTATATTAGGATGCAAAAGGTCAAAAACTTTCTGTGATTTTTTGTAATTCAAACTTCACACATGTTTGAAAATTTATTCGAAAAATTATTAAAAAGGATCTGCAATCAGCATACATTGCACGATTTTCTAAACCTAATCAATTTTTCACCTAAATTTACGCAGATCCATTCAACTGATAGCAAGAAAAAATGTCAATCTATCACCAAACTCAGATTGGTGATATCAAAGAAATATAAAAGTTTATGTAATTTGTAACAGGAAAAGAAAGTCTACCTGGATGTCAGTAAGACTGCTGAGGGTTTCCCCCGTAATTTACTACTCCGTGTTAATTATGCAACATTCTTCTTAACTTTTTAAATATTTAGTCATTATCTGAACTTCATCATAATTCTCTAAAATGCATCTGAAATAATTAGTAATATTCTACTTTGAAAACTTTGTGCATAGCCACTTTAATAACTTAAGCTGCTGAAACTCATTGGTTTATAGGAAGCTTGCCTTTATGTTCTGATTGCCCTTTTCCCATTAAACTTTGGGAATCTATAAAGTCCATAAATTACAGATTGCTACTACACTAAATTTAATGTGAATCAGCAGACTCATAACAAATGGACTATGTAAATGTTTGAAAAACTCTTGCACAAACTTAGCAAGATTATACTACATTCATATGTTCAGTACTAGAAAATTCTTTTTTGTTTTAGTAGGGTTCTTTTTTTAAAAATTTAGTCCCCTGGTCATTACTGATAAGAATGATTTTTTTTTTTTTTTGGCATAAAATGTTCTGTATCATTGATGTTTCAGTGTGTCAATATTCAAATTTTAGTACAGGACACATTCAGAAATGTGGAGCTCCTTTGTTTAATAAAGTTGTAAGTCCTGAGACTTCCTGAACTACCTAAGATGGTCAGATTCTTGAAATTCTCATCCTCACTTTTTTTAATTATCATATTTACTTTTAGAAAAATGCATCAATTTCGAATGAGTTAAGACTTTTTTTACACATATTATTCTACAAAACTCAATGCACGCCATGATCTCCAAAGAATATGACTAAATCTTACAAAATGCTTTCAAGATTTACCTGTCTGTTCACACAGTTAGATTTAACTTACACACAGGCTCAAACCCCAAATGTGCATTTGCTTCTTGCCCAGTTTTGACGTGTGCATGTGTATAGTTAGGGAAACAAAAAGGCTGAGTGGGGGGTGGAGAGGGAGAGAAAAAAAATAAAAGAAATAAACTAGGAGAATTAAAACTCAGCTGAAATAGGGAAGAAGGGAATGAGGCACATACCCCAATTCTGGGACTGAAGTATTTTTGTCTTACATAAGAGCAACATTATAATATGGAAGTTACAATGAGAGCAACCACAGCTGGTGTGAATCTCTAAACAATTCTAGGTTTCCACTGAATCAATAAGCTGAAAGATACATTCCTCTCTAAATATACTTGTAAAAAAATTATTAGTGGTATTACAGCTTGGGCTGTGTGCCTCCATGGGGACCTTAAACAAAGAAAGACATCAGCAATTATACCCTAAATTGAAGTTCCCCATCCATCACACAAGAATTTGGATCAATAGTAATATTGGAGTCAGGTGTCCTTCCTCTCTTCATTGGGTCTTTTCATCATCTCTGGGTGGGGTGTTTCTTTTCTTATCTCTTAAATGTTGTAGCTTCTGCTGATGATTGTAGCTTCCTTAACTTCTGACTTGAGCCAGCTCCAGGGCACCTTCTACTTAACTAAGTAAATGACAACATATCTAGGTGAAAGTTCACCATCTCATGCTTCAGCAAATTTAGCTACCAGTGGTAAGCAGGATCTACAATGATTAAATAAAATAAGCAGGGTCTGAACTTCAGGCTCTTTTCTTATATAAGAACAATATCTAGGTTATCATTACTATTTCCATTGTTCTTCTCCAGCTCCTATGAAACACAAACTGTATTAAAATTTAAAGGTGGATAATTAAGAGTGAACCTAGAAAGAAAATACTTTTGTGAAGCTGGTTCTAACCTGAAAACCAGTATGGATTTGAAACTCCTACTTGCTAGTCTGAAAGTAAATAATTTCTATGTGTCTAAACGATTCTGCTGAAATTTTACTAAATGGATGGACTAACACCATCACCACAACATCTTAACTAAGAAGAAGACTGGATTCTGGGTGGGTTGCATTTTATTGTCCACATCCTTGTCGAAGGAGTGAGAACCTTAACGCAACTCATTTACTTCCTCCAACACAGAGTATTTATATTAATCACATTGAACTACTTTCCAAGTTGAACAAAGTCTTAATCATACTATTTTAAGGATCCCCTGCACAGCTTAAGAAAATGAGCTGGCCTGAAGCAGACTAGGCAGAAAATAAAATTTTTCATATGGAACATTTTATAGGAAAGATCAGTCTGCTTTAGATTGGGACTTTTTCAGATACTGCAACTCTAACAAGGACAAAAGTTCCTAACAAAGATATTTAAATATTTTCATACTTAAAAATGAAAATAATCATGTGTAGGAATCTAGATGACACTATACCCTAGCATATCCATTAAACCTCAGTTAAGTTAAATGGGAAAAAAAAATCACCCTACTTTCTTTAATACTGTAGATTCAAATGACTATTAGATGTTTCTGGTATCTATTACCTGGGTAAGATGGGTGCATTCTGGATGTGTCAGGCCATTACAACAGTTATTTTATGAGATTCCTTGCAGCCACAATGCAGCCACAGGTTCAATGGTATTTATCACACTCCAGGATTAGAAATACATAGAGGTCAATTTGGTAGACTTTGAAGTCAGAGAAGAGATGGTATTTCCTGTGCTTTCTTGATAGATTTTAATAACATTTAGGAATCTTTTGTCCATATCATTATAAATACCAGTTCAATTTCCTCACACTGCTTCTAACCTGGTGAAAACATCCTCCTGAAAAGGAGGCCAAAATCATATCTCGATGTAGAAAATGAAATATAGTCACAGCAATAATTGCACATCAGTACAGTACAAGAAACTTCAAAAATTGCCCATGAAATACCCACTTGCCTAATATAAATACATCTTCTACATTTTAAAGGTCCAACTGAATGAAGTCCTGAACTGTTTTGAGCTGGACATGGGACTTTGGTGTATCTAAACCTGAAATATGGAAAAGAAATGCAGAAGGCAAGGATCCCTCTATTTCAAGCAAAATGAAAAGGTGTAACCTTCCGCACACTTTTAACTTACAGTGTTGTGAAATACCATCTGCCTCTGCCATTTAAACATATATATGGAGCTAACGACGCAAAGAAGTGTGATACCTATAGTCCTCCAGTCCTCCTCCTGAAATAGTTCCTCATAGTGTGTTTGCCAGAGGTATACCAAGGGCACAAGAAAGATCAGTTAAGAGTGTTCAAGAAAAAGCAACAGAAATGCTCTTCAGAGACCCTTCCTTCAAAACACCCCAAAAAATCTCAAGCTTTCATGAATAAGATTTTTTTTTTCAGTTTTCTTATACATAAAATCCTTCTATGGAAAAAAGGAGTTCACCACATTAGTAGAACTTTTTCCAGATTAATACTCTTATTATTCTTATTTTTACTGCATAAAATGATGCCTTAATTCTGATCAAAAGTAGATGTTCAAGGGGTGAGTTCAGGAACTCAGACACCTACTTATCCACAATTATCTCAATCCTTTCCTGGCTTCAGGAAATCTCCAACTAACTCTCCAGAATGAATTTGCTTTAGAGGTACATCTTAATGGAATGGAGGCAAGCCATACAGAGCCAGACTCAGGGTCAGAGTTTTGTTTTTAGATCATCTTTTATTTGACATTTTAGGCATAGCTTAGCAAAATATTTTAGCATTTCATAATTATTATAATTAATACATTTTTCTTTGTTTTTGTTAGTTTTAGGAAAGTTGTCAAATATTCCTAAAATCAAACCAATCATCACTGCAACATGCAGAAAATGGTGTTCCTCATGAAACTCTTCTTGAGGGTCAATCTAAGCAAATAATTGTTGTAATTTAGGCAGATACATAATAACCATGGTCAGAGACACTTTTGCCTAGACCAGATTGCTGAGAGTCCCATCCAACCTGGCACTGAATGCTTACAGAGATGGGGCATTCACAACTTCTCTGAGCAACATGTTCCAGTGCCTCGCCAGTCTCACAGTAAGAAACCTCTTACAAATATCTAATTTAAGACTAACCTCTTCAAATTTAAAACATTACTCCTTGTCCTATTGCTTCGAGGCCTTGTGAAAACACATGGCAATCTTTCTTGTAGCTCCTTTTAAGTTCTGGGAAGTTACTAGAAGGCTCCCTCTATGCCTTTGCTTCTCCAGAGTGACCATCGCCAACTCTCTCAGCCTGTCTTTATAGGAGAGGTGCTCCAATCCTCTGATCATTTTCATGGCCCTTCTCTGGATACAATCCAATTAATAAAGATTTGACATAGAAATCTTTGGTCTAAAGCAAGACATAGGAGTAAAAATGCTAACATTTCAGAAGTCCTTCCTAGTTCTACTATTCTTTTGGAGTATAAACTCATTGCCATTTACCTCCATTACACCCCATGTATTTTCCTTCCTTGTCTTCTTCATAATTGTCTGATGAGCATAAAGAAAAAACAGTCTCCAAATCCACATGTAAAGTGCTTCCAGTACTGAATATGCAAATTATTCATTGATCTTAATTATGAAAGAGAAGAAGAAGTCCATAAAGAATCTGAATAATAGGAACAGTTTAGATTATTTGTTCATTCAAATCTATATAAAATTGGATTCTTGTCTTATGTGGGCTAAAAGACTAGATGCCTTGCTCAGGATTCTGGAGACAAGGCTAAGAACTATTCATATCCAGAAAGAATATATAATCCATAAGGTTTTAAAGTGCAATTTATCCTTTCAGGAAAGTAAGAATTATATGAAAAACTGAGAAGGAAGAGACGAGAAATACTATGACTTTAACTTCTGCACACGGTTTGAAGGTTAACAGATAAGATAGAGCTCTGCTTGTTTTGTCTGAGATAGAGTTAATTTTCTTCACAGAAGCTTGTATGTTGTTATACTTTGGATTGGTGACCAAAACAGTGTTGATGACACACTCATACTTTATTTATTGCTAAGCTCAGTTAAGTGCTCAGTTTCAAGGCCATTTTGCTTCTCACAACCCCTCACCAGCAAGGAGGCGGGCAGTGCATGAGAAGCTGGGAGAGGACGCAAATGGGACAGGATGAATGAATGAGGTGCTCTGTGGTGCCTAGCTTTCTATTAGGGTTAAACCACAACAGCTATTTATATTCAATCACTAGAAAATAATTTCAGTTATTCAAAATTCTCCCCATATTGGTGAGGAGGACTTCAGAGAAACAGAGGAAATAAACAAGTCTAAATAATTTTCTTTTAGAGTCAAAAAGGAGCTGCAGCCCTTTTTCACTAAATACAGGAAAAAATTAGGCAATTTGGGTAATTCTTCTGAAGACAAGTATTAAATTTTTGATGTTTTTCCCCATATATATTTAGAAATCTAAATCCTGTCAAGTAACATTTGTTATAGAACTGTAGAAATACAAAAAAGGCTGCCGTCCTTTGACTAGCATTGTGGGAAGTAAAGACAAGGTGTTAAGAAATGTGGAGTAAGCTAACCATGTAACTGACATGAGTTTGACTTGGAGCATAATGGGAAATTACTGACATGTTTCAAATGGTATGGGGAGGGAGGTGGGCAGAATGACAGAGAAGAAAAATAATTTTGGCAGCAGCTTTTTGGGCTGCAAAGATCTCAGAGTATGTTTAAGTTTAAAAAATACTGAAAAATTCATGCAGATTTTTTGGAATAAAAGCAAGAATCTGTATTACAAAAATTAATATATATCCACAGCCAGAAAAAAAAAAAAGTTTAGACTGCTATTGCACACAGATCATTCCTTTTCTCACTGTCCAATATTGTCTTATTGCTTCTGAGTATTCTCAGGTCTGTCTGAGTGCATCTGTTATCTTCTGTACTATATTTAACTCATAAATATCATAAAGTGGAGATCATGCATCTGTTTCCTGCTTACAGGGCTGTTTGCACTTTAAGATCCTGAGACAAGTTTGGGCGGGTTTAGTGTTATAGTAATACTTATACTGATATATTTGTCAAGAACAAATCAAGCCAAACAATTTTATGTCTCAGAAATAGGGGAAAAGAGATATTTGCTAACTTGTTTGTTCAGGGTTTTATTTTGTTTTGTTTTATTAACTGTAAGCTCATCTTCAGAATTTTAAACTAAATAAAACAAAACAAATCTTTTGAATATTAACATTTTTTAATTTTGAATAAGCAAATCTTGAATATGAAAAATGTTAAACGACTAGATAATAACAAAGAGAGAAATTCTTTAGAAAACCATTACATATCAATTATCTCAGCCTTTCCTGATATGAAAGTCCACAGAATAGTTAAGGTTGAAATGCCATTTGGTCCAACCCTCTCTTCTTGAATTTCACCAAGGATGGGGTTCCACAGTCTTTGTGGGCAAGCTGTTTCAGTGACTGGTTAATCTTACAGTGAAGGGCATCAGAGACCTGTCGTAACTCTATCTTGTGTTGCTGAATGCCAGTTGTCCTTTGAAGAAGTTTTATGTTGATCTCTGGGAGGGTTTCCATTACTAGGTACAATATGTTTTGTTTATTATGTCTTGAATTAACCAGACAAAGTGCTCCACCACCCACGGAACTGAGAGAGGGCTGTCTGTCTGCTAACCCTGTCTGTGTCCAGGCTTGGTGAGGCTCTCCATGATGTTCCAGTCTCTTAACTATCTTTGGGGACTGCTTCTGTATTTTCCCAGTATATCTGTATCTTTCTCGTGCTGGAGCACCCCAACTGGACACATAACTCCAACTGTGACCTCACCTGTGCTGAGCAGAAGTGAAGGATCACTTCCCTTGACAGGAAATGCTTTGCCTATTATGTCTCGGGATTCTATTGTCCTTTTTTGACACTAGGGAGCATTACTTGCTTATTGTCAGGTTGTGGTTGAACAGGAATCCAAGGTCTTCCTCGGTAGAGCTGCTTTCCAGCCATTCACCCTGTCACTCTTGTGCCAAGAATGACACAGGACCAGGCAGGAGACAGTATTCTAGAAAGAGCAAAAGAAAGCTTTATTCAAGAGAACCATGCAGTTTTATAGAGTGATACGATAGATTCTATTTGATTGGCTAGTTAACAAAAACACCTTCCTCATACAGTGTCCTTGAGAAGAACAGAAAGATGAAGTAGAAAAACACCACCTGCAGACTGTTTATACTTAACAAGTTATCACATCCTTACAACTCCCTAAAAATTCCCACAAGCCACGGCAAGAAACACTTACCCTTTCTCTCTCTCTGTCCCATGGTATCCACATCACCCCCAGTCAGTCCCTAACACGTGCAAGTGCCTGAAGTATTTTCTCTCAAGGTGCAGAGATTTTGCCTTTCATTGAGTGTAACCTCAGGACATTCCTTTCATTTAGTGTAACCTCAGGACATTCTACTCAGTTAAATTCTGCAGACTGTCCCTCTGATGACAGCACAACTCTCTAGTGCAACAGCTCCTACTCCTAGTTTCATATCTGTAAAAACTTAGTATGCACACAGTCTCAGCATACAGGCCACAAATGAGACGTGAAACAGCATTGGTTCTAGACTGACCACAGAGTACAGAATTTCTGACTTGCCTCCAGTTGGAGTCTACCACTGATCACAACCCACTGGACCAAGGCCATGAGTCATTTTTTAATCCACCTCACCATGCATTTACCTAACCTGTGTTTTTCCAGGTTACTACAAAGATGTTATAGGAACAATGTCAAACACTTCACTAAGGATAAGCCTTACTACAGTAAACAATGATGGACTCTTCTACATATATTCTATCCATGCTATATTCTCCATGAATTAACCTTTCTCAATTTGAATTTTGTTGGTTGCACACAGAGTATGAAATTAAATCAGAACTTGGTGTCAGATTTCTCTTAAAAAATTACAGGAATTTAATTTAGATTTCTGTACTGAATCAAGTATGAAGAGGATTCAAAATAAGTTATTGTCTTAATGACCTCACCTCTATGGTGTAATACTGTACTACATTCAGGTCACCAAATACCAAATGTAACAGCATCAAAAGGAATGAGTGGATGTGACTCACAGCAGAAAGCAAGGAATATGTTGTAAAATTTGTTCAATTTGTCAAAGTATTTAAGTAAGATTTAAGAGCATTCTAATGACTGAGTAATATGTTGAGCTGGCATAGAGTCAGCACTGTCTCTTTTTGGTTTTGCCCCTTATTAAATATGTCCCAAAACATTTAATTCTTATGTGGAAGAAAACCAGAAGGTGAATTTGTGAATAACAGAGGTTGCCCCCAAACTGAGAGACCATCTTTCTTTCAAGAAAGGATGAGAAGATCAGAAAGAATTGGAATAATAAGGCTAAAAGTGATAGCAATAACAATGCATCATAATGAAAAAAGGGTAATTCTAAGGTGAGTTTTACCAGTAAAAGCCATATTAAAATTTAATAATACTTTATATTTATGTCTAGAGAGTTTTCTGCCATTAAAATTAAATATACTCTGTCAGATAAGTAATGGAAACAGACTCACAACCGTTCAGCTTAAAAGTTATCTAGCTAAAGAAAAATGTGTATTAAATCCTGGAAATTACAAAATTTATGCTTCCAGGCTTATAGTTTCTATGTATTAGCTATTCTTCAGTTCAATAGAATATAAAATACAGGTAACGAGTAGTTTTGTTCATAGATGTTTTTAACTGGAACTATACCTTCAGGGGCATCTGTACTACATGAGCATCTGCTGTAAATTCTATACAGAATAGTGGTTCTTTCAAGTTTTGACATTTCAATCCAAAATAGAAAGTACATATTCAGTGGAAGAACCATGAATCTTAATAATCAAGAAAAAGAAAAAAAGCAATAGAAAAGGGGAAACTAAGAAGGAGCATGGGATTATAAGAGAAATTACCTTGAAGACAAATTACAGTTGACTGAGGAATGTGAAGTATGAAATTGTACAAAATAGATGAGAAACAGTCAATCTCTATGAAAGTTATATTAAAACTTAAAAAAATACAAAAAAATCTGAAACAATAAAAGCCTTCCATTTTAGAAAATATAAAAATAAATGCCTTCTGCAATATTAGCATATATTAACTAACACAAATCTTAATGCTCACTACTTTCTCCTGTCTCAAAATCTTTTGTGAATATTGCTAAAACTAACAGGTAGAAGAATGAGAATAAATTTAACACAGTATAAATATTAGAATATTACTTTGTAAACATGGAATAGAGGTCCATTGTGTCTTGCTGCATTTTATGAGTGAATTTTTGTTTTGATTTATTTCCAACACTAGCAATGATGTAGGAAAGAAAAATTTTAAAAAACCAAAAATCCAAGTAAGGCAGAATGTGATGAAAATAAATTTGTGTGGGAATATTTGGAACAACAATAAGTGACACAAAGCTTGGAACCTAACAAAATGGAACTAAAAATACTAGATTAAATTGCTTCTGAACTATAAAGAAATAGTTTAAACATAGGGTTTTTGTTTTCTTTTTTGTTTGTTTGTTTGTTTTTTAATGTTTTATTAGGAATGGTGTTCTGAAGTAACAAAATATGACTTCATTTGTGAGGCTGCTTTGAAGATCAAATGGAAAACAGAGCTACTTAATTATATAAAAAATGGAAAAGGAGGATTGTAATTTTTACTTTTTGGTACAAATAAGATTGTGATTTTTACTTTTGGGTTCCTGCTGTGACTTTATTCTGGCTAAAATAATGTACACTGGTAGTTTACTGGAACTCAAGTAAGTCGCGTACTTAATAATCTAATCCAGTGAAGTGAATTTCATTCTTTGTGAAATGTTAATTACACACTAAAAGATATCTATTACTTAGCAAAATTACAAAAATTACATTAATCTATAATAGTAAATGTTAACAAATTGAACACAGCTGCTGGTATATGAAGGTATAATAAATATTTTATAAATATTACATGAAATACCATAAATAATTAAATAAATAATAGTAATGAATATTATGTAGCATTTTTAAATGTTTGGTTATATTTAGAAATTGTAATATGCTGAAGCTTTCCTAAAAACATGCTCAGACAAATGAGATCTTCATTCTATCTGTCAAGCTCTAATTCATTAAATTATTCTGATTTGCTATCAAGCAAAACCAGGTAGTTTTTTTTTAGGGGGAGGGTTTCCAAAGGTTCTAGACTTCATCTACTGAACTCTACTGATTCAGATATGTCTGGGAAAGAAAAAAAATGAGAGAATCTCTAAATGTATTCCCTTTTAATGCACCAAAGGCAGGAAAGTAAAAAGGTGATAATGCAGTTTAGACAATTGACTACTAATTGGCTTTAGACATCAAGAAAGTAAGGGACATTGGCTTGAGGTTACAGGGCCAGCAAAGTCATTGTCTGTTAATGTCAAATATCTGTCAGAGACTAAAATGTTATGGTTCATAGCTTAAACATTGTTATGAAGGAGTTTTAGCCATTATGGCAAAATTGTTTAAAGAAGCTATGGCCACTGAAGCCCTTCCCTCCCTGAAGATGTGTTCTAAGAGGAACTTTGGACTGTGAGCTAAGCCACCTGAGGGAATTCAAGATAACACACTATTGTTCAATCACCTTAGATCTAGGAAGAACAAAAAAAGGGTGAGGGAGAATAATGCATCAACAAGAAAGCCAAACACAGAGCTGTGCTGAGAATCATCTCAGGCTGAATTTGGTGTTGGTGAGGCCACAGCCCACAGACTCATTTACTGAGGGCACATTTACACAGACTCCCCGCTAGCTGAGGGGAGAGGAGGAGGTTTCGGGTGTGTGTGGTGTAACCTCTGGTGAGAGGTGCTCTGAACACCCATCCTCCCTTACACAATCCAGTCCAGCTACGGAACCCGCAACCCTGGAAAGGCCACATCCATGGGTTTCACATGAGAGGCATAGGAAGGCGTGTCATAATCTTTTAAAGACCACCTAAGTTCTCCCCAGACTTATTCCTGAGGCTTTGTATTGCAGGACTGCACGTAATGCTAAGTGATGCAACTGATCCAGAGTGCTGCAAGAGACTGAGTCAAACTGCCCTCCCCGCTGACACCCCCAAGGGGAGGTACCTGAGCATTCCCACCTGAAAAGTATATTAATCAATTGGATTCAAAGCTTTCTTGGAGGACCAACACCACCAAGAAGACCAGCTGGTTAAATAAATAGAATAACATTCTCAGTCACCCTCTACTATGCATTAAGGTGCTTAAATTTGAATTAAAATGAAGTTGCCATTTAAAGAAATAATGAATAATGTATGTCTTTATATGGCTTTTTAACCCCAAGGAACTTTTGTCTGAATTTAGAGTGGAAGTGTGGAGCAGAAGGTGGATACAGCAATTGTATAAATAAGTAGCTTTCGCCTAGTAGTGGTAACAACAGAGAAAAGAGTATGGAAAAGATAACATATTCATGCAGAAGAAAAGATAATCAATATTCTGAAAAATGAGGTGATAAACAGCAAAAAATATAAGAAGTAAACCCACTTATGAGTAATATCAATCACAAAATCATTATGTAGCTTTTCCAATCTCATATATGATACATAGAATAAAGCTAAAGATTTATTTAAGAAAACATGTCCACTATTATGCATTAGTAACTGGATGAAGTTTAATACCATTGTTGTGGGGTCTTTTTTATGTGTCTTTATTCTTTAAACAATTCTCCCTGAAAAGATGAAAACCTAGCATAATTCACTTAAAAAAAAATGAAACATAGCTGTTTGTTCAGAAATACTCTAGTCTAATTTTTAATAAATGTCCTTTAAAAAAATATGACCAAGTATATAGATGGATATTTGGAAAATGCACATTTACTGGTGTGATTTATGCCATTGATGCAAGCAAAAGAAAATTTTAGTTTTCTAAAATAATACCAGATTTATAAATAAATCAAATTTAAATTTACTAGTGAAAAAATAATGGAGGATTTAGTACATATGGTGTGGCTTATAAGGCATTTCTATAGATGAGGTGGAATTCTTCAAGACAGCTAACAGAAGAGGATATATTTCATTTAAGTTAAATTCTTCATTAGTTGAAACTAGCAGAACCAATCTAACACTTTGATGCAGAGCTTTGTAATAGTGAGACTAAAAATTATTTAATCTTAATTATTTAATCTTAATATAGTAGCTTCTCTAAAGAAAGTACTCTAAATAATATCTTAAAGGTTAACTTTTACTGCTTTATTAATTTTCTTAGTTAATTCTTGCTATCAGTAATTTACTTCCAGTAAAAACAAAAGTATACTTTGAAAAGCCTATTTGTGTGTTCTAGCACTGCTATGGATGGTGATGGTCAGGCCTGACCAGACACCAGCAATTTCCAATAAGTCCTGTACAAGACCAAGCCACCTTCCTGGCTGCCCTTTGTTTTTCCAGGGTTTTAGAACTTGCCTTCTGGTATTTTCTTTCAAGAATCCTTGAGGTAGTAATGATCCCTCTCACCAGTCCCACCACTAGATGTACCTGCAATTTTCTTATCTTGAAGAAAGCTTTCTCACTACTCACTCAGCAGCCCAAGTCCCCATAACGTATCTGCACAGTATCAGAGCTGGGCCTGGTACAGCCATGATAGTAACAAATCATTCTTTGGTGTTTTTTTCTTTTCTTCTGGTGTTTTTTTCTTTTCTTCTTCTTCTTTTTTTTTTTTTTTCCTTTTTCCCTAATTGGATGGTCAGCTTTGGGCTCTTCTATGGGCTCTTTGCAGTAAAATAGAAAGATATTCAGATTATGGTTCACCTCATGACTAGTTATGTCTGACTTAGAGTAAGAAAACTGCTGTCTGGTAGCTAATGTTGACTACCCAAACACAGCTGACCACATTTCATCAGATGATTTGTATTTCTGAGAAAACAGAGTGAAATGGTTGGAGATCATCAAACAGTCACTCTCAGAATAGGTGTCTCCCCTGTAAACGGGATAGAGATACTCATAAAAGTGAGAGGAGAGGTGTTAGCATGTCAGCCAAAAGACCTACTAAGGGATCCCAGTAAGGATCCCTTAGGATCCCAAAGGATTCCAGTAATAGGCGAATATTATTTTAGGTAGGGATAAGAGGGAGAGAGTTGTGTGGTGAAGTGGAAGAGTACTCATGGAATCATGGGAAGGGTGATTTCCAGTTTATCCTGTCACCTGTGTATTGATAGCCATTAGCAAGGGGTGAATATGCATCCTTGCTCTGTATTCAAGAATCTGAAATAGGGAAACTCACAACATTTTTTAAGAAGCCCTGAGCCAACAATGCAGTAGTGTTCCATGTAGCTGTGTTTCATAATGCTGAATAGGACATGCATCCTAAGAGACGGTTTATTGAAGAAAAGTGAATTAAAATGTATATTTAAGTGATATATGACTGGATTCCCTTAACATTCTTTAGCCATTCATAAAAATTCCACACACAGTTGATTAAATTAATTTTATTTTTTTTTATTGGAAAGAGGCAATACTGAAAGGAAAGTGCAGTGTTGGTTTCATGGCAAACAATGACATTCTACAGTCATTTGAGTGAAAAAAAAAATTACAGTTTTTATATTACTAATTATTGCAAATACTTAAAACTTAAAACATTAATTTGAAAATTTACTAAAGTCAACTAGCCAAGAAGGTCAAAATAATATTACTGTTAAAAACTGCGGAAACATAAATTAATTTTTTAAGTAATTCTGTCTTGCCTATAAGAAAAAAAATAGTTAAAAATTAATAAACTGACCTACTCTAAATTCTGTAAGTGAAACCAGCATCTGTACAGTTAGATAAATATATTTATCTCTTATTTTTATGGATGTCTCCTTCACTTTCTTATTATTCAACCTTTTCCTTCACTGGCTTTTATGGTTTCCTGATAATAATTCTACAGAAGTGTGTGAAAAACCTTATACATAAAAGTCTGAAAAACTTTAGGTCTTCTGAATCAACACTTTCTGCTATTTTATCCATTAGCTCAATGCATATCTTTCCATATCTACTGTGCTAGTATTGCATATTGAATTGCTAATCATACTGCTGGGAATTATTGTTTCTCTGATAATTTATTAATATTAGGTTTATCTCAAAAGACTCATATCACAGAATCAAGGGTACATTATATATCTATACATGGACACAAAAACCATACCAATTCTCTAGCTATTTTCCTCTCTATATAATTTAATTTTAATCTTCATTTGAGATAATGAGAGACACTCACAACAAAATTCTTAGGACTATAGCCGTGTTGTTATAAAATTCACTCTTTTTTTCTTTTATATAGTAAATGTAAGGCCTAATTCCAACTTGAAAAAAAGAGAGAAACGGGGGCTTTGTTCGTTTCTGTATGGGGCTTTTTGGGGCTCTTTAAATCTGACATATACTGTAAAGATGCTAAGCATTCTTTGGGAAAGTGGAAACACGTGACTTGAGTAAAGACTTTAATGGTGATTTCTGCAGTATTTATAAATAGTATTGAATTTCTTTTCTAAAGTTTGAATGGAATGTCCATCTTCTTCCTTATAACATCAGTATCAAATAAATTAGACAAATTTCAGAAACAGCCAAGTCATCATAAAGGGGAGGACAAACCAATTCAAGAAAGGGACTCAACCATCTCAAAAATGTGAAGGCAAACAAAACCAACTCCAAAAATGGGCCCAAAGGAAGAGCACTAAGATCACAGTCTCACTTCAAAGATGATCTGTCAAAGAATGGGGTCAGTCAAGTGTCCCCAAGGAGAGTCCAACATCTGGGGGTAGTTTGTGTGGAGAATTCAGCCTGTTTAGGAAAAGTACATGCAGCATGTGAAGTTTTGGGAGAGAGAGATGGTCAGTTTTGCATAAAAGAAGTCCTTTCTATATAATAGAGACATAAGAGTGGATAGGACGCAACCCCTTTGAGCAGTCAATAGATAAAAATTTCTAGTTTTGAAAAGAAATTAATTTCAAAATTAATTAATTACTTTTTACAGAATTTTTTATAACAGAAAACAGATGATGATGTTTTTATTCTTCCAGTCCAATTTTAGTTTTCCAGGCTGTTTTATACCACTTTAGATCATACCCTGCTGTTCTAGTTGCCTGATTTTGCAGTAATCCATAGATTTTTGTCATGTGGAATGCTTACAGCTAGATTTGCATGAGAGCTGGTAAAAGGCCTCCTTTGTATTCTATCCCTGTCTTGTTTGCAGTCAATGGCTGTCCTTCCTTCTGGTGAGGAAGAGAGACTCAACCCCTTCCCACGTAATGTCTTCTTTTGTTTTGTTATGGTTGTTTAGTTCACTTGTCTATGTCTCTGAAATATTAAACCAAGTAATCATGAACCTAAAGCCTCCCAAGATAGAACTGGGAAGGTTAATATATATTCCTTGATTCATATGATTCCAAATATGCATAAATCCTTGTACCAAATCCCAGGCTAAATTTGGTTGAGTTCCCTAATTCTCAATTAGTTGAGACAAAATTGTGCATGCAGTTAAGACAAAAGTAGAAGCTTCCTCCACCCATTACGGATCAAGATGGTGACCATTATTTTGATCAATGGACATCTGAATTGCAACAATCGAGTCTTGCCACTGGATCCACAGGTGGTAATATCTTTCCTCTCTGCTATGTACTCTTATAATTTCTTTCTCTTTCTTTAATTTCTTTATATATTTTCTTAAGTGATATTTTCATACTTTTATATTGTCATATTACCATAGATAATAACCAAAGTGGGTATAGACCTCCTTTCCCTTGCAACTAAATTGTCCTAAAATGTACATATATAAAAAAATACACTGGTCATTCAGTGTCATTTCACTCTAATATATTATTATATTATATTAAAAAGAACCTCAGTTACCATACCTGAGGAGCAGGTCATAGTATTAAATTGGATACCCCATCTTGGAAGTGTTTAAGACCAGGCTGGATGGAGCTCTGGGCAATCTGGTCTAGTGGAAGGTGTCCCTCTCCATGGCAAGAGGGCTGGAACTAGACGACCCCTTCCAATCCATATAATTCTATGATTCGGTGTCACTGGTTTCTAGATACCTGGGATGTAGTTCAAAGATGCCAGCTGCATTTCTCAGGGATGCTTTTGGATCCAAGGTCTGATTCCCCACTTCACAACTTCTAGTCTGCTATGGCAATTTCTCTATCACTATTTTTCTGCAGACATTTTCTTTTCCTTCCCAATTTTCATTGCCATTCTGGCTGTTTACATCAAAAATATATGAAATGTACTTGATAAAAATATCAAACTTCTATGAAAATTTATGAAATGATATTATTGCACTTTTCTTACCGTGTAAGTAGTGTAGTCTTACAGACACAACATCAATTAGGAAATGTCCATCACAGCAAGGACTAAAAAGACCAAACTCACAAGTCTTAAACTTGAAAGAAAATTCCATGTATTGAGAAAATTTTTCCATGCCAATTAATTTATTTCCTTTTATGACTGTAAATCTAGGAGTCTATATATGAGTCAGTAAACGTGATTTCATTTCAAAACAAGCTTATTAGCTAATATTTTTCTGTAAACAACATAAGGAATGGTATTGATGTAATGAAGAATAGTAAAAACTTTGAGAATATTCCTTGAAACATTCCTGCAGATTTTCATCAAAAGTACATATGCCAAAGCTGGTTTGTGTATGCCTTTAATTCTCAAACGCCTGCTTCTTTGATGAAACTAAATATTTGATAGTATATAATTCACCAATTGTTTCCATTAAATATTATATCTCAGTCTTAAATACTTTTTAAATCCATGGGCAAGATTTTCAAAGGCACAAATAGTGTTTATTACACTGTACTGTCTTTGACAACTCAATAATTTCAAATGGCAAAACTTTCTGCTATCAAAGTAAATTAATTTGCTATCTTTAAAATCCTATTTGTTAACGAGTAACTGGTGATATTCTTTTCTTCATAATTTCTGTAGTAACAGTGACTACCTTAAAGCATTTTCTACTTATGTTAACTCACATATTTTTTATGCAAGAAAACAGATTTTCTTAGATCTGTTTCTGGGAGGCTGTCTTTTATCATCCAGTGCATCCTTGGACAACATGCTGTCAAAGCAACCTAATATATATTTGGAATCAATTTTTCTTTTTTCAGATTGCCTATTTTATTTTTTGGTTTCCTATACAAATTCTAGCCAGACCATTAATATGAAATATATTTACTGTAATCTGTATTTGTAATCCTTTAAAGATTCTTGGAAAAAAATAAAACACTTAATGAAGTAGTTTAAAAACTCACACAAACTTAAACACTTATTTCACAAAGAAATTTAAATGATCACTCACAGAATATGCATATTACAGGTTGAAAGCTAAATACTAGTGATTTAAAACCTAAGTACTAAGTTGTTTGATATTTATAAATACTTCATCATGATAGAATCATAGTCTATGTGATTTTCACCTCTGAAATTAACATACCCACAAAAACCCCAAACCAAGACATTTCTGAAAATAAATGATATGAAGATGTTTGCTTGCTGTTGAAATGCTTTTTTTTTTTTTTTAAATAAAAATAAACTATAAGGCCTGTTAGGGTTTAATTTTATGAGAGGAAAACTATTCTCAAATAATAATGTCTTGCAACCAGTCCCTCCGAGATATAATTTTGTGACTTTTACTACAAAGATGAGCCTTTAGTAAACAAAAAGACACCCTTAAGCGCCTTTGGACATTTCTTTAGCCAGTTAAGCTGATGAAAGCCGTAGGTAGTAAATAATGGATTTAGTATCCTGAATGGCTAGCAGAACCCTACTTTGGATTTAATCTATTAGTGATGACTATAATTAAATAAAATTTTCTAATTAACTGAATATTCACACACACACACACTTTAGAAGGTTGAGGGAGAGTTGTATATTTTTTACTATGACTTAGCTTTGCATAAAATTAGATCCTTTTTTGGGGATGGGAGAATCACTATACAAATGTTACAATTAAAAAAACTGTCATGAGAAGCAGAAGAGGCAAATACTTCTTTTATTAGCCATAGTCGTGAAATTATTTGAGCTAGAAAAATGGTGCTGGAACAGATGTTCTCATTCAGAAGAGAGTTCTTGAAGCTCAGAGAAATAAATTAGCCTATTCAGTTGTTCTATACACTGAAAAATAACCATTTAGCAAACTCTTCCCCTCCCACACTTCATCCCTGCCTCCCATTCCAAATACCTACAACACAAGTTTCAATTTTAATGAATAAATTGTAGCTTTCAGTAAGGCTTGAATCTCAGTATCAGCCTACTTAAATTTAACACTACTGCTTTTGAGAACCAAGAAACCTTTACCAGGGACAAGATGGACGGCTGAGGAGAGCATAATGTATTATGCACTGCAGAAGAAGGTGAACTTCTAAAGATAAGGACAAAAAGCAGAAGCAGTTGTGGTTTGAAAGAGAAAGTGACAGTATTTTTCTCGCCGTCAGTGTGTGTCTTCTATATCACCTCCACTGAATACGTTCACAGAAAATATTTGCTCCTCCAGATGTAGAAATAAATATTAGATAGGAAATGTCTTGATGATTAAAATAAAAATCAGAGATTTGAAAAGCTTGTAATAAAAGTATGCTGAGTAGTCATACACATTCAAGATTAGACTCAGTCATTACAAGAAAGTGTCAGTTCTTGTCTCATTAAAGATACCTACTATTAAAACAAACATTTTTTTGGTATATCCTGCTAGCAGAGATAAAATTGGTGAAGCTTAGAATACAATTTTGCAGAAACAGTAATTTCCACAGTTGCTTTTACATCCTTTTTGAAGGCCAGTACTAGAAAGTGCCCTAAACAGGATGTTAGATATACTGATAGAGAAACAAATACCAACCATAAATCCACATCCTTAGGAAAAGTCACAAATCATGATTATATCTTATCACAACACCTACTATTAATTGAATTAATAAGAATTACAACCGAAAAATATTGTATCTTTTGACTCAATGTTCCACAGGCTGCTGCTAGCTTGTTTTATCCTCTCAGAGAAGGATTTCCTCATTGGACCTGGCTGTCAAACAATTTTGATAAAATTTTCAAGCTTGTATTCTAAGCTTTTGTTCTGGTAAACACCATGCCTGTGTAATGGCAACCAGACTAGGAATGTCCCTTTCTCTAAGGCTTGTAATGGATCATGGTGACTGAAACTTAAGCAATTTATCTGAAGGTATCTGTTCAATCATGGTTGGCTTCATTTTGTTTATCCATGGCAGAGAAGATTAATTTATGGCACCAAGATGACTTCAGAGGATTTTTTAATTCAATATTGTTTTGCTGAAAAGGGACTAAAATGTAGAAGGAAGTGCAAGAAATGGAGGGCACAAAACTAGTAATATAAAACAACATGCAACTTGTTTCATTTTATATTTGTCTGAAATAGTCTCTGGTTTTGCGTATCAGAATGCAGATGAATATAAATGTAGTGTGTAACAGAGATAAAATGCACAAACAGCTCAATAGACTGAATTATAAATCAGAATATTTTAATTTAAGCTAAAAATATTTGCATTTGAGAGTTAAACTTGACTAAAGACTGAAGACTATAAATATATTGCTCTTACATGTACAGTATGATAGTATCTTTAAGGGTATTTTCTGTGATTAATATAATCCCGTCTTTTTTTATCGCATGCTCCTTTCATTTGCTTACATTACAGAATATACTTTAACAGACAACTACTACCATTTTGCATCAATCAAAACCCCCCAAATAAAACAAACAAACAAATAAAGAATGGGTTTTTGTACATTTCTTAGGGTCCATACTGTAGAAATGTCCATATTAAACAGCTGTTTTTTAGCTGTATTTAAGACAAAGGAAAATTGTAGAAGTGTACATATGGAATAATACATGTATTACATTACTGAAAAATAAGAAAAGGAAAAAACACACAGAATTACCGTTAGGAAAGTTTGAAATGGCATAGCATTTGCAGAGAGAAAACACACAACAAAGGTAAGCAAATTTAATGGGATGCTGTTACGAATTAATCGGACCTTGATGATGATAGTTCCCATGCTGGAAGAAAAGAAAACCAGTCACCTTTGAAAAAAAGGGGACTGGATTATCATCTTGGGTGACCTTGAATAGAATTTAATGACTTTTATTAGAAGAAAGATGAACAAGATTTTTTAGGACACCTCTGCATAGCAAAATAAAAATGTGATCAAGAGTTAGCATAATTTTCCTGACTTCTACATCTTTCAATTTCAGCAATAAAGACATTAATATTTATGAATATACTGTGAGAAAGCAAATACTTCAGGATTAAAGTTTTTTCTTCAGATTTTTATTTTATGACTGTGTTTTACTGTATGACAATGGTGATAACCACTTATTCTGACAAGACTGTGACTATATGATATCTAAAGTACATGGTCTCATACTTCATTTCTCCACTGATTCAGTTGTTTCTGGAGCAGTCACCACCCATCACAACTTTTATCAATTAGATTCTACAGGTTCCTATTCTCTCTGACAGAATAATAGTCAATGAACTTTCCATCACCTAGATATCACCTGTTTTATGCAGTATATACAATGCGTCTATACACATTGAATATATTTAATGTTCTGTAAGGCTCCTCATATATTTTATGGTAGATGTGCACTTTATGTATTGCTACATCATGGCCATTTCATTGACAAAGAAACAAGTTATTTGGATCTTGTGTGTTCCATAACTTATTTCCATATGTATATTCTACATGGTGACATAGATACAGTTTATTATATAAACCATATATATGCTCTATATATAGTCTCCCTCTATTATATATATATATATATATATTTATTTACTTATTCATTTATTTATATACAGTAAGTAACCTGTACTTTCCTATTTTCCTTCTTTACAAAAAATAATTACAACTGAGAAGTCCAAGCATAAAATAAAGATCAACATCATGGATCTTAAAAATTAACTTAGCATGCCAGTCAGGTAAACTCTTTTAAAACCTGCAGTTGAGATAAATGATCAGACAAATAAAATAAAAATGTATAAATTGGTAACTGGAGGGCTGGAATACATCTCATTGCACTTGTCTTCCTTCTTCCCCATCTTGCTTCTCAAAACTGTAACACCACTGTCTTGAGTAAATTGAGAATGCACTGTATTTGATTATTTAATATTTTTCATAAAAAAATGTTCTTAACATGGTTTGGTTAGAGAGGATGAGATTTTTTTTTTTTTTGCAAACCTAGATGTCCTTCAAGATATTCAACTCTAGGTGTTAGTGGGTTTACATAACAAGGTCTTATTGGCAGGAGAGCTACAGGCCACAGGCATGGCACCTGTAAGTAGAGGCCAGAAGTGTTCTCATGTCCAAAAGAGCCAGTTCCAGCCAGCTCCAAGATGGACCCCAGAAAAATGAAACAATCAGAAATTTTTGTGGCACCTCTATGATAACATATTCAAGAAAGGGTAAAGACTGCCCTAAACCAGCCGATGGGAGAGAGGAGTGAGAAAATTTGAGAGAAATGACCCTGCAGATACCAGGGTCATTGAAGAAGGAAGGGGAGGAGGTGCTCCAGGTGCCAGAGCAGAGATGCCCCAGCAGCCCATGGAGAAGACCGTAGTTATGGAGGTTGTTGCGCACCATGGAGATCTACAGTGGAGCAGAGAAATTGGTGCTGATGTTGAGCCCAGGAGCAAGGAAAGAGACATGGGAAAGTGTTTTAAGATTTTTTCTTATTTCTCATTATTCTATTCTGATTTGGTTGGTAATAACCTAAATTTCCCCAAGGTGAGTTTGGTTTTGTCTGTGATGGCAGTTAGTGAGTGATCTCCCTGTCCTTATCCCAACTCATGAACTTTTCACTGAGATTTCTCTTCCCTGTCCAGCTGGGGAAAGGGAGTGAGAGAGCAGTTTGTTGCACACCTGACAGTCAGCCAAGGTCAACCACCATTATATATTTTCCTTTTGTGTAGCGCAAAATGGATATGGAGGTTTTTGCTTTCAAGGAAAATTTGAATTAAATTAACAAATTTAAATACATTAATGCCATAAAGAAGCCTTTTGTACTGCTATATTCTTTAATCTGTGTTTTAAATGAGAAACAACTGTAAGTTAATTCAAAATATATTATTTCAGTGTTCAAGAGAAATGTTATATGCTACTACTGAATCATGGAGGTTTTAAGGGATTTTACTCAATAATCATTTTATTGCTGCCACAGTAAAAATTTAATACCGCATTGAAAAATTTAATACCCCCTCTGGCTATGTACATTTTATTTGCATTTGAAAATAAAATAATTCTTCTGCTATCTTATCAGAGCTTCGTAAGAAAGATCAATTTTTCTTTTAATCAATGTATTATTGTTTAATATTTATTACTTTAATTAAGGTCATTAATTCTAAATATTTATAGCAAAATTCAATTCTATTGACTTAGTATTCAACATGACATACGTAGTTACTGCCTGTACAATAGAATGGAGACAGAACCTCCAGAAATATTTTGTAGCTTGTCTTCTGTGGATAGTCTGAAGAATTAAATGCTGGTATGTGAAGTGTTTCATCTGAAACTGCAGAGAAATAAATGGAATTTCTCTGCTCAGATGATTTGCATCAAAGAACTCAAAGCCACTGTCAGTATGCTAATCTAAAAGGCTCCACACTAGCAAACCAAACAAGGACTCTCTTCAGGCACATGAAGATACTTTTCCATGGTGTTTGGCTCTAGCTAGTCCTTTTCTAGACACGGTTAAAGAGGTAGCACTCACTCTATCAAATCAAAGACGCCATGAATAGGGCCATCCTGCTTTTAAGGGAATAAGTTCAATCACAAAGCTGTAAACTATTGCCTACTTCCTGCCCTTCGGGACAGAGAAAGAGCCTGACTGGGATTTATTTATATCATAGTTTTATTCAAAATGATGCAATTTCCAGTACATGAATTACTACTGACTCTGTGTAATGTTTAGCAATCAATTTGAAACAAGATTCCTGGGAAAATCAGCCAGTCAAATGAGTTTAGAGACCTCTTTAGCTGACAGATGACTTGTTCAAATTGAGGCAACATGAAAAATTCTCTAGATCTTGACTTTGTTGAATATATTGATTATCTTTTCTGGCACTATTATAATTCCTCACTCACATGCTCCTGCCTGCCCATACTGAGGAATCTGCACCAGCAGCTGAATCCCACCCAAAGGTCTGAAGTGTAAAGTTATCTTTCAGGATATCTTTCACTCTGTAGTACTGAGGTTAGTGTTTATGAGTATTCATCCCACTACAGTTTATTCAAACTAATTTCTACTTCTAATCTCCACAGTTATCATGATGGAGTCTGTTATAGACCATCCAACCAGAAAGAAGAGAAAGGCAATATTCTATAATTAAAAGTCCTCAAACATTGTGAAGGTATTCAAGAATATTCAGGAGTGAAGCACATGGAAACCTACTTGTGTGCTAAGTTATGTATAAAATTATTCACTTACTAACATATGTTATTTTCTAGAGTATTCTGGCCCGGGAAAACAAATAAGAACATATGGAAGGAACAAGCATGCAGGTAACCAATAAGGTCTATATGAACTAGAGACTGACTTACAGAAAGGCATTTTTAACTAGAAAGAAGCTATAGCTAATGAATGATACCTTGTAAAATGTTCAAAAATCGGTGCAGTTCTGGAGGAAGCTGAAGAAATCAAAGATTGAAATTGATTAATTTGTGTCAAATCTTCTTACTGATGGGAAAAGAATCAGTTTTGAGGCCTGTGAGATATACATGAAATATAGCGCTTCCTGGTTGTTTAGAGAACAAGCAGGAAAGTGTCACATAAAACCATAAAACGGCACACTTGGGGATAAAGGGTGGCTAAAAGGATTTGCATTGTGTGTTTATACACTTAAAATTTTTCAGTCACATAGCTCTGTATGTCTGAATCCTATAGATTCTGAAAAATTCTGTGTTTCATCCTCCTTTTTTCATATTGACTGGCAATAAAAACCTTGTGTAATGAATTGCATGAATTACCTATTATAAGAATTGCAAAACCAGTAAAAACCTGCTGTCCCAAAAGGCAAGGTCTTAACATATAAATACATGGGAGCCAATACCTTAATAGGCATCACTATCTCAGGCAATATAATTTATGGATGAATTTTGATTTCACAGGGATGATGGCTGTAATTGTGGGACTGTGGGGATTTTGCATTTTGTCTTTTTTTTTTTTTAAACTAATTTGTGGCATGAGAGAATTATCTAGCCAACAAAAGAAATAAACTTTCTAGTCTCTCAGATATCATCTGGACTTGGCAGCAATACAGTAATATTACTTTGAGGTCTGTAATTACTAATACATTTGCAAAGGTAGGAAATAAGACTTATCTCTTTAAAGATCAAATGTTTGCACTGCAAAGAAAACAACTTTAACAGTAATAAAATATTGCTTGACTAAAATGAAAAATAAAAAAGGAAACAGAGGAACTTCTTGAGAGACTTCTCAATTATTTCTTAATTTCATGTCATGAAATAGGAGGAGTCTTACAAAAAAATCCAAAAACTTTGTGAAAAATATACAGGTTATTCAATTCAAGAACATGCTAAACTTGGTTTTTTTGACACTCTACCTTCACAGGTCAAAGTTATGACAAGAAGTAGCAGCTCTACATTATATGGAAACATTTTATTAAAAAGAGTTCTAAGACACTGATATTCTGCACATAAAGCAATTTTATAAGTTTTATCTAAATCAGAAGTAACAATTGCTATAAAGTACTTAATTACATTAAAAAAATTAAGTATAAAATAAAAGACAACTTCTGCACTTCTGTATATGCTTCTGTTTCTTCATCCAAACTTTTAACCAATTACTTTTTGAATATTGTCAGACTTCTGTATTTTCTGTTCTGCCATGGAACACTATAATAGTCAAAGAAGAAAGTATTTAGCTGTGTCTTTATTCAAGACATTGTGTTGTCTGGAGATGAGGTACCAAAGAAATTGTCTCAGTTTAAAAAAGTCAAAACAGTAAGACATAATAGCTATATAAGTGAACTCTCTACATCCAGTATGAAGTGCACCTGATTGTCAAGAGCTAATTCCTTCTGCCTCAACCTTTGTCTTCCTACTGATATTTGTTCTTTCTTTTAATATGTTTTTGTTATTACAGGCTGGCTGGTTCTCAGGACTCTGTCTGCATCATATTTATTTCAGAGTTAGTTATATGGAAATCAATGCATATAAATCATCATTCAATTCACTAATTTATTATAAATACCAGCAATATTATTTCAGCAGACTGGTTTGTTAGCTCCAAAAAATATGTTGATTTTTGCTTGTTAAAGTTGAGGAACTGTAGGCTTTAGGTACTGAGGTCAAATTCTACCTCCAGTTAGAAAGGTCTAATAGGATTGAAGGTTGTTGTGTAAAGCCTGTGCACTGCCTATGTGACACAATACTGACTCAAAGTAAAATCAGATTGTTCATGTTGCCTGAGTATTCAAACCCTGACCTATCTTCTGAGAATTAACAAAAGTGTAAATTAAAACCAGTAATGGTGGAAACCTTGGTCTAATAGAAAACTGAAATATCCTGCATAAGTACTGTGATCTATGAGTAAATCATGACAACATAGACTCACTGACTTTAACCATATGAAGTGAGCTTCATGTTGGGAAAAGAATGTTACAAAAATCTCAGGAGCAGCATTTTGATATGATTTTTCTTCTCCAGTAAATAATAGCTGTTCATCTATCTGATTGTTACTTCTATGCAGATAAAATATCAATAATATGGTAACACAAATCATAGGTTTGTTTAACTATTTACCAATCATTATCTGAAAATTAAGTTATATATCAATACTAAAAGTCATATTACAACTTATTAGCATGTGGAAAAAAAAATAAACCTGTTTGCATCTCAGTAAAAAAGACTCTGTGATTTCAAGAACTGAAAGAGATCCTAAGATGAAAGATGACATATTCAATAATAATTTTTCTGGAGTCATTTTGGAGTATGAAAATTTTGTCTATATGAATAAGATGAGGTTAAGGCCAAAATATTTTATTTTAAGGACAAGATTGTGAAGACAATCTGTATAATGTCTGTAAAACCTGGAACAATTCTAAATTCTCCCACATCCTTTAAAATGTCTTGCACTCACCTCTTAACTGAAGTGGAAAAAATAAACCAGAACTGTAGCCTTGAGTTAGAAAACTCTTTAAAAGATTTAGATGTTTGAACCAATGCTCAACTATTAAGTTATAGGAAAACAAGGTAGAAGATCTCACATGTAAAAATAATAAATTCTGGCATTACTATAGTAAGTGATTTAAATTATCATTCTTTACCTTTCCCAGAGTTCTGTTACAGGTGTAACATCATTTAAGTAGGTGTCAGTGAAGAAATAGAAAATTAAACCTACTTGGTGTGATTCATAACAGTCAGGTAAGGTTACTTTAAGCAATACCAGCGAAAGTTCTAATTAGTGTAACACTACATGGGAGCATATTATCAGCACTCACACAATCAGTTACAGCTGACACACAGCTGCTTTTTATACTCTGTTTCCTATCATGTCTCTTTTGCAGCATGCTTACAGCATGCTTACACACCAAATATTTTGCATACATTTTACGTTTTGCATAATAATAGTATGAAAAATTTCCAAACTCTAAAGGATCCTGCTTTTATTAGATTTTCTCTTTGTCATCTACAGTGTGTGATACTTCAATGAAATACTTAATTCAGAAATAACATGTTCTAGTGTAAAATAGTAAATTTAAGTAAATGAAATAATTATCATTATCAAGAATTCAATAGGTGTTCCTTGATGTGAGTTACAAAAAAAAATTCATAAAAGTCCAAGCTTTTAGTTACCATAGTAATTTTAATCAACTAAACTGATCTTCTTGCTAAAACTGTTTTCTCTCTTTGCTTGACCCAATGCTTATTTTAGACAAATTTCCTGGTGTCCTTAATGATGAAATGTTATACTCTTTCCTGGGTCAACATCAATTTAAAATGTCAGTACATAAAGGAACCTATGTGAGGAGACTGTACTTTGGCACTCATTTAAAGGTTCATATAATATTGGCAGAATAGTGACTGGGAAATAAAGCCATACTAATATAACAGCTTAAAATGTACCTGAGTACAGAGGGCTGTACCCTCAGTATCAACAAAACTAAGAAACAGTCATAGGAGTGGTCACTGTTAAAGGACTTCTGTAAACTAAATGCTCAAGGGATTTCTTCTCTTCCACTTCTTTGCTGCTGTTCATGTTTGCAGGTCCATCCAGTGGTAAGGTAAAACATGTATGCCAGAGATCCAGCTACACACACAGCACTTGTAGAGATTATGTATGCACAATACTCCCAGTCCCTTCCTTCCAGCTGAGCAGGATGCAGACTCATGAGTGGATTTAAACATGTTCTCCTTTGATTTCCCAAATAATTCCCAATTTTTTAGAACACTCAAACACTCTGGTTTGTTCCAAGCCTAGACTCTGTTTATGCAGGCTCCAGATTCAACCTCAAGTGCTTCCAGGCTATGTCTTCCTCCTACTTTACCTGCTGGTGTAGGTTGATGATTAGCAAATCAAACACACAGAATGGAGAGCAATATCACACCCCAAGTAGGAATATAACTTAATAATTAAACATGACAGACTGTGTTGATCAGGAACAGTGCTTGGCCATACAAGCATATTCACCAACAGCATATTTACATATGTATGTCCCCTTTTATCCTCTCTCAATTTTCACAGTCATTCTCCACACTGCGCCCTCCCCCCAATCCAACTTGACCCCTCCTTTTGACTTTTTATCTGAACATCCCATGTTGCGTACATTTACACCAACAGATAAATTTCCTATATTGAATTTTATGTAATCACGCAAGTAATCACAGACTTCCTTAATAATCTTATGAGAACTGTGATCATTTTTTTCCCCTGTCTTTCTTACCAGCTACAAAATTCTGTCTCAACATCTATAAGACCACAGTTGAGAGGTTGCCTCAATGGCACTTCAGTCAGTAAGCTGAGAGCTCTGATCTTTGAAAATGTATGTATATTAAAAAAAAAATTCTCACTAGGTTTCACTTTTCAGGGATTCATTTGAAAAACTCAGGTGATTCATTACCTACTTACTTCTGAATACAGGTGAATTGATTTTCCAAGTTAGCAGGCAAATTATCCACTTAAGCTGTTTTACAAGGTCGTAGTCTCTCTTCGATGTTAGCCTTTTATTCACATCTATTGGAATTTCACAGAGACAGAGGAATTCTCACAGTGATACCCAAATATAAACAGAAAGTCGTTTTCTTTGTAGCACTTGAAAAACATGGAGCTACTCTTTCGGAGGACAAAGTCAGATTTTCCCTAATAACACTGCTTTATAAAGAACTTGAAGGGTGAGATTCACTTTGAACATGTAGGTGCCTATATCTAGGTATCTAGTGGTGCACATGTACAAATAGAATTAAATATGTTCTGTGCATTTACTATATGGAATCTGTGCGATCCTTGAGCTCCCCTTAGACATCTGCAGTTTTTCCAGTAAAAAGCCATGTAACAAGCCATTGACTGTGTTCATGTGGTATTATCCTCACTTGCCAAAACAGAATCATTCAAGAAGTCACTAAGGCATCCCTCCTGGTTTCCAGGTTTGGAGACAGAAAGGAAAGAACCTCTGCTATGTCCTAAGCCTTGTCAAATATCCCTGTACTGCAAGCTTGGGCATCTTGTGTCAGTTCAGAGACCATGGGGTGCCTAACTGTGGCAACTGCATTAACTTTCTCAGGACTAAATTAAGCAGCCTGAATCACATACTGTAGTGTGGAATCACTGCTTGTTGTTTATTGAGAATGAAGTACAAGATAATACCATTCAGAATTTCATTTGTGTTGCCCAAAGCACTGACATCACAGAAATCATTGCTAAGAGTCAGGATGAATAATTTAAATACAGGCTGGGAAAGAAGCCCAGAAATAATAACATTTTTTAAAAGTAAAACAATCTAAAAAAGAAACAAGTTCTAAAAAAAAGAATAATGTGAAATTAGTTGGCTATTGAAACAAACAATTGAAAATTGGCATATATTTCACAAATGTGCTCATTTTGTGTTTATGTAGTCATATTTTTTGTGTATGTGAGAGAGAAAAATTTAGAAAATTTATATTGGAAAAAAATATTTAAAAGGATTATGATCTTGTTTATGTCTTTATTTATTATTGTTTTTTATTTTAAAAGTTTCTGCTTATACACAAAGATGGACAGTAGTGAAAGAGTAAAGAATAGACTTTAATGAAATAAAATAATTTTTCCCTCAAGAATTTGTCTAAAATAAATTGAGCTTTTTGTACACTTGAGTACAAAATTTGATATGGATGACCAAACATTGTATTGTGTTAACTGGAAGTGTTTTCTGACTGTCTTCCTAGCTACTATTTGCTACTGTATCTGAGGTCAGCACTTCATTATCTGCTTAGGAGTCAATATTCTAGGAATAAAAGAAATAATTTAAAGAGAAAAAACTATCATACAAGAGCCAAAAAAATTAAAAAAAATAAGAAACAATTAGGGTAATAATTTTACAAATTTCATTCTGGAGTTTGAAAATATATTCAACAATACTTATCTCTATTTTTTTCCTCTTTGGTGTTCTACACATCTTTTGCATCATGATCATAATGACTGCTGCTTTTAACTTCATCTGTCCTTCACAGACTACAGTGTAGCTATCTATATCCAGGCTTGCAATTTAGATGGCACTTACATTGGATGGCAAAAATATGGTTCTTGTCAGGAATGATTCACCAAACTTATTTTAGTTTTTTATGCAAATACGAAATTAAAGTCATTCTAGAAGTTCCCGTTTCTGCCCTTCAGCTACATAGGAAGTTCATACAATGAACTGAAATGGGGGCATCTGTTTTTTTAGGTTTCTGAAATCAGACAGAATGAAATACTTTATCAGGAACAATTTGGCTCCATACTGCTGTAAAGTAGGAATATACTACTCCTCCATGGTGGGTAAAAAGAGTTCTGTTTTCTGTCAGGGAACGGCTATGAATGAAAAAGTTGCACTCCATTCCACAAGACAGGTCTGCATCACAGGCCTTAACACAGGGCAAGGAAAAGAACCTGGATTGAGAAAGGAATGATATTTAAAAAAGAATAATATAATTGAGTTGTAAACTCAAAGACACAAGTCAATGCTAAATTGATAAGATTTGATCCATTCTTTTTATGAAATTATTTGCACATGACTATAATATGGTTGCTGAGATATTATTCAGAGATGGCTAATGGCTGTTAGTGAAAATGAGGTGATAGGTCTTTTGAAAAATATTAAAAACATTATTATTCTTGCATAAATTGGATACATATCTGTCCTGGGATGACTTTATGATGCTGAATTGTATCTCCATTCATCTGTTTAGCCCAGAAATAAGTTTTGCATTTTTAAAACTAGATCTGAGAGTGAAGGAGGGGGGAGAAGAAGAAGTGGTGGAATGTCTAAGGCAGCTGTATTCAAGAACATAAAAATAAGAGCTTCAGCATTCTCTCTCATGGACTGTGTTGTCTGCAGCACGGACAGAGGGAGAGAGCTCTCTTTGCTTTTTAGTTAGTTTTTTTACCTAGCTGAGGCAGAGAAGTTTCCTGGACTGTGACTTTTCTTTTTCTTGGAACTGATCAGTCCTGCCCTAGACTGAAAACCCAGAAAAACACTGGGAGCTCACACCTGTGGCCCATCGGGGCCTGGGACATGGCATTTTCCAGCCCAGGAGGGACTGATAAGAAACTGAAAGAGCTGAGCTACAAACCACAAAAAGGACTTTCTGAATTTGCCATCTCTTCAAAACAACAAGATGTTCCATTGTTTATTATTCATTTTTTTATGCTTATGAATACTTTGTTTGTTAAATAAACAGGTTTTTTCTACTTTCCTCCAGGAAATCTTTTCCCAGACCAGCTGGGGGAGAGGCCACTTCAATCTGCTTTCTAGAGGGACCCCTTTGGAAATTTCCTCCCAAATTTGCCTTAAACCAGGATAAGATCATATTTTTTCCCCTGTCTTCCACAACACCTCTTTATCTTCTTATGTCATTTGATGTAAACTATGGTTCTTCTGTATCTACATCTACCTTTTTCCATGCAGGTTTTCTTCAGTTAATGAGTTCTTTGAGTTGCTTTCCACCTTTTCATAAATACAGCTGCATACATATATGCACAGAGGTGCACATGCACACAAAAAACCCCAACCCATATGTACTCTCTGTTATTTAAATATAGTGACTCCCATATGGTTGTGACCAAGTATTTTTGTATTTTCTAGATGTTTTAACCTCTAGTGTTTGAAATTGCTTCGTGTTCTTCCACATGATAAGATTTTACTTTTGGTAAATTACAATTCAATAAGTAAGCATACCTCAATTAGCTTCGATGTTCACATTCACTTAGTTAATCAAATCAATATTATATATATTTGTATAAAATTGAATTTAATTACATGACATCAAGTTTTCAGAATTCATGATAGTAATAAAATATCTTTAAACAAAGATAGTTTTAAAAAATGCAACAACATTGGCAGAAACCAAAACCGTTTTTACAAAACATACAATTTAAATTGAAAAGTCCCACCTAAAATAATTGAGAAGAAGAAATTACCCTCAAGAAATTTTCTGTCCTCAGGGTTATCCATTACAATGAACTGAGGGTGTATGTGCTCAAGCTTCTTTGTATTCTTTAGGTAAATATAAAGGCAATTTGGCTAAAGAGTTAAATCAAGTGCAAAAAAAGGCTTCCTAGAAATATAGTCAATGCCCCAAGCTGGCCAGTGTTTAAGAAACATTTGAACAATGCACTTAAAACCATGTTTTAACTTTCAGTCAGCCCTGAGGTGGTCAGGCAGTTGCATGATCACGGCAGATCTCTCCCTGCTGAAATGGTCTATTTTCTCTCATTCTAAAGAGATGTTTTCTGTTGCATTATTCAGAATATAGAAAAATTATCACTAGTGGCACCATAAATGCTACGTGTTTTAATTAGAAAAATTTTGCTTGCCTTTGAAAAACAACACAAAATACCCAAAAGAAATAAACTGAGCAGTCTTGCACGTTGTTTTTTACTGAAGAACTTGAAAGAGAACTGAGATACAAATAGATGCAAATTTTCAAACCAGGCCTGTCTTTATTTTCTATCAGACATCTCATTAACTTTGACAATGTAACACGCAGCTGAATACTGAGAAACCTGTTATATTTGACTACCGCAGATGTCTCTGTAGGTGTCTGTGAAGAGCACCCATCAAATAATCTTTGAGTATTGAACAACATTTAAGATAACACTTTTTTAATTAAAAAAATATATGTTTATTATTATCAACATTGCATGATTATAAACTGTTGTTTTAGCATGAAGAATCATTCTTCACACCACACAACTGAGGAAATAAGTGTCATCAACTATTTTTCTGATAATGGGTTTATCTGGGCTGTAAAAATCATAGTGACAAGGGCCCTGAACTCAAATCACCCTAACTCACTTATGAATATTTAAATTCAGAGGAACTCCTGTCTTTAACACATCCTCTGTTGCTGCAGAAATTGAAAGTAAGGTATTCTCAGGTGATGAAAACTCACATCAATCAAAACTTATAGCTCAAGGCAAGTACTTTGAACATGCTACATGACAAAACGGAATTCTTATTCTTTCAGTAACTAATAAATATATATACATACTCAAAATATACCAGACTGAAGAAAATCACCCCTTCCTAATTATTCAGTAGTGGTTATGATATAGAACAAAATTCAACAGCTTTTTTTCTTTTTTATCCTGCTGAGAACCCTCATCAGTGTGGTCTCTCTGTGGGCTGTAGTTTACTTAGGACAGACCCACCTGCTCCAGCACAGGTTTTAGGGTGGATATCTTCTCCACCATGGTTGTCCATGGGCTACAGGGGGACTAAGAGCTTCACCATGGTCTTCTCCAAGAGATGGAGGGAAACGTCTGCTCTGATGCCTGGAGCACACCTGCTTTCCTTCTTTTCTCACCTTTATGTCTGCTGGGATCTTTCTGTCACATCCTTCTTAGACGTTTCTCTCACATACACCACTCAAAATTTTATTTTACCCTTTTTAAAGTGTGGTCTCACAAAAGTGCCACCAGCACTACTGATAGCCTCAGCTTTTGACAACAGCAGGTTTATTTTGGAGACTGCTTAAATTGGTTCTGTCAGACATGGAAGCAGCTCCTGGTGTCTTCTCACAGAAGCCACTTCTGGAGTCACTGCCCACTACAAAAACCTTACCATAAAAAGCCAATGCAATATTATTTATTGTTATATTTATATTCAACATTTTGGGGAAAAAAACCCCAACAAACCAGAAGACCGGCACTTCTAAATATTCCACTATGTGGTTCCAAACAAATTTTATATAAAATTTTAATTTTTTATTATCTCTGTGTGAGTCTTGAAGATAGAT
>JAYDZK010000001.1:71750311-71772109 GCA_034509185.1 Euphonia xanthogaster
CTTTTCCTTTTCCTTTTCCTTTTCCTTTTCCTTTTCCTTTTCCTTTTCCTTTTCCTTTTCCTTTTCCTTTTCCATTTGGGGCAATCATGCAAAAGCAACAGAATAATGATGGAAGTTAGAGAAGACATTACATTTTACAACAAATACAATTTTATTAATTAGCATAACACCCAAAAGTAAATGAGATGTGGGAAAACTTCCAGGATCCAAGATATCACCAATAGCTTTAGTAGTCAGTTCAGAACACTGAAATATGAGTTCCTAGGTTTTTTTTTTTTTTAGTGTATGCTAAATCTTAAATAATTAATTCTTTAATTATTTAATTTCATTATAAAAGTTGAGGGGTTTTCCCTAAATTTCTTCTGATTAAACAGCAAATGGTCAAGAAAATGCCCACACTTAGAATTTTTCTAAGTTATTTTTCTTAAAAATCTCAAAAAACCTATTGACCTTGTAGATCAACAGGAAATCTGGAGAAATGTTCATGCAAATACATTTGGGTTGGTATCAGAAGCACAGTTGGTCTTTGGGTTCTTTGGAACTAAGGAGCTGGTGATTTTAAGAAATTTTAAAAGAGCGTAGTCCTGTACAATGCATTCTGATCTCTCACAAGTGATCTTTTATAAAACCCCACAGCATTCATCTCATGAAATGCAAGGAATAATATTGTTGGGTTAAAAAAAAAAAAAGATATGAGGCCATTGTAAACCAGACAACTTAGGAGAAGATAATTAAATATTTTTATTTATGACTTTCATATATTAGATCAACTCCTCAACTGACATAAACAAGGACTTTATTAGTGATCTCAGGGGAATTGCACACCTGGATCACTTTGCTTATGGAGTTATACTGCTGTACAGCACTACTACAGTATCTCACAAGAACATGGCTTTTTTGATAGCTGAGCTCTTAGGTGCATTGTCACTGTATCAGAAAATCACGTTTCCAAAAATAACAAACACATGGATGCTTAAGATTTTTTTTTGTTTCAGATGTCATATTCTACTCAGACACATGTAATATTTTGTGTCTATGTAAAGCAGTATATCTTAATCCAGTTCATTTAATAAAAGGCAATAAGATTTTTGAAATTCAAGGAGTATCATTTTAAGGATATCTGCCTTATTTTTTAGGTTGTGGGATTTCATATAATTAAATGTATCACAGGTGACTTGGGTAGCCATTCTGTTCACAAACCCATAACTTCTCTTTCTGAGCTTCATTGGACGTTACAAAAAATTAACTTAGGAAAATAAATTGCCCAAAGCAAATCCATATGCTACTCAAATTAAAAAATAAGTTGCCAGAAAATCTGGCTTTTCTGACCCCTGAAAAATTCTGAAACAGATAATGGAGATATATGCACTAAATCTCTTTTATCTTCAAGAGTGTGTAGGTGTATATGCTGATTTCACAGTGATAATTGTGATTATTTTGTTTTGTATTGAATTCAGAAAAAGAAACCAACAAAAAAATGACAGTTCCCATGACCTACATATTATATGCTATAAGAAGGGATGATTATTAGTTAAACATAGTTCATAGAATATTAACTGACTGTATTATCCACTGTCATTTTATTATTCATCTTAGAATCAATTAAACAACTGTTAATAGCAGATGAAAGTTGTCACTTATATGCTTGTCTGTCACCCCACAGACTTAAGCATTGTTCTTTACATTCAACTAACAAAAGAAAGGTAAAATAATTTGTAATCACAGCTACAAACACAGAAAAATTTTCATCCCTTTGCAATCTGTCTGCAAAAGAATGAAAATATCAAACCCGTAGTCTGTAGTAACGGACTTTCAAGGACAGAATGTTTCTATAAAGGAAATTAATTGGGCAGTATTCATTCTTGCTCATCACAGTCTTTAGTAGCATTTCAGAGCCCTACACAGTGAATGGTGAAGGCCATTGATTTTTCATGATACTTCAGGATGCCAAGTCATAAACAAAAATTATAAAAGGCATAGTACAACCCCAAAGTGCATGCAGAGCTACATTCATTTCTTCGGATTTCCCGACTCACAGAAACTGATTCCAGTTGAATTCTCATGATGATAGCTTATGATAAAAAAAGGACTCCCTAATTAATTTCAGTCCTTGCATTAATTCTGGAGATTTTTTTCTTTAATTCTGTGAGAAATGCTTCTAGCATGTGCAGCTCTTACTAAAATATGTATTAAATAAATGGCTCAGACCACAACTGTTCTGCATTCTGTCTTTATCACAGACAGAGTGGCTGTTATTTTCTCCTGAGTCTGTGGTATCTGGGGAGTGTGGGTACCATGTACAGACTGCGTTTTAATATGTGTATTTTAGAAAGATAGAACGAGTTTCATCTTGCTTGCTGTGTTTTAGAACTCCATTTCTCAGCTAATTATTCAGCATGAGCTTCTGGGATGCTATTTAACTGATAAATTTATGATATGGCAGATAAAATGTGCCTGTAAGTCCCACTTTTCTTCTGCTGACTCTGAAGGGAGCCTTAGGTGACTAGTGAGAGATCTGCAGTCTGAATGTGTGCCACTAGTTGATATGATTAGACATTTACACTGTGATTCAACTCATGGTAGGCATAGCTGAAGAGTGAAAGGCCCAAGATCCTAGAAGTACAGTGTGAAAAATAGCTTTATAGAAAATTTCAAGTAGTTTTAAAGTCATTCTGGGTGGAATGATCACTCAGGGATCATTCCATTGGGCCAAAACTGCTTGCCTTTTTCTTCCTCTTCTCCTCTTTAATTCTCTCCTCACTGGAAAATATCAAAGCAGAATAGACAGAATATATCTGGTTTTCATCACAAGAAATGACACTAACTTAAGTTCTCACTTAGAAGTTCATTTTTTTTTAGTAGGAGAAGCAAGGGACCATTAATTATATCCTTTTTTTTTGTTTCACTGAACTATGCTAGCCTGGTCTTTGGGGCTTCTTTCCTTTTCCTCTTAAGCCCACGTGATCTCCTCTATGTCTATTTAAAATTTGGTTTTATGAACAACCCCAATTATGCACAGTTCCTCAAATTCTCAGCAGGACAACAGAACTAACGAACTTCCAGTTTGTTAGCTGGAAAGGATTATATTTGCTTTGGCTGTACTATGGTGGCAACTCAGGATGGGAGAAACAAAATTGGTCTTTGTCCTCTTTCATTTTAAGGCTGCTAAATTTTCAGTTCAGAGTATCAGTTTTCTCTTGTATGGGTCTCTGAATGCAAGCTACCTTTTTTCACTTCTATACTTCCCATTTCACGAATCCAGCCTTTAATACTGGTACAGTATTTAATAAAGTAATGAATACAGTATTGAACATCCCCATTACACCATGTTCAAAATCCATTTACAGCTCCCAGCTTTTAGTGTGATGCTCCTGCAACCACAATTGTATATAAAACTGGTTTCAAGAATGATCCGGAATAATGTATTTTTCCCCTGTTTTCACCATCAATGGATGGTGAAACTTCCATTTCTGCATAACTTGTTGCCCCCTTCACATTTAGGAAGTAATTTACTAGGCTCAACTAATTTACAAATTCATCTACTAATCGCAGTATCCTTGTGTGAATAACAAGCTTCTCAATATGGTATAACAGCAAATGTTTTGCTGGATTTATAGAGGTGAGATCTTTTTCACCACTTTCATCCAGTCCTCTGTTTGAGCCTGCAACAATTTTCTCATTTGGCAGCTGATTCTCATCACTGTGAGCAGAAAGGTACAGCTAAGCACAGATATAGCCATTTCACTCTCCCCTTTTCTGTGAACTGCTCTTAATGCTAGTTTTATTTTGATGATTGTCAAAAAGGAAGGAATAAAACATCATATCTGTATGAAAGCTTCATTAGTAAATGCACTGAACTATTTTACCCTTGTTATTTTGAAGGAGCTGCTCAGCACAGTGATAATGATTCACAGTATTGTGACTAGGTATAAAAATATCTAAAATAGTTTGGCTTATAGCTAAGTTAAAGCATGGTGTAATTCTATAGAGCAATTCCATTTATTTTACAGAAATATGAAAACAAGGCTTTTAGAAAACAGATTCCCTTTCCATTCCAGGGTTATGAATTAGGGAAGATGACTTTATGGTAAAGTATCTGCACTGGAAATATCTATGTTGTTTACTAATACCACTGTTGGAGTAAAGATTGAATTTCTAAGGAATTTGTCACAGAAATATAGAGGAAAGACCAATAATATTCTTAGCGATGAGTAGGCTTTGGAATAAACAAATTATAACCTCTTTAGAATGATAATGAATAGATTCTGTTCAGGCTTTCATATTCATGCAGAGTTGTATTTTTTTATTATCTCTCAGCCAGCTTGTGCCCAAGAAGTTTAGCACTTCCATCCCTCTTCAGTTCCCCAGACTATCTGCTTGTCATCCCATGCACTGATACAAAACATTGCAGGCAGTGCAAGACTGAGTGTTAGGAAAAATGCTCTTAATCTATGGCATAGTCTCTCACTGACAGAAAAAATCTAGCGGGGATTCTGTTGGAGGAAGGCATTTCAAGTTTTAGGATCCAGTCCTCTTAAAGCTAACATTTAACTACCTGTAAAATCAATGGAGAAAAGCAGATGTCATTGAAAGGTTCCTGAAAGAGATTTGTTCAGTATTCTAACTTCGAGTGTAGACACAAATGAAGTTATCCTGGGAGAAAAGGAGTATGTTTCATGAATTGTTAAAACAGACTTTTTACCCTGAAAATGCTTGAACACTCATGCTTTAGATTTATTCTAAAATAAAACTATATCCTTGCAATTATTTTATAGCTTTTGGGATAGGTCTGGTCTTCATCCCCTGAAGTCAATGGCACTTCCCTGTAATTTTATTTCTTTTCATAGTACCAGAAAAAATCCTTTGTCATATAAACTGATGCTGGAAAAGATATATGAGAAAATGAAATAGCTACAAAACATTTGAATTAAGGAATAATTAAATAACAAATTGTTGATTTAAAAATTATTTATTTTGTCTATATATTTCTTTATGGAAGAAAACCCCCCAAATATTTCTAGTAAGTGCACTATTTGGCACAAAATCTAAATTCATCACATGAAAGTAGAATATAATGTTAAATGACAGTTTCGGAGCTATCTCCTTACACACTTCACTGCATGCCTGCTCTGAAGTAATTGAGGCAAGGAAAAAGCTAAATGGGTCTAAAGTAGGTCAGGGATTTTAGTTTTTCCGACGGGCGCGAGATGGCAGCATTGATCAAGGTACGGCTTCACTTCAGGGCGTTCCGCTACGGGCGAGACACCCCCGGAGAATCGTGTGAAACGTTTGGTTTTATTTTCCCGTTTCGAACAAGAATTCACATTAAATATTTATTGCAAACGTATGCAAGTTCCAGGGCTTACGACTTCATAAAATCTGTTTGTGTGAGTGGTACAGGAGAGGGCAAATAGTGCTTTTGAAGTGGAGATTAATTAAAAGCCCCTGAGAATAAAGAGAGGGATGTGGGGAAAGTCTTGATATAGAACTGATACAGGTGGAAGGGATAAAGGATGCACACGTTTCAAAACGAGGAGTAAAGGTTAGAGAGGTCACAGGGAATGCCAGAAAAAGCAGTGGAGATTAGTGGAAAAGCATGGAGGATCATAAGATTTTGAGTAACGGATCTGGGCATCAAACCAACAGATTTCGCTTCTTATGTATCAGAATTACTGATCATTTAACTGACTCACCTTTAGTGCCCTAATAATATTTTAAAAGATATTTTGAATTCAAGCTTTCTCTCTATAAGTGACAAGGATGAAATCATAAGCTGTGCAGTCGTTGCCCAGTGCCTGAGTTTTCAAAATGAGTCATTGTAGTTTATTTGCTTGACTCATGAGATGGTGATGGCAAAACGACTCACCCACCTGAATCACTCCCAAATCTTAGCAACACTTGCTTCAGGACAGCTTTTTACCTTGAAATCCATCTGCCTGCATACCTGTCACAGAACTGCTGGTCAGACTAATTCCCAACTGGATGCTAAAGCTGCCTGCCAAGCCATCATCTCCGTGCAGCTGGTGCCTGATAAACTGGTCAAAATTCTGTGAACTCCTGTATGCAAACTAGAGTGACCCCTGTCTTTGTGACCATAACCCCCTTGTTCAGTGGAGAGCAAAGAAGAAATGCCCTATTCAACATAACAAGTCTCTGCAGCTTGTTTTTCCTGCTCAGTAGAAAAAGCAAGTGGTGGTGATGAATCAAAATTTTATGACAGTGATGAAATTACCATGAAGTTTTTGCACAACATGGTCACAAAGCCATAGACCAAAAAGAAGTTTTGGTTATTTCTGGTCAAAGTGGGAGTTAGTTTTAGGTGGTTTTAGTGTGTTGACCCTGGCTGGATGCCAGGCACCCACCAATGCTGCTTTCTCACTCTCTGCAGCTGGACAGAGGAAAGAAAATACAATGACATGTCCATGAGTTGAGATAAGGACAGACAGAGATCACTCACTGATTACTATCATGGGCAAAACAGGCTCGAAGTAGAAACATGACTTGCATTTCTTACTAATAGAATCAGAGCAGGATTATGCGAAGTAAAATGAACCCTAAAAAGCACCTTTCCCCCCCGCCATCCCTCCTTCCCAGCCCTGCCTCCTCCCCCATCAGTGCAGAGAGGCAGGGAATGGGAGTTATGGTCAGATCATCACACACAGATTGTTTTTTCCCATTGCTCAGGGAGACGAGTTCTTCCCCTGCTCCACTATGAGGTCCCTTCCACAGGAGGTGGTTCTCCATGAACTTCTCCAGCATGAATCCATCCCACAAGCAAGAGCTCTCTACAAGCTGCTCCAATGTGGGTGGTCCAACTCTTCCATGGGGTGCAGCCCTTCAAGGACAGGCTGCTCCAATCATGGATTCCTTGTGCATTCACAGGTCCTACCAGGAAACCTGCTCCAGTGGGGGGGTCCTCTCTCCATGGGCCTGCAAGGCCCTGCCAGGACCCTGCTCCACCACAGGTTTCTCCCAGGCTCACAGCCTCCTCTCAGGCACTCACCTGCTCCAGTGTGGATCTCCTCCATGGGCTATAGGGGGATCTCTGTATCCCCATGGACCCCCATGGGCTGCAGGGGCACAGCTGCCTCACCATGGGCTGGCTGCACCACGGGCTGCAGGGGAATCTCAGCTCTGGCACCTGCATCACCTCCTGCCCCACCTTCTGCACCAACCTTGGTGTCTGCAGAGTTCTTCCTCTCACATTTCCAGTCTACTCTTCTCTGGTGGCAATTACAACCGCGCAACACCTTATTTTCCTTCTTAAATATGTTATCACAGTAGTGTTGCCACCATTCCTGATTGGCCCAGCCTTGGTCAGCATCACATCCATCTTTGGAGTTGTCAGGGATTGGCTCTGTCAGACATGGAGGAAGATTCTGGCAGCTTCTTACAGATGCCACCCCTGTGGTCCCTCCACTGTCAAAATCTGGCCACGTAAACCCAACACAAATGATAATATTTCAAAACTAATCTTCTTACAGTCTTTCCCAGAGGCCTTATACAATTGGGCTACTGGAAGTGTGACAGATCAGGTTCCTGCAGAAGTAGATAAAATGGCTCCCTGAACATTTGAATGATTGTGGAATACTATTTCTTCTGTATCCATGAGGAACTGGTACTATTATAAAATTACTTTCTTTGTTTCAGGTTAAATTGACATCTAATGCATGTGGTCTGTGTAAGCCAAATATTCTGTAACTATAACAAAAAGAAAAAAAAATCAGTTTCCAGTATTTACCTCAGGATTCTGCAAGAGAGGGAAATCAGACAGAAAGCATTACCAATGCAAAACATTGGATGCTAGAGATAAAAATTAGGAAGTAAGATATACAAATTACTCATTCATGCATAGAGATAATAAGAAAACTGACTAAGGTAGAAATGATGCAATTGCACATTGTATTTCTTTTCTACAAGTAATAAGAGTGAGTAACCTGAAAGGTTAAATAATCTATAATTTTATAATTTACTGGATTCCTCAGTAGCAAGCTAAAGATCTTGGGTTAGGTGGTTTGGGTATATGATGTGCCATAAAATCTTGGATTGCTTTCATTTTGGTTGTTCAACTGTTAAAAATCCGCTTGAATTCTGAAGTTATCTTGACAATTACAGTGTAAGAGCTGAGAATATTTGCCTCAGTTTTAGAAGATTTCTTATATTTAGGGAATGCATTCATGTTAGAGCACTTAAAACACATTTTTCTCCATATTAAGAATGTAAAAAAAAAAACCCAAAAAGTGCTCTATTATTTCCAGTACTGTTGAAATTGTGGACAGGGCAGCAAAAAGAAATTAAGCTCCTTGAATAATTTCAGTGGATGCCTCATGTACTGTTTTGCTGGAAAAAGTGATACTTTTACAAACAAAATACTGGTATAAGAATTTAATATGAAAATTTTCAGGGTCAAAATCCTAATTTTAAAGAGCTGTTGCAGTTTTGAAACAAAAGTGAAATTCATTCAGATGACAGTTTCATAAAACTCTCTCCATGGTATTTATTTTTACACCTTTTAGTCTCAGAATCCTAACAAAGTCAGCTTTCCTTGTGTTGGTTCTTATAAATCAGTGTTTAACGCAAGTAGCTCTTCTTTTGCAAAGGCATTTACATACTGCTATTGTCAACTCCTCTCCCAGAGTTCAACCTAATTCTTCATAAGTGAAAAAACAATGACTTTATAAAAGCTTATGACATATATGCTAAGCTTTCCAAATATGTTTTTGAAGATTTTCCACTTTAAGCTAGGTCCAATGCCTTGTTTGCACAGTGGAACTGTTAATTTAAGTTAAATGTAAGTGTTTTTAAGACATTTATAATTTGAAGTTTCACTAAAGATATATCTAAATATTAAACAAGATGTCCTATGACAACTTCTGTTGATTCTTCAATATGTATAAGGAAGCAAAATGAGAAAAGGAACAGTGGTAAATTATCAGAATTTTAAAAATTGTTATAATACAATGCCAAATAAGACATGCTCATTTAAAGCGGAAAAGGCTCTGATAGTACACAAAATGTAAAGAGAAAATAATTATTTGAGTAGAGAAGAGGCAGCCACTCGGAGGTTTCAGGGTGCAGAGTGTTGGGACTAACTTGATGTACATTCTAGTTTGTGCCCTTAGTATAGGAAGTAGGGAGGTATGAAGGCAATTTTCTAAGTTAGAGAGTTAGGACACAATCTTGACATGAATAACCAAATTCACAAAGAACTGGATAACCTAAAGTAACAAGAAAAAGGTATTTGAAACCTAACAGATTTTAAACAACCTTGTACTTGTAGAGATAAGTGAAAAGACTCCAAATCAAGGATTCTTGAACTATAAATAATTGTAAAGTAAAACGTTAAATTATCACTACATGAACAGAAACCATCAAAGCACAAAGCTGAAAATAAATGACATTTAGAAAATGATGAGTTAGACATATACTTTCTCACATCTATAAAATACTGCAGATACTTCATCTGGAATATTTTATCTCAGGGTTAGAAGATGTTAACTTCAAACCAAAGAATAAGAAAAGACTCGTCTGGCCAATCAAGGAAATATAAAACCTTCCATAAAATAGAAAATGAAGCAAACTTTTTGTAACTCAGCATAATAAAGACAGAATGAACTGGGGTGTTAGTTTGGGTTTTAGGTACATGTTTGGGTTTTTTAAATTTTTTCGTGGTTTTTTTTTTTTTTTTTTTTTTTTTGGTTGGGTTGGGTTTTTCCTTTCTCTTTGCTCTTTCCTGTAAAAACTGAAAAGGTAATATTAAAAGAAATTCCATAATTTTTTTTCATTAAGAACTCTAATCTTAAGACAATTTTATTTTGATTATGAAGGTTTGTGCAGCTCTGACACACTTTCTTGTGAATGTAATATGTGGATTTAACAGGTTAGATATTTTAATATATTTTTTCCTCATTAGCACAACAGACCTCTAGACGACCCATTTTTTCCTCTCCTCTTTTTACACACAGTTTATATGCAAGCATCTCATTAAGGCTGGTCTAAACTGTCCTATTTTCTTCTGAATGTTTATAGTCTAGTAATAGTCAAGGTTGTTCTCAAATATGTCATTCTGCCTATTAATTGTTTGAGACAGTCTTTCTTCATTATCTTCCTGGCCTTAAGATCCAAAAGCAGTGTCTGGAAACTGTTCAAAAAACTGTTCATTCCATTTATCCTGCAAAGACAGTGCAACCCTAAGTTATAGCTGAAAGGCAAAATCTTGTTCAGAAAAAAGACAAATTAGGATGAAAACAAGTATCAGCAGTGAAGGAAACTCTAGTTAAACTTATAATAGTTTATACAAATCCCTGAGGGTGTTTTAGCTCCCAAGGAAATGTAGGAATCTTATGTTCACTTGTTTGCTCTTTGTAATTTTTGCATATCCCTAGATCACTGGTTATTTTCTACATATATCAAGTTATTTAATGAGTTTACATGTCTCACTATTTTTTTTCATTTACATTAAAACTGCTTTATGTTTGGACTCAGGCTTTAATTAAACAAAGATGACAGATGTGCGCATGAGGAAAAAAAAGTGGGATTTGGAAAATTGTGTGGATTAAAATATCCAGGATTTGGAAATAAACTTTTAATTTGTTTTATCATTCTTAATTATGTTTGTTAACATCAATCTCCTCAATGACTATTTTAACAGGTCACTTGGTAACATATGAAATATTACAATGACGCTTTCCTAAAATTTGTTAGGACCCCTGAGCAAAAGGTTTTCTGTACACAATGCTGTATAAGCTTATTAAAAAAAATAAAAAGGTAGAAGCTGCACTTTTTAAAAGGCACTACTCTTTTTATGAGAGGAATTTCTCACAACATTCCTAAATTGACTATTGTTGACTATATAGTGTCCCAGGTTTAAGAGAATGGATTGGAATCATGGAGGCATTCAAGTGCTCCCTCAAGCAGTACACTTCGTTCTTCAGGCCTGCTTTTTCCCACTATCTCCTGTCTCTTCCTCCTCTGTGATTGCTCTAGAGCACTATGAGAAATGAGGTTTTCTTTAGGTCTTTGACTGACCATGTCTATTGGCATCTATATTGAATTAAACCCAGGCCCAATTGACTGATACCAGCATTATTTCCATTAGACGGTATCCCTTAGAAAAATTAAGCCTAGATGTTACTGACTCAAAAGTACCTACAACATCAAGTCATTCCCATAATATTCAAATGAAAATACTGATGAATAACTAGTTCTGTCCAAAACAAAACCTGGGCCACTTGAAATTACATTTCTTTCTGGTAAGATAAAATAGATAAATCTAATCTTGGCTCACGTGGTGTGATTTCTGAGGCTGTTCTATGCTGGGCCAGAAGCTGAAGTGTGATAATACTAGTGGGTCCCTACCAACCCAGTGTAATTTACTATTCTATGAAACTTGACTTTGCACCTCTAGAATGATTTCAGGATACCTTACACTTTTGAACAACATTAGATGCCCTCATGCCATACCTATGTCATACAACACATATTCTTGACCTCATCCTATGAAATTAGGATGTATTGCAAAATACCTGTAAGTCTTTCTCAGAAAGACATCATCGGCTTCTAAATAGATTATCCCTGAGCAATGGGATCATGAAACATGTGTTTGTCTGTGAAAAAGCAAGCAGCACTGGAGAGTCAGCCTGAATGACAAAGTGCTAGCAGTTTTGAACTTCCTTTTCTTGTATACTGTTCTGTTTCTATGTGGAACAACCTCACAGAGCAGTGCACATCATCTCCGAGTCTTTGCAAAGGCCAAGTACCTTCTGCATCTAAATATCTCCTAAAGCTTCTGTACTAAGATCACTGATTCATGTGTGTGTAAACTGTCCAGGGAGATAGTGTTACAGTGGCTTCACCACTACAACCTAGGTTACATCCCATATCTCATGGGAAAAAAAAAAAAAAAAAAAAAGAAAAAAAAGAAAAAAAATGGAAGAGGTAGATAAGAACGAAAAAAAGAAAGAAAGTACTGTAATACAGGATAAACCTTATGGATGGCTCTTTTCTTCCACATAGTCCCAGAGAAATGTCTAGATTTTTATTGATACTATGGATTTGTGGTAGGGCTTTGCAACTTTTCTGCGAATGATGGAGGAAAATGGAAATTTCCAGAAAAACAAGTTGAGTGTGAGAGTAATCAATCTTGCCTAATTTTGTCTTTTATTTATTTTAGTTCTTCTACATTCTATCCATAATCAAAAGAAAGAAATATATAGTTGCATAGAATATTTGGTTCAATCTAAAAAACCTGTTTGGGACAGAAAGGATGAATTAACTGAGAGAGGCAATATATTTTCATTAAATGTGAAGAGAGTTTTGATGACTGTTTATACTGCATGTCTGATTTATAAAACAAAATATCTGAAGCTATATAAAATGAACCCCATCAAAGGTTAGTTTTCATCTGTTTCCCTCAGTAATTAAGAGAGATTTACTTGTATTGATTCTATCCAAGATAGCTGAACATTTTTGAGTATATATGTACTTATATAACTCCTTTGCATGAGGAGTATGCAAAGTTTGCATGCTTAAGGACAAGATGATCACTTCTACCTAATCTGCCTTGTTTTTTATATTTTTATATTAAAAATCACCCTTCAGGCAAAAGAAAAACACCACACAGTTTATAGCACGAGCTATACACACGCTGAGAATGTGCCTTTCCATTTAATCATTGAAGCTTTTTCGCATTTTACTCCTCAGAAATTTTTCTTCCATAGACAATTTATTTGTTTAAACACTGGTGTTAATTCAGACATTTTTGTTCTAGTTGTATAGGGAAAAAAGTGTAAATAAGGATTCCACGGAAATATTGCCTAAGTAAACACAATCCTGTTAATGTATTTTTGTATAAATGTGTAGCAATCATCTCTCTTAAAAAGAAAAAACAGACTGTGTCCAAAGACATCAGAATGAATAACAGTAAAAATCATACATATATATGAGATTTTAGTCAATGCAGTAAATTTCTTTCGAATAGTCAAAGAAAAATGCAATTATTTTTAAAACTTCTTGCAAAGAAGACCAATGCAATGAATTTAAAAGTTTCTTGCTTCCTAGCTATAGTTAAAAATAAGTTTAAATTCAACTTACAAACGTAGTACATTCATTCAATATTCATTGGTTACATATAAAGGCAAATAGAGACTCTCATTATATTTTTAATGGATTGAGCTTTAACATAGGCATGAGTTCTCTACTCTTTTGTATCTTGTGTGGTAATTTAGTATTATGCAGTTAAAACAAAAATGTTTCCAAATGAACTTTTCACTTTCCCTAACATCCATGGCAATATGTTACACCTGCACTTCTTTTTATAATTTGTTGCATAATTATTTGTCTTAGTAGAACTGAAAAGAACTACATATTAGCATTTCAAATTGTTTTTTTCTGTGTTGTACTGTGAAAATATGTGTATTACATGCAAGGAGGGATAGACAGAGGCCATATGCTTCAGACTTTTTAGAGTTGGTGCTGACATTTTCTACAGGCACCAGCAGCTTGTCCAGTATGCTAATATAACAAGTATTTGAAAATGAACAAAACAACCTGACAAACAAAAACAATAACCCCTTTCAGAAATAAAGGCATCAGAAATATACTATCATGTTCTTGTTTATGATATAAAATATGGACAAAATCACTGAGTCTAAACTTGAGAAACACTTTATTTCCCTTTTAACAAAAAATACGTAAAACTGAAGTTCGTGAGTGTGATTAATCTTGAAAAAGCCACACTATTCCAAACTACAATTTACAGAAACCTCGATGACCTCAATCAAACCAACAGCACAAACAAAGAATGATAGAAAAAGGAATCTGGAAGTCAAAACAAATCATAAATCCGAATCCACTTATGCTCCATATGAAAAAAGAATAATGGTACAGATTGCATTAAAGCTTCTTTTCATTAAACAGACAGCTATTTTTTAAAATTAACTTTACCTCCCTAATTATCTTATGTTTCTCTAACATAAATATATGTAAGAAAAATCTGGCGCTAAACTGAAAAGCAATGTGTCATATAAATGCTACTACGATACGTCAGTATTCAAAGAAAATGCCGTAAGATGTCAGTTTTAGGCATCAGTCTTTTATCTTTTGATCAACACACAGCAGTAAGTTTCAAAATAACTGATGTAAGACATATGCCATTCATTATACTTTACGCCCCTCATGCTATTTATAAAGTCAAAGGAGAATGGTGCAGAAAAAAGAAGGGAGACAGAAATTAATATTTGCAAACTGCACCAAATGTGGGACTGTTTATAGAGGAGTGAGGTTTTTGTATTTGACAAAGAGCAACCTGAACCATATTGATCAACATTTACAAGGATGTTTTCAGTAATACATTCTTGCTAAAATATTTCTAAGAGTTGCTATTCTTAGAATAATTTTAGTCTCATTAAACCAGTTACTTAAATCTTTTTCTTCCTTTTGCATGTTTGAGACATGTTTGCTTATGTCCTGTCATGTAGGATAATTTCAGTGTGCTTAAAATCTCTGTGTGACTCAGTAATGAAGTCGTGTATAACCTCTGCACTCACCCTTTGTATAGAGGCAAATTTTACCTCATATACTTAAAGAATTATTAAATGCTGATGGCACTATGGAAATTAATTTCACATCAGGGCTTTTGGGGAAGAACATTGATATCAGGTGAAGAAGGAATTTTACTTTGTGAAAATGACCTTTGACACTGCAATATTATCTGCACTGGTTTATTATCAGAAATAAACAAAGCTGCCTCAGGCAACAGTGTAATCAATTATTGTTTTCTTATTCCAAACTGAGCTGTGTTCTTCAATTTATTCTTTACTTCTTGTTGTTGTGTTTGAAGAGGGAAATATATTCTCCAGGTTGATGTAGGATGTGTTTTGCTTTTTTCAAAGATGTATAATTTATCAACTCAGAAGATTTCACCTATAAACTATTCATATACATACTCACACATTTTATATGTGCGTGTGTGAAGACCTTTTTTAAGATATCATTATAAAATAGGAATAGCGCATACAAACAAACCTGCTTAGCTTTTTAATTTAATATTAAAGCCAGATGCTTCTTTATAATATACTTTGTTGTAGAGGAAGAGAGTTTTTTTCCTTTGAGAGACATTAATTTTTGCCTTTCCACATAGACATTAATTTCTGCCTTTCCACATAGACAAAATCCACTTCAAATATAACATGGAGATAATTTTATCATTTTTTTCCCCATTCTTTTTAATTAATATGTTTATACTAAGCTCAGAAGTAGTATCTTATATAAAAAGTAGATTTCTGTAAATTTATTTGTATACAAATTAATATGCTTGTGCAAAAATTAAAATTAAAATTTACTTATTGGAGAGTATAGAAGTATTGATAATTACATGGTTTCTATGTCCAAGACAGCCTCATATCACTGCAGAAAACTCCTTGACTGTTTCCTCTTTGTATTGTACTTTCAGTAAGTCAAAGTCCTGCACAAAGACAAAGTCTAGCCATTGTGAGAATTCTTCCAGTGCATATAGAACATTTCATTCTTCTTCTTGATTGAGTGGTCTTTAACAGACACCTACCATGATATTTGCCTTGTTGGCCTTCCCCCTGACTCTTACCCATAAGCACTCAACCCTCTCATCACCGTCATTGAACTCTAGACACTCAATGGCTAGCATTTGCAGTTATATCACCAGTTATATGTAATCTCAGTCTAGGGTGTGTGTATCTTTCTAATTTCATCAAGCTAATAGGGAAATTAAAAAATTATTCTTGTTGCCAATACAAAAATGGACACATGTAAACCTCCACCTATAAGTTTCAGCATTGGTCGTGCTGAAAAGTAGAGAAAATAAATTTTGTTAGTGAACATAGATGAAAAGAGCAAATGCAGAGCTAGTTCAAAGCAAGGTTTAGTTTATGTCCTTTTTTCTCATCCTCTGATAGCTCCTTGGTTTTGACAAATTTTAAACCAATGTCTACTCATTGAAGATGAACTTTTCTAAGGATCTATAGCAAAGAAAATATTCTTATATGCTCCAGGCGTGCTTTCTGTGTCTACATCAAATACTGCAAACAAGAAATAAAATGTATTCCAGATGCTTATGAAGAGTGATGACATCAGCCAACTCCTAACCACTCTTTCTTTAAAACAGCTTGTGAATATCGAATAGGATTGCCAAAATCCTTCAGCAGTAAAATGTTTTTATTTGTGCTTATAGAAGTCCAAATTGCTTCATTTCCTCAGAGGAAAAAAAAAAAAAAAAGAAAGTGGCATAATATTCTAAGTGGAATGAAGTATATTTGTGGATAATATATAAAACTGAAGATCAGGAAGTGCCATGCACACAAGTTTGGATCTGTAATTTTATCTCATGGTAACAGATATAAAGGAATAAAACATGACTGATTTTAATTTTTTAAATTAAAATCATATATTTGCACTAGCTGACCAAGAAGTTTTAATTTCATATTAAAAAGACAACAAAAAACTTGGTAAAAGATATATATTTTTTTCTAATGTATAATAGACTTTCTATTAGCATATTTAGATTAAAACTGACAAAGACTATTCTTTGTAGCAGAAATATAAGAAGCCACAACATTAAAAATTTTGGCAAGAGCATTTAGAATGCTTTTTAATCATTGTGGTGTTGAGATTTTATTTTCAGATAATTCTGTTCCTCTTTCTAGACCTGTTTTTTTTTTTTTTAATTTTCATAAATTTAAAGGGACTGAATCAAGATTCTGATTTAAATGTTTAAATGTTATGAATCATACAATTTTTTCTATCTATAAGACAAATAATTTCTACAATGTCTAACATCCTATTATGCTTTATTTAGGTGGTATTTCTTAGTGATGTGTAAAACTGTGGTTCATAAGACTACAGAATTATGAAGCATTTAGATTCCTTTTAAAAAAACCCAAAATTATTTGCATACAATATTGAAAAAGTCAATATAATTTAAAGCCAAGGAATACCTTAAGTAAAAATCATATTCTGATTGATAACATCATTGTTCAATTTGAGCTGTTTAAATACCCAAAGTTGTCATCTCCTCATGATGTTTGCAGTACAAACATAGTCTAATGGATTATTCCTATCTCTAAAATATTGGTCAGTATTGCCAAATACACATTAATATACCCCTTTTTTAAAAATATAACAATAGAGGCTGACATGAAGTATCTCTTTTTAGATGTTGAGAATCTGATGACTTTATCCACAACACACTGTACATTGCCTCCGTTATTAACAAAGCAATCTGGGAACAGTTGAGAAATCTGTTAAAGCAAGGCTGATTAATTGGAATATGTGGCAATAAATGTCCCTGTTGCATTGCAATCATGCTGTTCTATATAACATAAAAGATTACTTCCAAATAATCTCTGTGTTACAGGCATACATTTAGTATGTAATATCCATTATTAACTTTTGTTATACACTGGAGAGTTCTACAGAGTGCTGAAATTCTAGGGGAAAAAAGATAGTATTGCCTTTTTTCCCGGAGAGAAATAATTTATTAGTTGCAAAATGTTCAGTGGTAAAATAGTCTGATCTGAAAGATAAACTGAGATGGGTACATAGAGATGAAAATACCCAGAAGTGAAAGTAGCAGTGGGTAATTTAAAATGCAAGAACCCAGACATGGCTTTAGCAATGTGTCATTTGGGGGAATATGCTTCTTCATGAAACTCAGTTGTTGCAGGACTCAAGTGATATCTATGGAGGATGTCTAAAATCACCATTTGAGTCCTGGTTTTGTTTGAACAGTGCAAAACAAATTAGTTCCAGTATACAGTATCACTGTGGACAGTAACGGATCATGGCCTTTGCACTAGTTTTGCAACCCCTTAGGGCTGAAATTGGTTATGTGTAATCTGTGTTAGCTTTTTTTTTTTACCTGACTGCTGCTTTGTTTTACTTAGTTTATCCGCTACAACTTTTTTTTTTTTTTCTGATCAGATATTTGTGACTAATTTGTTTTCCATATAATTGGGTGCTAAAACTATGGTTTTGTACAGAAAGGAGGAAATGGGCCAGCACTTCACACCAGTGACTAAGTTAAATGAGACTTGGGCCACATAGTTTGTATTTTAGGCTTGGTTTTTATCTATGAAAATGTGAAAAGTAGGTAAAGATGCACAAGTTAAACCTCAGCTACGGGATATTCTGTACAAAACAAAAATGGTGCCTGGAGGCTGTGGAAGCAAATCAGAAAAGACCCCAGATTCTGCAAAGATGATTGGATGAGCAGTGGTGCCATCAGGAAATGAAATGACCTATAGAGAATATAAAACCCAGTAAAAATCAGCAGCCAGTGTCCCCCTTCATAGGCACCCATTTTGATCTCCCACCACTACTGCATATGAAGTCATCCTCTCAGTCTCCTCCAGGCTGAACAAGGCAAGTGACCTCAGCTGTTCCTCATATGGGTTACCTTCTGGACCCCTCATCATCTTCACAGAACTCTTTTGGATGGTCTCTAAAAGCTTTATGTCTTTCTTATATTGTAGCAGCCAAAACTGCCCACTGGACTCAAGATGAGGCTGCACCAGTAAGTGATGAGTGGAACAATTACCTCCCTCAGCTGGCAATGTTAGGAGTAAGTGCTTGCTTTATATGTTAGGAATGTTTGCTGTTCATCCATAAAGACGATACTGAGAGTAAAATAAATAAATCCAAAAAGTACTGACATGCACATATTCTACCCACACAAACACATACCCTTTTGCCCAGCCTAGGGAGGCTCCTCCTGCAGAAGACATGGATGCTCCAGCTTCGTGTTGCTTCTGATCCTGTGCCAACACACCCACCACTCAGGAGGTGCCCTCAAGGTGCCTCCACACCCTGATGTGGTGTCCCTGCAGGCTGCCCCTGCACTGCCAGGTTCCTGTCAGGTGCAGGCTGCTCCTGATGACCCATGGGGGAGCTGCACTGCTTGGCTGCAATCAGAATCTCCTGCCCTTCTCTATGAAAGCAGAATTTTTACTAGTCATACAAGTTTTAGCAGATTTTTTGTCCAGCTCCAAAGGGGCATTTCTAGACAAAACCACAAAAACCAAAAACAGTTCTATACAGAACTACCCCCGCCCCCCCAACACTTCAGCTTTTTGATTCCTAAAACAAGAATTGAAAATAAATTCCTTGAAGCATATCCTTGTCTTCAATTCAGACCTTAGGAAAAATTGTCTGCTACCAACTTCAGTTCATTAATCATCAAGCAATTTTCTCTGTAAATAGCATGCAATAGCAGGCAGATGATGTTTAACTTGTTTTAGTAAAAATAAAAAATTTAACTTGGGTGAAAACAAAAGTGCCTTTTTTTTTATTCCTAGCTACTGTGGCAGTAACGATTTAGATCTAGAAATCATCTTCATTTAAGTTACCAGGCACTTCAGATGAAGAAAAAGACATTGAAACAACCCTTATTAAATTAATTTGGCTTTTTCTTTTTTACATATTGTCAATGAACGTAAATTATGTCTTGAAATGTGGGAGACTGAATTGCAGTTAGAAAGGTAAATGCTCAAGGGCACAAAATAGTTCTTAGAATTTGAAATCTATTTGCAGTTATTTAAGAACTAATTTGGGAAAATAATGTCTAGTCTGTGACTAGTCACTGGATGTGTTTAATGTTAATGGTTTGCTGTTGGGTCTATTTAAATGGTCACCTTTCACATTATATTGTCTTTGTTCTCTGATGGAAGCCTTTAATACTTATAAATGAAGTAAAAATTATCAAAGAACCATTGGGACCTGAAGGGGTTGGACTAGGGAGTGATACCTATGTAAAAACACTGATTGCACGAAATTATGCTCTACGAGGTAGTTTAGAAAATTTTATAATATTTTCTTGTATTCTCTCTTCTCCTATCACAAACAAAACTATATTTTCTATAGCTATCAAAATTATTAGCAAAATTAAATACAACTATGTTCCTTTCTGATGGAAAAAGAACAAATGAGGGAGATTTTGCGACTTTTTTTTCATTAATGGAGAATGTTTAGGTTGTTCTGACCTTCAATTCATATTAAAAAAAATATACAAACAAGGCTGTATTTTAAAAAATCATTATAGAAAACATGATGGCTGACATAAAAATCATAAAATCATAGAATTACTTGTGTTGGACAAGACCTTAAAGATCATCTAATTCCAAACCCCCTGCCATGAGCAGGATACTTTCCACCAGACTAGATTGCTCAGAGACTCATCCAACCTGGTTTCACCCCCCTTTGAGAAATAGGGCATCCACAACTTCTCTAGGCAACCAGTTCCAATGTCTCACCATCATCACAATAAACAATTTTTCCTCATATCTAATCTAAACCTCCTCCCTCACTTAAAAGCTATTCCAGTCCTTCTCCTGTTACTACATGCTCTTGTAAATAGTCTCTACCTTTCTTGTAGGCTTCTGTATGAACTCAGTGGAAAAATATTGATGTAACCCCCACAAGATTAGGATTTCACCCTTTTATAAGCCCCATGGGCAGGAATGATACAGGAACACTTTTGGGCAGGAATGATACAGGAACACTTTTTACTTTTCACAGTGGCATCTTCAAATAAGTAGCATGTTTTTTAAAAAATGTGGAGTTACAGTCAGACACACACAGAACAATAAAATAATGCAAGGGAAATATCTATGACTAACACTCCAGATTAAGCCTTAGAAAACTGGGTTATTACTTCTAATTTTGGCATAGATTTCTTGCTAAATGTTACTCAGTTCTCAAAGGCTGTGTTCTCAAAAGATCATACAGTCATAATGTAATTGTTACCATTCTTCTTCTTCTTCTGAAAAATACAACCTCAAGTTAATAGCTGATCTCTTCATGTGCTTAAGAATAGACTCTTAAAAGTTAGAAAAGCTGTAGAAAATTTTGAGAAAAAACACCTTTATTCCAAGACCTCTTTTCCTCAGGGAAAGGACTTGCATGTCTCACTCTGGTGAGGGCTGTGGCAGTTGCTGCACTTTATCAGTGATGGAGGTATTTAATCTTAGAATTGATGGCAATGGAGAGCTGATTTTGACTAGGTACCTTGGCATTACATAAATACAAAAAATAATTGGTTAAGTATTAGAATTTAGTTAAAAGCTATTTTGAAATCATGGCTGAAAGTATTTTGGATGCATTAAAATAAGTTTTACTAGATAAAGAATTGGACTACACTCAGAGCTCCAGCTTTTTTTGCATAGGAAAGAATTAACTCTTTACCCAATGAAGTAAAAGGGAGAGAATGTCTTTAAAGCTGTTGTTGCAGTTTCTTGTCGTGGGAATTGTGTATCATGTAAAATCACTGCTGTCTAAATATTCATTTAAGAATCAGCATGAAATCTACGTATGATGCAAAACAAAGGTTTTCCAAATACTGGTGGCAAAAGTCTGCACAGGTCTTTGCAAGCAGACAAAGCTGTTGGAATTACTAATCAATTCACACTCTAAAAAATATTCAGCATCTAAAAACATATTTAAATCAAATAGAAATGATTTCAGAAGTCCCCTAGCTAAACATATGCAAATTAGTTTCCATGAAAAAAAACCAACCCACTGCTAAATTAATTTTAATGAAGGGATTGCAGTCACTAAAATGACATGACTGCATTGGCTGCTTAAACTAATCTGGCATTGAGTCGAAGGCTTACAAAGTCAACATAACTTTTAGGACAGTGTGCTTACTTAATCACATTGTTTGAATGACCTGCTTCAGAAGCAGATAAGTCAAGATTTATTAGACAATTTCAACAAAGTATACAGAAATATCTCAAAGTATTGCTTACAAGCTTAAATGTGAAGAGAAGAAGC
>JAYDZK010000001.1:71772209-71792772 GCA_034509185.1 Euphonia xanthogaster
TGTGAAGAGAAGAAGCAAACACTTCCACAGACACTACCTTCACCTGAGGAAATTTTTAAATAATGGCTTCATGGCATTTTGGTATAAATTATGCCCTTGTGTGCTGTCAAACAATATTGATGATGTCCTTTTTTAACTTATGCTAAACTATTTTTGCCTTCTATATTGCTGAACTATTTTTTTTCAGTCTGAGTAAATGAACAGTGCATTTTACACAGAAGTTTTTTTGTAGATGAGTTATCATACTTGATATTGAAACACTGTGTCATTAATATAGTATAAAGAGACTGGCTTGTCCTTGATTTTCTTGCTGCATAGCTGGTTTGTGGAAAAAGGAGAAAAGCTGTTTCTAAACTCTCTTCTCCTTCAAAATAAAAAAAAATATAATTACATTAAAAATTCTCTACTGTATTGTTTTAACATTTCTTATTTCTATCTTTTGAATTTAATTTTTTCTTTAAAGACTTTGAGAGAAATGTATGAAAATAACAAAATTAGTATAAAATACCTAAAGCAGTATACTTAGGCTTTTCATTATAGTTCTTGCTTGATTTTCAGGCTCCTTGAAAGGCATGAAGAACAAAAAGGATTTTAATCCAGTCAATGGCCTTGTACATTAAATGTGTGACACCATAATAGAGTCACCTTGAATCAAGAATAAACACTGCCTCAAAGCATTAAGGAAAACACTCCAAAATTTAGTGTCAAGATCTCAGTCAAGTAAAACATTTCAGCAGGTGGAGATAGACTGTTGGTGGAAATGCAAAAATTGCTATTAATACTACCACTACTACCATTACTACTGCTTCTGTTGTTGAGTGATAAAGTTGTTTTAGGTGCTTTAATATAGGTAATATGGTGTTCTGGGAAAGTGGTAAAATTATCCAACTGGGCCATTTGCATTCTATTTACTATATAAATTGTGGACTCTTGCTCCAAAGAAAGTGCTTAATCTTTCACTTTCTTTTGAAAGAATTAGATTAGTGTTCATCATCCACAGGAGCTTTGTCTTTTACTAGCATAATAAGCCACATTACAAAACTGTTTAATTTGGCCTCCTCAGACATTCTTATATACCACTGGTGTGGCAACTACAGTGACTGTTCATGCAGAATAAACTGCAGAGCAGCTTCAGTGATATTCTTGATTGCATCTGTATGCAATGAAGAAATCCCTAAGACCAGACAGGTTTCCCTAGAGTAATAACAAACATACCGGGAACCAGCCATGATCTGATAAATACTTCACAAAAAAATCAGTTCTTGGAACAAAATTTGGAAGGTCAGAATTGAGCAAGTCTATTCACCATGGTAGCTGGTTTGTTTATGTCTAACCACAACACTTTATGATACGGGCTCTATTGACAATCTGACACTGTTGACCGGTATTTTTTAATGCAAAGTGTAAGTTTACCCACAATTAAGATATTCAGATTCAGTGATGTATATGTCTCTTTTCTCCACCCCTATCTGTGCCACTGCTATTTAACTACTTGGAACCTAGGAAAAGAGCACAAAGGTATTTCAAGGGTCAATCCTAAAATAGTTGTAAATAACACTCCAGATATCAGGAAGAATTTTTATTTCAAATCCATGTCTCTGTCCAAAATGTGGTGCTATTTATTATTGTGCATTATAATCTAGATCCCAATGATATGATCACACGGCAGACACAATGTACTAAACACTCTTGACTATAATCCATTTGAATTAAGCCTTATGTGGCCAAAATACAAAGCCCATTGGTTTAATAACTTTCTCACAACTAAATAAAAAACCTGCAAACAAATGAACAAAGAAAATTTCAAGCACCTGCTTGGAAAAGGAGAAAATTCAGCCCTACAGTAGGCCATCTCTAAGAATTTATATAAGACATGTGAGATAGTCTTGGAAATCACTATGAGGCCCACGGAAAAAACAAAGTAGGCAAAGCAACCAAAACCAAAACAAAACTTCTCCAGCATTATGTCCTTTTCTCCCTTTGATTTCCAATATGGCAGTGAATTTTTTTCCTGCTTGCATGAAGGGCAAGAATACTCTCCAGTTCTCTTTTGCATCATTAATCTGCAGACTAGATTATATTGTTTATAGTCTTTCCACCTCCTCAAATCCATTCTGATTAATAAAATTTCGCAGTTTGTTTCACACCTTTTGGACCTTTTGTTCATATCATATATGAACAACACTCAAGCTATTCTTAGGATACAGGAAAATGTAATAACATTAAGACAGCAGGGCCAAAATTAGGCTAATGAAGGGCATTATAAGTTCTCTTACAGTTACACATAGGAGAACTTCCCTCCTGTTACAGGCAAGCCAAGCTTCTGACCATTATTTGGGAGATTGTCAGATTTGCTACTCAGATAGCAGATATCTTCTAGAATTTTACTTCTTGTATTAAAATACTTACATGAGTAATGACTTAGTAGTGTCTAGCGTCCCATTCTTAAGGAAGATATAAACTCAGAAATGCCATTGTATTACTTCTGGCCAGATTTTGTTATGTAGTTCTTGGTTTGAAAAATGTTGGTGTGTAATTCTAGATCACAATAATTTATAAATGTTAGCTCTTGTGACTGTGAAGGTTCTTTCAATATCCAAGCCATTTTAGTCTTGAGCAACTGTGAGTAATGATTTCCAGATTTATCTGCATTTATGTCATAATTGTAAAGCTGGTTTTCTTGGAGTTAGTCTCATGGATACTATCAAGTAACAAAAGAATTTCTGAATCAGCATATTAAGTGCTATTTTCATAGGAAGTGACTATATAATCATAGTCACAATTTCTTTCCAGCAAAAAGAATTAAAAAAAAAAACACCAAAAAAATTTAAAAAATAAATGAACAAACAAAAAAGTTGTTGAACCAATAGAATTGTATCTCTTTCTTTTCCACAATCTCACTTAAAATTCCAATCATTTGCTTACTTACCTTTTGCTCTTACAACTAAGAGTATTTCATGGGAGGTTATCACTCAACACCTGCAATTACAGGTGCAAATGCAAACACTGCTTCTCTATTTACACCTTACTTCCCACTTCTCCAATCTGTCTAAATTTCATAGCCAAATTTCCTCCTCCTCTCCCTCCCTTTTATCCCAATCAACTGATTTTCATCCCTAATTCTTCTCCCTTTTTGGCAGCAAATACAGATTTCCTTTCCCCACATGCTAACATCTCCATCATTCTTAATCTCCTACACTTCACTTTTGACCCTTAACATATTTTCATATCTTGCCCTATTTTTTTTATGTATAAGCAGCCATAATTTTTTAAAAATAGCCCTCATCCACTTCTCATTTTCCTACCCACCATGAACAACTTTTCAATTTTTTATTACTTCCTACATGGTTTCAAACAGCTGCCTTTGCAAAGGCAGTTCAGTTGTTTGTGGTTTATTTTTTTCACTTCAGTGCTTTCATCTCTTGTTTAAAATTATATCTTCTTGCTGTGTTGTTGTAGATGTAGAATAATATAAATTAAGTCAGAATTGATAATTGGTAAAACTTCATAGTCTTCAGTGTACATATATGTCACATAAATATATAGTCTCCCAGCAGTGCTGCTCCATAGTGCATTTTTCTATTGCTGCACTCTATTTGTAGAACTCAGGTAGCTGATTTTCTCACTGAGTTTCATCTTTCCCTTCTATTTACCTCTTTGTTTCTATTGGCTACATTGGAATGTCTAAAGTACCTCCTAAACAATTAGTACTCAAGGCAGATAATTTGATCACTAGTGATTTAGAAGAGCTATGGGGAAGCTGGCTAGCACAGTCAGAAGTGCTTACCAGAAAAGGCTTTTCTGATCCTCATTTTCACTGGAAGTAAAAACTTAATGTAGCATCAGCCGGTTATGATGTTAACAGCTGTACACTTGATTGCATGCAGGCTGGCATACTGGGAAGGACAGAAAATATACAAGCACATGGAACGTCTCTAATTCCTTAGTAAGCTCTCCCAATTATCCACCACTACCTCCCCTTGTCCTCCACTGCCTGGGTGTCTTCAAAGGTATTGTTTTAGCACTGCTCAGAGAACAACAATGTGCATTTTTTTTTTGTCTGCTCTGTGTGAAGTTTATTCTAAGAGGTTTTTAATTGATAGCTTGAACTACATGAGGAAAAAACCCTACCTTTTATAATGTTCAGCATTGTGCTCAGTTGAAATATCTGCAAGAATAATGACAGATACTTGTAGTAATGTATCTCATTCAGTCATTTCAGCAAAAAGGATACAATTCTACATAATTCTTGAAATTTAGGTTGTTGCTACTTTCTTGTTATTTAGCAACAAGATTTTGAAATGCAGAAGGAATACTTACCTATTTTTTCTTTCTTTCTTAGAACCTGACAAACCCATAATACACAAAGAAGGTTTTTATAAGTAGCATTATGAGAAGTATGTGTAAAATACACTGTGAATGGCAAACTTGGTTTATAAGAGAGGGTGTCATTTTTATATTCACTAAGTCTTGGTTTTACTAGACATGCAATCTTTCTAACATATAAAAGTCTGCAGGGGTATCTGAGAATATATATCAACACTAAGTAGCTCTTACACTTTATGGTACCATAAATGTAAAAGCAGTACTATTACACTTGAGAGTTACTTGCTTTTGTACAGCCCTGACTACACAGGAATTAAATAACATTGAGCAAATAAGCAAAGTGATTCTACAAAAAAAATGCAATAAACTTGATTTATTCTGTGAAAGTGAAAAATTAATGCCTAAGGGCTTTTTTCCTTCTTCACTTTGCTTATATTAGGTAGGTCCACATTACTGAGCTTTAATAATATCTTGGCTTCATCTTCTGTTACATAGACCATATCAGGTCCCCTGTGGTGAGCGAGAGAATCCAGAGTGAGTAAGGGGATAATAAGATCTTGACATAAGTTTTTTGAGGGTATTTTTTTGACACTACCAGGGGGACCTAGGGTATATGTTTAATATTTGCGAGTTCAAGTATACAGTGTGCAACCCTTCCACCATCAACCTCTCTGTGATTCTGTGGATGCATAGAGGAAGAAGGCATGTATGCATGTAAAAGAAATTATTAAAGTATAGAAATAAGTAGCACAGCCTCTTGGCATAATCAAATATGTTTCAAATTCCTTAGTTTTTGATTTCTGAAGCCATTATTGGAGGATCCCCCTGATGCATGTGAGATAAATATGCCTTGATGACAGATTAATGGCCCATTTCCTTTTACTAACTATAGGAGAACAAGAGTAGATAAAATACCTGAAGTTTAGTGGTTGAATTCAAAACAGACAAATCAAACCTGATGTGTCTAAATTAGCTGTTTGTTCTTCACTTTGCTATGTCAGAAGCCTTGTAACTCTGAACTAGAGGAGCAGTATGCATAAAGCCCTGTTGTCTTCCTGTAGCCTTGATAAATACAAGAAAAATTCTATTTCAGTAACATGAAGGACGCATTTACAGGAATACATCAACAACATCAACATTACCTGCTAGTGTAAAACCAATTGACAATTATGACCTTGTTCTGTTGATTCAGTAGTTAGTCAGAGGCTTCCAACACTTACTTCACTTTAGAAAAAATCTGCATGACGTGACAATAACCGACAGTTTTTAAAGAAGGAAAAGAAAAATGACAATATTATTATCTGAATAAGTAAGATATAAAATAATCTAGATAAGATGATCAACTGGTTTAAAAGCAAAGGGAATGCAGAATGCACAAGTGGGGTTTTTATGTTTTTTTTTTTTTTTTTTTACTGCTTTAATCTAAATGCCACTCATTTCAAATTCGAAAATCATTTGAGGCATTGGAGTGTTTGTACAAGTTTGTTTTTCATTAGGTCACTAATTTCAGATGAAATATAAAGAATATATGTAGCTTTAATGCAATTCAGTGTGATTTCAATTGGACAATAGTTTAATAATCAATAATTTACACAGTGTACTAATGTACAACATGAAATGTCACTGTAATAGCAAGCCAAATTTCATTTAATTTTCCTGTATGGCCGGCCTGCATTATGGATCCAATTGGAGTTACCTTCAGTTATTTTCCAGTCAGAGTTCCTTATATTTTCCATTTTTATTCCTGCTCTTTCTTCTTTCTTAAAGCCTTTTTTCTTGTCTTAAAACATCTTTTATTACCTAATTAATTAATCAGATCCACAGTGCATTAAAACCTTAAAAAAAAAGAAACCTGGTCCAACTACTGTGCAAGTTTTCCAAATAAGATGAAATCCATTTTCTGATTTAGACATAATTGGACTTGGGTACAGACAGGTCCATAATTTTGTAACTAGACAGATGTTATCACAAGAATTTATAAAAATAAGAAATTTGACAAAGGAAAAATCTTCATTACAAGGTAAATTTAAAATCTGATAGCTATCAAATCAAAGTAAGGTATTAGAAAAGGCTTTTATTATTATTTCAGTCTTTCATATCACTCCATATCCTGAAAAATGGTGGATTTTTAATGTTAAAATTAAAATGTGCTCTAACTATTCTTTAAATGAAAAGAGACCAAATTTTTCAATCCTCACTTTACTTACAGATATTGCAAATGCTTTTTTGCTGTGTTAATATGTGGGAGAATGTGTATTTATGTACACATATGTGTCTGTGTATATGTATGCATGAGAAATGCCAAGCTGAATTTCCTTGGCGAACAAAATGTGGTTCTCCCAATGAGTAGAGGAACAGGAGGAACATATTCAGAAGGTTGAGAACATGGGAAGAGTGCTACTGAGGTCTGAAAATCATAACATTAAAGGGGTTAATTTTTCACTAGAATAGCAGATGGGAACATACTAGTAAAATTTAAAGGCATATGGGATGCTAGCTTAGCTTCTAAAGTGAATTTTTCAGGAAACAGGAGGTCCTATACAGAAGTACATCAGCACTTTCTTTGTACACTGTGGTAAAAATAATAATGGCATTGAAAGTTAGATTCTTTCAGTGCATCCAGTTTTAAATCTCACAAGGGCAAAGACATCAAACTGTCAGTGTAAGTGGGGAAAAAAAAGAAGTTAAAAAATAGAAATTCACAAAACGTGTTGTATATCTAAGAGAGGAAAATACAAGTCTGATTTCATAATGTCGTTGCACAGAGATTTCCATCTTAGAAATTATTCCCCTTTTAGTGTTGTCTTGGAATGGTATTTTATTTATAAACCACTCATCTGCATATGCATTATTTTTTATTGGTAAGTCAGCTTCTCTCAGTCGTACTTTGTTGCTGTATCTGATTTCACACATAGAAGTAACAGAGCATCTGGGACATCAGGTGAGAAACACTGAACATCTTGGACAAGGGGTTGCCTATCTTTAGAAAATGTGACATTTACTATGTGATTGTGTGACTGCTATAGTAATGTTGTAACTCAGTGAATACTTGACACGTACAAAATTACTATTCTGTAACACAGAGTTGTATGGTTTTTTCTGATGAGCTATTTCACAGTAAAGGCAACAATTTTTAATTAAGCAATTCACAGTCTTCTGAAGAAGCATAATAGTTTTCAGATGAAGACATCTATTTGTCATTTGACTCTACAAGACTTTTTTATATAGCTTTTATTTACACCCAGCTCACAGATTTAATCGGTTTTTTAAAGTATTGGCATGAAGTTTTGGAGAAATACCTCAATTTTAACAGAAAATTTAAAAGATCACTGAAAGTGTTTTTTGTTTACATTTGGTTCTTGTTCCTTAGAATGAGGTCAGTGTTTTGCCACACAGCCTTACCAGTGTCAATATCATCTTATTTTTCACTCAAAACCTCAAAAGATAGTGTTAACTGAAGCAATCTAACCACTGGGTTGTTGTTAGATGAAACACACAACATCTCATAGAAATAACAGTTTGTTTAAAAGCCTTCATGGTGACAAGTTGCAACCATAATGTCTAGCAACAATTTTTTTGAAAGAAAATTTTCGGGAAAGAAATTAGCCTATTCTCAGATTTAACCACATAAATTATATTTTAGCATATCTGAAGCACATTTCTCTGCATTTTTTTCCTGTGTTTATTATTAGAACTAATATTTAACAGCTTTTAAAAATGTCTTTTCAAGTTTCATAATTTTTTCTTCGTTAAAAATTTTGAAGTGCACTGGTGTTTAGGCCAATCTTCGCATAATTATCAAAGTGCAGCCTAGTAGGACATTACTTGAGCTGCAAGGTTGGCTGATTTTATATGCTATGTAGTTTCCCCATCATGTGATCTTTCTACAACAAAAGGAGATAATATTTTAAGCACTATTTTGAATTGCATTCCAGCTCTTGCCTTTTTAGAGTATTCATTTCATTAATAAACTTAAGTACTTAAGAAGATGAAAAAAGCAGAGTTGCGAAGACCAGTGAGAAACAGCCATGTATTCCACTTTTACTTTATTAGTAATCATTAATAGAAATGAGAAGACTGCAACACATGCCAGTGTTACTCAATCAATTCAGAAAAAAACCCAAACCTTTGTTGATCCTTCACTCATTAGAGCACTTTCCTTACTGCTGTCCTATTTTCAGATTTAGAGAAACAATTGCAGAATTGCATGCTTTATAGTATTGATAAAAAAGGTAAGATAATTGGAGTGTTGCCATCCAGGGCTATAAGCACATCATGTCTCAAGAGTCTTGACTAGAAGTATGCTCCTGGTACCACATTATAGAAATTTATACTAAGCTGGGGATAATAAAAGGAATTTCAATTAATGTAAGCCTATTTAAGTAAAGTCCACTGTTTGCCAAGCATTTAAAATATTTTAGAATATTTTAAGCTCATAGAGATTTTAGTCTCCTAGAAGATTATTTATTCAGTCATGTATCATCCACTACAGTTTAAGGTTGTCTTCAAGGTAAAAATACAACAGATATATATTAATAATTTGAAAATGTGTCAGTGAAATGATGCAATATTTGATATTGTAGCTGTATTATTAATGATTTATATTCAACTTAACAGATCCTTGCATCACATGTAAAACTTAAATATTTAAACATAATGAAAAAAACCAAACATACACAAAGATAATTTCCCACAGCTACAAAAATATTTTATTTACATGTATATAAAGTTAAATTAAAGCTACATTAACCAATTTTTGACTACTATGAATTGCTCTAGAAATTAAAAACAAGATAAAATGGAATATATATACTAATTTATACTATTAGAAAAGAAGAAAAATTCACTGTATTGAAAATAAAAATCTGCTTATCTTGTTGAAAGTTTTGGTTTCCTTCTCTTTATGTTTCTTCTGTCATAGCTCCAATATATTAGGTGGGATTTAGGCACTTAAATACAGATTTAGGTTCCAGAAAATCTCTGTGAAAAAAGGCAGCACTTGTTTAACTTTGAAGTCCTCTGAGATCAAGACCTATGCTCTGTGTTTGTGAAAACTTTCTGTGTTTTGAGTATTTGTTTTTCCCTCTTAAGTTTTACTTTAGCTTCAGCAATCCAACATTGAGTTGATATCCCGGATGCACACACTCCAAGAAGAATTATGACTAACCATAGTTACACACTCTTGCTTTTTAAAAAGCTGATGATGATTCTTTCTCTTTTTACGGAATATCTTCATGGACCAAATATTCACTTAGAGAGTGAGAGACCTGTAAGAGTCCAAATTTGCATGACATTATTCTATAATCATCAGCCTGTAAACTTCTCTGTCATTATGTCACTCTACATTTCTATTGCAGCTCTGAAACATTGAAAAAGAAATTCAAAATACCTCATGGCAAAAGAGAGCGCATAGAAAAGAACTTGTCTCTGTAATTCAGGAGTGAAGCCTAGGAGCAGCAAAGAGGAAGTCTTGACTTTCAGTCACCATTTCCAGGACACTTAATATATACTGATTTATTTTCTATGCCTATAATTGTTATGGTGCAGATATAATTTATTTCTTTATATATTTCTCCATATTCCAATGTGTCAACCTCTCCAGCTTCACAGCTACTAGGTATCTTCAGTATATTGCTCGGTATTTTTTGTGCCTATCAACGAGACCTATAGCAATGTCCAGCAGAAATATATTTCTTGGCTTTACCAGAAACATTGGAACAGAAAAGGCCATTGGATACAATCAGTGCCTCGGTTTATGTGGAAAAGGATTAGCTCATGCTCTGAGGAATAATTTTAGCACAGATATGCAGCTGATACTTTGGGACTGTACAGAAATATGTACTTACTAGCAACAATGCATAGTTTCTTATCCAAAAACAGGGATGGTTGTGAGACAAAATCCAGCTGTCCATCTCCGTCAAAACCAAAACCTTTCTGGCTTTGCATGTAACTACATTTTCACACTCCTAAGCCTTCAATTCATCCTGGCAATTTAAAATTAATTTGTTATCCTGACAATTTTAAAAAAAGCTACAAAAAAACATTCTTCTGTAGTTAACAGGAAAAGACAAAAATTTCACAGAGCAGTTGTTCTCATATTAGTTTCTCCTAGGTAAAGAATATTAAAATCAAATTGACGCACTTAGATGGCTATTTTGAAATAGTATTCAGAATTTTAAATAAACAAAACAATTTTTATGTATAATTACAGTTTTCTCCTGTTGAAAATACATTTAACAAAATGTTTAAGTCATATATTTTCTGTGTTATAGGTAGTTCCACTTGGCAGATCAGACAGCAAATTTTTTTATTATATTATATGCTATGTTATATTGTTTTAGGTTCCCGACTTGGGTTGTGATTTTCAGAAGTGAAATACTTGCCATATTTATATTGAAACCTTGCCTTTAGAACCAAATTTTGGGATGGTTCCTATTCAGATCTTAAACTAATAATTATTAAGATATTCTATCTGTAATTACAGATTTGTTGTTTACATATTAGCATAACTATTCCCCCTGATTGTGAAGTTTAAAGTCCAGGCTAGATGTTCCTGACTGGATGATCATGGTTAAAAACTGCATGATTTAAGGCTCAGAATGCTGATAGCACCTTTCACAACTAGGATGATTTAATTAAGGCAAATAAGTACAGGATTAAGTCCAAGATTTTCAAAGATTTTGGTTGATTTTATAGTTGAGTATGCTGTGAAGCTTCAACTCTATCTGGAGGGAGTTGTTTGCTTTCCTTGAAGCAACAAATATTGTAAAGGTGTAAATATCACTAATGGGATAAAAATCCTGATCCTAGAAATGCAGTTATTTTGCTAATACAGGTTATTTTAATAATACTAATCTCCAAAGTTTATGGAATCATTATATTGGACATTTTTCAAATCCAAGACATTTTTATGATCCAAGAAAAGGCACACAGTGATCTTGTGTACAACTACGTTGTTAAATCTGTTGGATCAACACAGAACCTGAAAGCATTTAGGTATTTATTAACGATACAAAGATTTGACATAAAGTTTGAGTTGACTGCAAGTGAGCTGATTGCAAGCAAGTTAATTGTGAACTTTAGGTCTCTAACTTAAAACCCTTATTCTGAGTTCTTGTTTTTTGGTGAAGAGAAGATGCAAAGAGTTGTGGAAAATTTTGGGTTTTAAAGTTCTCAGAGTTCTAGACTTTTACAAAGTATTTCTAATAGGAGTTACTAACAAAATAAAATATTTAACTAATATCAAAGGAATACATTCTTCCATGGAAAAAATCCCATAAGAACTATATTTCATTAAATACCATCTGAAGAGGAAATCCCAACCAACCGAAGAAACCTAACTCTGACCTAAAAGCCATATTTTAGAGATGGTTATGGAAAGTTTAATATTATTTCCAAAGAGATTGGATTTTTTCATAATACAATACTGACTTCCCATTTAATTAAAATCCAGTGTTTAGTTTTCACAGAATTTGGTATTTGGCTGACATAGACAACCTGACAGCATAGGAAATGAATGTGCTTTATATAGGGAAACTGAAACCTCCATAGTGCGTGTTTTTGTATGCTGAAATGGGATTGTTTCAAACAATCAGACTGTGGGAAGCTGAACTATTTGGCTCATCTCATATCTGCTTCAGCATTATTCTGTGCTTTCTGCTCAGACTCTTACTGTGAGCCAAATGGTTGCTGTGTCAGGTCCAAGTGCAAGCATTTTCTCTTCAGGACACTTCAGCTGCCGATCCAGCTCAGGGGACTTGTTCCATTCTCTTCCTTTGTGGGCACACTGATGCCAGAGGAGAGATGATAGAGGAGCTGGTCTGTGTTAGCTGTCCATTGAGCATGTGTACCCAGCACGAACGAAAACAGCAACCAGCTCATGCTCCTTCTGCAGTATGGCCCTTCCTATAGCAGCCTCATGTGGTGGGCAGTTCTGGCAATACTGAGCAGTGATAAGCACAAAGAAGAGGCCTACAGCACTTATTAATCATAAATTTATAAATGAAGAATAAAAAGACAAGGAAAGAAAAAAAATAGATACAACTGAAGAGGAAAGCTTATGTAATTTTAAGGATTCCCTGATAGTTCCTCTTTTCCTAACTATTTTATCATAGACTCATAGAATAGTTTGGGTCAAAAGGGACCTTTAAAGCCCATCTACTCCAACCTCACCTGCTGTGATTAGGGACATCTTTGGCTAGATCAGATTGTTCCGACCCCATTCCATCCTAACCTTGAATGTTTCTTGGTGCGGGGCATTTGTGTTTGGACTATCTCATCTCCCAATTGAAACTTAAGCTGCCTTATTAAAAACTGCTATTAATAAAAACATATTCATTTAAAGCTGCTGTATATAAGCTTCTCACATTTGATACACTTGACAGTCCTTATTGTATACATTTCACTGTTACTGAAAAAGCAAAATATGCTTTAATTCTACCAGCAGATATCAGGAAACAGGACTGTTTGTGGATCAAACACGTGCAGAAAAGAACTAGGAGCTGCAACCAATTAATTTGACTGGTGTTTCCTTTGCATCTTTTAGTTTCTTGGTAATCAGAAGTTTTCTCTTATATCTCTCAAGAATTATTAATTTTCTTGTCAGATATTTGTGCTGCAACCACTCTGAATAATGCAGATTCCAAAAAGAGTGTTTGATAAGAAATCATAAGTCTTCCCTACTTTGATGTCCAAAACCCATGGCAGAAGGGATTCATATTCATGTTAGGAATTTATAATAATTTTCAAAATGCTGTCCAGTATTTATCACTAGTCACAAAAAAAAAAAAAAAAACCAAAACTAAAGGTGCTACAAAGGCACCTTTCATTCCAAGAAGAGGAAAGAACATTTGCGCTTATGTTGGCATTTTGTCTGAAAAGTGAAAGAGTGAATTTATCAAAAGCTATGTCCTGGCCAGGCACAGAGATGCAATTGAGAAGGAGTGTTTAGACAATATAATCTGCCACTTTCCTTCTGGTGGCTGTAAAGGTAGAGCAAGGTGTTAGCCATAAATAGCCTGCTAACATCTAACAGCCTTTTTAAAGAATCCCATATGAGATTGTGAAGGATCTGACCTGACGGTTTCTCTGACAATTACCATTCAGCTATAAAAATAATTTTAGGTGGCAGCCTTCTGACTGCCACAGGCTATCAGAGAAGCATGAACTGGATCCAGATTTCCATGCCAGTTTGGAATTAGCTCACTACTGGTGCCTAGCTGTAAACCTCTAGAGGAACTGGCTGCATGCCTGCTTGAAGTCCCAATGAGAATTCTGTGTTCATAAACTCAAAATGCTAGCTCTCACAGCTTGCTGGAATTACCACAGTCACCTTGTTTTCAGTCAGAAAATTCATACTAAAGCTGAGTCCTTCTGAAAATAAAATTGAATATTTCTGAAATTCTATGTACTTACTTGGACAATTAAGTACATCTCATGATAATGTGTCCTATTGTGAAGACCTGGCAGTTTTCTTAATGGTACTTCCAAATTGTCAGGATTACCAGAAAGGGCATGGCTGGAGAATTCCTGGACTTTAAAATGAACAGGTATGGAATTTGTGAAGATGCTGTTTCAGAGACTGGAAATGAGAGGACTATGAAACAAGAAGACTATGAAACCAGACGTTTGAGTTGTCTATGTACCTCTACTTAAAAGGAATAGGGAGAGATAGACATCTTTTGCTCATGAATCCCCTAGGCCTAAGGTAGATGTCTAAAACAACTCTGCTAATTTACATTCTTAAATTTCTTATTTCTTTTGGCTGACTTTAAACAGATGTGGATACAGTCTTGTACACTGCAGGTGCAATGACTCCTGCCAGTGCAGCTACAAGTCTTTCCTAGGATTCTGCTGAGTTGCAACCTGATTTTTCCAACAGATTTTAACCAGGTTCTGAAAGCAGAGCACTGGCGATTGCTACAAGGCTATTATAGTCCCAGTCCATTTATGAAAAGCAGCCAATGGGAACTTTAGAGTTTGATGTATAGTATAATTTATAAGCATTTAGTCATATATTCATTTGCATGTTTTGTGGTCATTAGCTTTATTTAATTCGATTCACTGTGAAAAAACCCAAACTGATGCCTGCTGAATAGTGTTATGGGGCAGCTCTTTACACTTTATTGAGTGCAGTCAGAGACCATTCTGCCAATAAACTTCTTGAATGGCTTGGTATCATAAAATGTTCAAGTACCTAAATAAAAGCAGTGCCTTCATTTTATTTAATGTTCTATTCTGACAGTTTCATTGAAATACTACATTTTAAGTATTTTCTGGGTAATTGTCTATATTCAAGGCAGAGACACCAAAATTTTCCTTTTTTTTAAATTTGATTTTACGTTCAAAAAGACAACATTGTCTAGGTATTTCATATAGTCAGTCAATCCTTAAAACAGAAGAATGGTATAAACCTTCACAGGTATCTTTTTTAAAATGCAATATAAATGTCATTCCGCAATATTTATTGAGCCTCAGAAAGATACATGCAAATGCATACTATTATTCCCTCTCGCCTTAAATATTTAAAGCAGCCGCAGAAGAAACTTATTTTGAACAGTTAAATGGATGTGAAGTGAATTTTGATTTACTGAATTATTGTATATCAGTAGGACTCAACATAATTTTTGAAGCCAAAGAGGTAGTTTTGAACAGCAATTTATTTTAATATATTGAGTATTTTAATAGAGAAAAGGTTACTTTATCCATCTGACACTGTAATAACTATTTGCACAGAGAACAGAGATAATACAATGGTACTTTTTAGCTATTAACATGAGGGGAGGAAAAGGTGTAAAAAGTAATAAATTAAATATCAGCAGTGTCTGCCACAATATTACTTAGAAGAGTAGTCACATCCCTCTCATTTTTTCTTTGGCTTCCAGTTGCCTTCCTACAACAGCTGTGAGTGATAGTAGTACCAAGACAGCTACTTTATTTTTTTGTGTTTGGTACTTGCTATGCAACCTGTAGGGATTTATTGATGTGTGAGATGGGGTGTCAGATCACCTTAGAGGAAGAATATAAAAATGTAGATGGACTTAAACAACTATTGTGTAAATCCTAAATGGACACGGTGAAATTCTTTGTGCATCTCTTAGACTGAGGTCTCAAAAAACCCATTTTCTGCTTAGCAGCCTAAGGAATCATTACTATAAAAGAGCTTTCCTTCTATTTCTCTCAGGCTCTTTTCTTACAGGGTGCACATTTGTTCGTATCCTTTTTTTGGCTTTCTGAATTCTCAAGCTATCCAAGAAATGACCGCTTCTCCTTAACCCTGACAGTAAAGTTAGTAGGCTTTGCTAAATCTGTCAGAAAAGCACATCCTCATCCTGACAGAGAACCTTTTACTCAAGGGAACCTTCTTCAGCTTTAGTCTGTGGTGCACTTGTAGAAAATGGTATATAAAAATGCCTGTGAAGATAAGTCAGAAGCGCAAAATTTATTCTTCAAAAACTTCAGCCTTGAAATATAATTATACAATTATTCTTTTCTGAACCTAATATTTTTATATACATTTGCATGTCTGTAAATACAGTTTATATTTGCTATATTTCCCAGGGTTTTTTCACTGGGAATACTGTTTGATATATTGTTTGAATTACTGTCCCTGCAATGAGGAAGAATATTTCCTTACAATTTTGATAAAGAGAGACAGAAGAGAATAGAAAGATACCAAGGTCTCACAGTAAATATTATTGGGGTTCAATCATTAATATGGGGAAAAGAAAAAAAGGAAAATGCCTTATTTCATTTTCTAATAAAAACTTCATGAGCTATGGCAAGTTCCATGCTTGTTTTCCTTCTGACCTCAAAACATTTGTCAATTCATGTGTTCTGATCTCCTCTCATCATCACATTTTGTATGGCATCACTGAATACTCTCTAATATCTTTTTACTCTTCCAGAAAGGCAGAAGTAGTCATCTTCAGCATTCTGATATTTATACCTACGTAGTCTGAAAATTTGGAAGAGATGAATGAAATAGAATTAAGAATTTATTAATTGTTCCAGCACCCTTTCTAATTTTTTTTTTGCTTACATAGGACTAACATATAATTGTTTTCAGGGCAACATATGGTCATGGTCCTGGTCAGGTTATGATATGTGTTGCAGTTATATGACTATGGATCTGACATTACATCACTTCATTTTATGTATAGACATAGGCATAACTTTAAGCAGTGTTTAAGTAGATAGTGGGAACATATGCCAATGTCCTTTTAGTATCTTCCCATTCCAATACGACCATCTGGATACCATATTTAAGAATAGCTTTTAAAACAATTACATTTCTTTTTAATTAATGTAATAACAGTGAAAAATCTCTTGATTTTGAGAGGTGAAGGAGAAAGGAAGAAACAGGTTGTCTGCTTTCAATGTAACTTAGAGAAATTCTAGTTGGGGATCCTGCATATCTGCTGAGTTACTGGGAGGTAACTATCCCATTGCCTTCATGCCATTTGAATAGGAAAGAAGAGAAGAAATTAAATGGGTAGTGAGAAAGATAAAGAACAATTTATCTTTACTGGATTTCTTTATTATTATTATTATTGTTTTAAATTTAGATAAATAGATTTAAGACTTAAAATGACCATGAATTAAATTCCACATCAAAGTCCCCTCTTGTTTTCTAAGAATTAATGGAATTGCTGTGGTAATGTGTAAAATGCCATCTCCAAACTATAAGCTATAGAAGAAATAAACACATTTTTCCAATTGTGTTTTATTTTCTAAACAAATATTAATTCAAATTTAAAGAAATTTTAAGACACTATGTTTATAGGATTAATTTTATTTATAAAATTGTGATCTTCATATAATGTTTTGTATATGGTCAACACTTGGACAAAGGCAGTCCTGAGGAAAGATACAGGAGGGGGTTTTGCAGAAGTTGTGAGGAAAACAGGGTTGATAACTGAGGAAGATAGATGTATTTCAGATTGGAATTCTCTCCTCTTCTATTTAGAGAAAGCTGTTTTTTTTCAGGTTTTGGAGTTCATTTTTCTTCTGTTTTGTGTTGCTTTTTTTAATCTCAAAATCCAAATTATATTGCTAGTGCGCTACTAAATAAAGAATAAAACAATTCCTATGTGTACTCTTTTGGTATACTGGGGAAAAAATCCCCAACAACTGTAACATTTCCAAAATGAACATCCTTAATGGAATTGTAGGATGTGTATCTGTATAACTACTAACACTGAGAGTCACAGACAGGTGGTCAGGGTGTGAGGATGAGAATAGCAACACTCAGGGAAGCATTGTTTTTTTTAAATGACTAAAGAGTGAGTTATATAGAGAACTTTAAAGGCTCAAACCCTATTATAAAACATTGTCTTGGATACAAGCAAACATGGCAAAATTATGTTTACAAACAGATTATACTTTTTTCTTTGCATCCAAAATAGGGTCCTTCTGAAATCAGTATGAGAAATAATCCTGGCCAGTGCCAGTTCCCTCCCTATCATATCTGGAAAATTCTTGGAAGAAGACTGAATATCCTAATGAAATTCCATGGCAGAAACAGATAAAATATCTCTGTTCCATAAATAAGCAGTATAAACTAGAGTATGCAAATTTCCAGGAGTAACTATACTAGCGCTATAAACCCAATGACATACGTTGAAATTAATGAAAAATGCTATCATAGGCACTCAGAAAAATGCCTACTTGCTAACCACTGCTGCAGTGTCGCACCAGATAGTCCCAGTATCTCTTAATAGCAGCTGACTAAAGACAGTCTGTATTTCCAAAACTTTAAAAGTCCAATTTAATAAAAATTATTCCCAAGGCTTAGAGCATATTTCAGCTTCTGTGAAACTTTGTTGGGGCTTGGTTGGAGTGAGTAGGAAGAGTATTTTTGTTTCTTTTTAATATTTTTTTCCCCATAAAAATTTTCAAGACAACCAAAAATCATCCTTTGTATTGTTTTGCCTTGATTCAGTGTCCAGGAATAAAGCGACTACCTGAATCCTCCTGATCATTTTCTGCTTAATGCCCAGAAAGACCTTTATATTCTCCCCATCCACATTTGAGAATTAGTCTGCTAAAAAGTGAGACTGCTAAAAGCAGTAATTCGAAGGCAAAGGTTTGATGGTTAAGGCTTTACCACATCATTTGGTAGATATTTAGTAAGAACAGCTAATTGTTCATTTGTACCCAGAAAACTAACCCTTAGCTAGATTGTCTTTGACCTCTTGTGGCACAGTTCCCATCGCCTGCGGTGTCCTGGCAACAAAGGCCTCCTGAAATTTCTTTGTAGATTGTGAGCTGATCGTGCAGGAATTGAAATGGTGATGCCAGGCATACACTTTGCATGTTCTAATGAGTTTTGCTCTATTCCTCAGGCCAGCTGGCTGTGCAAGCTTTAGATAATGTACAGAAACCAAAGCCAAAAAAGCTCAGATTAATAAAAAAAAAAAAAGCTGCAACTCAAACCAGACGTATCTTAAGGATTTTTAACGCTTCAAAAGGCTGTAAAGATAATTTTCACCTGGTGAATATGAATAGCAAAACCAATACTAGGGAACTTATATAAATACTGCTTTCCCTTATTTTGGGAGCATTTCATGCAAATAAAATTAAAATGCTTTCTCACTTGGCCTAGCAGAGCTCTGGCTAGGTGTAAAGCAGAGCTGCAGTTTACTCTCAGTTCCCTCATCCTGAAGCAAGAGTAGTGGGTTGCAGTATGATAATGAGAAACTGAATTAAAAGGTTAGATTTGATTACATTTGGTAGTAATAGGTGTGGGAAGGGCATAAGAAAGAGCTATAGAATTTTTTTCCCAAGAGCATTGAAGGCTGAAATGAGCTATATCTTACACTTGCACATGTAAAGCCTTTTTTCCGCTGTTGAGTATAAATACCATTAGCTTAACATTTAAAAATTGCTCTCAAAGGTAATGCTAGGAAGTCAGCCCTTTTTACAGCTCTTGGGGACTATCTGACCCACCAAAAGTCTAAAACCATGCAAGTTTATGTGCCACAGCAGAGTGAGACGCAGTACTGGAGGTTTCATCCTGAGATTATTTTCACATAACTCTAGCTGGACACAAGCCTAACAGCATGAAGACATGTCACCTTTTTTTTTTTTGTGGTAAACATAGATGTATTTTTTCTGGTCCTTGTAGGTATCTAAGAAATCAAAAATATCTTAGACCATCAGTGTATGTCCATAGAAATAGAACTAACAATAGTAAAGGTGACCTTTTAAATACCTTAAAATTTTCCACTCCAGTCTGTGGACTCCCTGCTGCCCATACCCACAACTGAAAGTGAGCTCTTTTTAAAGCAAGGAAAGCATGTAGACATGAAATTTTATTCTACTTATGGAAAAAACATAAAATCATAAAAAATGTGAGCTTCTCAAACTCAAGCAATCAGTGTGATTGCCTTGTTGGATTTCATACCTTTTTTTGGCCAATTCTAACACTGTCATTTGAGTGTCATTTGGCTTTCCCAGGACAATCAATGATAAGTCTTTGAGTCAGTCTAAATGGACTTGCCTCAAGGTACATATACCAGGAACATACAGAGGTAATTCATCCTGTATGGGACTCTGATTGCTCAGAAAATGTTAGGGGGAAATGCAGCTGTTCTGAAACAGCTACCTCTGAAAACTATACACAGCAGTCTAGCATCACATTTAGCTTTTCTCCTAGGATGTCTGTTACATCAGTATCTTTGTCAGAATGGAAAATTCAGTTTATGGGTTAAATGCATTTTTTATAAGTACTCAATGATATGAAAACATATAATTCTGTGTAGTGTAGGCTGGCTGCTCTCTGGAGGCCAGGTACTGCCTGCAGTGGATGCTTGGTTCAGCAGTGAAGGTGCTCCTGCCAAGGGGGCAGGGCAGGCATTGGAAGGCAGCTGGAAGTATCTCCAAGCCCAGAGTATGGGGCACATTTGTGGTGAGAAGCCAATCACACCTGTCAGGATGCAGATCCATGACATGCATGGATAGACATGTACATGATTGCGACACAGCTGAACTGTAGCTCAGGCATGGACTAAGGGTGACAGGCTTTGCTTAGAAAGAGCTCCTAAAGAAAATTAGACCTTGATGAGGCTCCTAATTTTCATCACAATGCTGAAGTACCTCCTCTGCCCCTTGGTAGGGAAGGGAGGGAGGGGGGGAGGAAGGAAGTGGCGGAAGGAAGTGGCGGAAGGAAGGAAGTGGCAGGAGGAACTGGCGGAAGGAAGTGGCGGAAGGAAGGAAGTGGCGGAAGGAAGGAAGT
>JAYDZK010000001.1:71793201-71809396 GCA_034509185.1 Euphonia xanthogaster
AGGAAGGAAGGAAGGAAGGAAGGAAGGAAGGAAGGAAGGAAGGAAGGAAGGAAGGAAGGAAGGAAGGAAGGAAAATTGGCTATTTCAATGATTGGAGCAGGTATATCCTGCAGCCTGTGGAGAGTATTTCCTCAAGGAACTGTGACTCAAAAAAAGGCTATGCTGAATAAAATTTTCTTGACAGGAACTGTGTCCCACAGTGGATCCATGTTTGAGCAGGTATTTTTTGCAAGGGTTTTTGACAGTGGTGAGAACCTACACTGGAGCATATGAAAAATTTAAGGAGGAAGGAGCACCAGAAAGGAACTTTTAGGGACTAACCTTAAACCATATTCTCCATTTATCCTGCCCCTCTCAGGAGAAGGTAGGTAAAAGAGTGAAGGAGTAAAGCTGAACACAGAAAGAATAAGGTAGTTAGAGATGGTCTCCTAATTTAGTCTTCACTGTCCAAATCTATTTTAATGGAAAAAAATTAAATTAACTTCCCCATGTTGAGTGTCTTTTCCCTGTGACACTAATTAGTGTGTGATCTCCCATTCTATATCTTGATCTAAAAACTTTCTCCCTCAGTCATTCTATTGAAAGAGGGGAGTGAGGAAGTGACTTGGTGACCATCTGTCAGCCAGTAAAGATCATGCTGTCATTGAATTAAAAATTTATAGAATCAGAAGGATTTGGGTTGGAAGGAACCTTTAAAAATCACCTAGTGCTGTCCTGAGCAGGAATACCTTCCAGTAGCTCAGGTTGCTCAAAGCACTGTCCAGTGTGACTTCAAATACTTTTAAACTGATGGGTTACCTGCAACTACTCTAGACAGCGTATTCCAGTGTCTTACCACTCTTGCAGTAAAAAAAAAATCCTTATGTTCAAATGAAACTTAGTCTCTTCATTTAAAAAACACTATTCTGTCTTTTCATTACAAACCTTTACAGAAAGTCTCCACATTTCTTAGACACTCCCTTCAAGTATTGAAAGTCTGAAATAAAGTCTTTGAGGTCCTTCCATTCCCCAGGATGAGCTACCACAACCCTCTCAGCCTTTCTCTCTAAGAAAGATGTTGCAGCCCTCAGGTCATTTTAATGGTTCTCCTCTGGATGTCCTTATACAGGTCCATGTTCTTCCATTACGGGGCCCCTGGAGCTGGATGCAGTACTTCTGGTGGTGTGTCTCAAGAGCAGAGTAGAGGGAGAGCACCTCCCTCATGGCACCTCCTTCTCAGGAAGCTGCAGAGAGAAATAAGGTCATCCATCACCCTCCTTCTGTCCAAGCTGGACAAACTCAGAGTCTGTAGCTACTCCTTATAGGACATTCCTTCTACTTGGTCTTGTTGAACTTCATGACATTTACATGAAACTACTTCTCTAGCCTGTCAAGGTCCCTATGCATGGCATCTCTTCCCTCAAACTTACCCACTGTACCACTCTGTTGCTGTCTACAGATGTTCTGAGCATGTACTTGGCCCTAGTGCCTATGTCACTGATGAAAATATTTAACAGCCTTGGTCTCAGTATGGAGCCTTGTGAGATACCACTCACTGCTAGAGTTCAGTCTGGGCATTGAGCAATTAATTGCAGGTCTTCTGAAATGGCCATCCAGGAAATTTTTCATTGATCTGAAATCAGATTTAGACAGATAGAATGCCATGACCATTTTGAAATTCATGTTTCTTGACATTTGTTTTGTGCATAAAATGTTCCTGACCTTTTCATCTATGTTTGAAAATCTAGGCCTAAAGATTTTATAGTGCTTTCTGTACACAGCTGGAGTCACTAGTAGAGATTGAAACATCCATACTTTGAAGGAAAAAAAAAAATAAAATTGCAGTTCTGGGTTTCTCATTTCTTCCAGTATAGAAATGTGACACACTGGGGTTTACTGTAATACTAACAAGGGATTTGTAATGGGTTGACCTTGTCTGGTGTATCACTACCCATCTCAGCAGCATGTAGAGAATAAAATAAGATGGAAAAAAACTTGTAAGTTAAGATAAAGGCACTTCTTCAATAAAGCAAAAGCAAACATGAAATGCAGAAGCAAAGGAAAGCAAAATGTTTATTCTCTAGATTTATTCACTGCTTCCCATAAGCAGGTGATGTCTGTCTGCTTCCCAGGAAATAGCCCTTCATGTAGCAGTTTTTCTGGAAGATAAACAACACAATGACTAATGCTGTCCATTCCACACAGCAACATTCACCACCACTCATCTGTTTTTATTCTGAGAGAACATATGATGTGGGTTGTTTCTTTGGTCAATTTGGGTCAGCTGTCCTATCTATGTCTCCTCCCAAAACTTGCTCACTCCCAGGGTACTGGTGAGGGGGGAATATTGGAGAGATGGCTTCATGCTGTGCCAACACTGATTAGCAGTAGGCAAAACACTGGTATGTTACCTACACTTTTCTAACTACCAATTCAAAGCACAGCGCTGTGAGGAATGCTAGGGGGGAAATTAATGCCCCATAATTAAATAATCTCAGCCAGACCCAACAAGAGATTTCAGCCAAGCATAGTAGCATTTGCCATTTCCAATCTTGCACAGAAAACTAAGATGCAAAATAAAATAATATGATAAATTTTATGTGTTTTTTTGTTTCTCTTCATAAACAACTTTTGAAAATGCCAGAGCTTTACCCCAAACCTTTTCCAAAGTTTGACTGTTTTTCCAAATACCTCTCAAAACACATATTTTATCTATTTACTTTTTACCAGACATTCACAACTCATCTACCAGCTGAAGACTTAGAGATGACTTGTTTCTTTTCACTATGATCCATAGACTGATGTATGGATTTCAACTGTAGCAATATTTGGTATTGTGCTTCAAGAATGTAGTTCAAGAGCAGATATTACTTTTGACTTAAATCAGATGCACAAGATCTGTGTAAGATACATACATTTAAAGTAAAATTTAACCCTCTTCATAATTTCTTCTTCAGCAGAAAGTTGATGATTCATTCATTCACCTCTATTATACATTGGATAAGGAGCTGGTTTATCTTTGGTTGTTGTAATGCAGTCTGCTTGTGCAGTTGAGGAATTACAATCAGGGAGAGAAAGAAAAAATGATTGACATGAATACATCTCATTATTCTGCTGAGAACTTGTTTTGACATATCAGTCAATGTAAATCATCAGTGTTATAGTATTATTGATTACAATTTGCTTCTCTTTGATCACATCAGAAATTCCTTGACAAGATAACATATAACATGTATTTTCCAGAAGATCTTAACTGTTTTAATAGTGTGTCTTACCTCCTCCTACTGAAAACCATGCAGAGCACCTAGCTGTAATTTGGGTTACTAACTGAAGTGTACTACAAGAAAAAGTAAGTTTAGTTATCCTCTCGAAAGCTATTTGCTAACTAAATCTGAAATCTGGAAATAAATGAAAACCCAGAATAATCCAACATGCCTTTGGGCTATCTAAGTGCTAATAACCTGGAAGACCCAGCAAGCTTGCAGATGACTCACACCTGAAGGATGGGATGTCATCCAAAGGGACCTGGACAAGCTCAAGAAGTGTGCTCTTTTGAGTATTTTTGAATGGGCTCTTTTTGACAAGCTCTTATGAGTGGCCTCCTTCAAGTATTCAAGGCGAGGTTGGATGGTGCTTTGAAGATGACCCTGATCATTGCAGGATGTTTGAATTAGTTGACCTTTAAAGGCTCCTTCTTATCCAAACTATTCTGATTCTATTATTCTACAAACATGACAACTGTAGGTACAGTGTTTCACACTCAAGGTCTAGGCCATGAAATACCTGCTAGGTCAGAGTGGGATAAAATGAATAAGACTCCAGAGATTGGCATGGGTAAGAGAGAATCAACATTTAAGACAAATAATCGTGCAAAAATTACCTTTCTGCCTTGCTCACAGTTTTTCAAAAAAGTGCTCATTCTGTATCAGCTTGAAAATATGGAATGCATTAACTTACAGGGATAAAGAAAAAAGAGTTATTCATTCATAATTATTTCTAAGACCCAGATTTTTTCTAAGAGCCAGAACACTTAAGTAAGCATTAGTCGATCTATAGCAGGAACCAGAGTGTCAGGCAACATCCATGACCCAACATTTGTGTTCTTTGCCTTACCATGAACCAGGTACCACAGAAGTGTGATGCATGACCCCTCACAGAATATGTGTTGATGATTTAGAAATCTGTATGGGAATAGGATAATTAGAACTCTGAATTTGAAAACCACAAGACTAAAATGGAATTTGATCCTTATCATACTCCTGAGGCAATGGATCTTACAACAGAGATACTGGATTTAAAGGAAAATAGTCAGTATTTGAAAGGAAGAAAAAGGAAAATACGTATTTTTGTGAACAATAATCAGCATTCACTCTATGTTTTGAACAACAGGTCCAGAGCTGTTCTACAGTCCCTACATCTCTTCTTCAAAAAAACTTCCAGCAGTTCAGAAACAGATCAGAAATATATCCATGCTTATTTTTTTTCTTTGGGCTAACTTTAGACAGTGAACAGGATTTTACTTGGGATTTCCCTCATGCTATGTATTGTAGTTTTCATTAAGAACTCCGGGCACACATGAATTAAAGTTGAAGGATGTATCATGGAGAATACATTTTAAAGGCCTTGAACTGTTTTTGTGCATATGATCTGTTTTGAGAAAAAAAGGGAAAATAATAACTTATTACTGTAATTCCAACTGCAGAGTTGAAGGAAGAGTTCTAAAAATATTAATCTTGAGCTATATTTTTTCCATCAAACCCATTCCTTGGAATCTGAATATGGGGAATTCAGTGAAATTTGTTGTTTTATAGCTCAGGCGATTATATTTTGAGTTTCTAAATAGAATAAGAATCACAGGAATATTTATCATACATGGAAGATTATTCTTCTACCTCAAATAAAATCAATACGATAATTGAGTTTAGTTTTCTTATGGCAAATGATATGGTGTCACCCTCCCCCAAATGGTAACCCACATCAACTCAAGGCTAACCAGGGCTGGTGGCAAGGCAGAGTGTTTTTCCAAACTTTGCTAAGTTTTGAAATAAAAAATAATACTTTTAAAAAATCCAGTGGTTTTTATGAGATATACACAAGGGTGTGTCTAAGGTGGGTTTGGACTTTTTGGTTTTGTTTTGTTTTTTTTTGAGATTTCTTACATAAACAAAAGATAAACAAAAATTCAAAACTATCAAAAATATAATTATTATGTCATTCATTTGAAATCTGAGATGTCATCCTATGAGATTTTGTGTAACTCATTTTATCACTTATGTTATTTGTGTTATTTTCTTTTGAGCATATTTTGGTATAAGAAACAACTGTTTTGTAGTCTTCTTTTTATTCAATCTTACACCAGTTGAATTTTCCACTGCACCATTCCATGTTTTAAGTTATATTACACCCAGATTATTGTTTTGGGGAAAAGAAAACACATCCTATACACAGAGCCAAACATTAGACTAATTAAAAATTTACCAATCCATATGGTCTAATTATTATAAAAATGTCTCAATAATTATCTATTTTCATACATAACTCTCATTTATGTTTGGATGTTATGCTCAACCTTCCACTAATTCTTTAATAAGCTGAAAGGAGAAGGCATATTTTTAGGAAGGCAGCATCATCCTGAGGCCTTGTCTAGAAGGATGCACATGATGTTGGGGCTTGCTTTCTCCTCAGTACCAGGTTTGTTTGAGTTATCTGCATGTTTTCTAAGACAACCTGTTTCCCTTCTCTTGCTTTCCTGGTAGTTCTTGAAAGATGTACAATATACTCCTCCACCCCATCACTCCCCCGACCAACCATGCTAGAAGAAGAATAAATCCAGTGAACTGGAATGTTCTGAAGAAGAGTTAGGACATGAAGATACCATTCAAATAGAAAAAGTGAGACAAGCTGCAATTTTTCTCAATCTGGTTTATGACTCCTTAGATATTAGTATTTCAAGAATCTTTAAATACCTAGTAATGAAAATAAAGTGGATTTATTTCTTTCAATAAACAACATGACTAGTTCTTTAAAAGAAAAGTAGTATTCTTTAATGCAATAGCATTAGTAAAAATTGGAAGTCTTTTATTTTACTTCTGAAAAACACATTTAAGTCTGTAGAAGATAATGTTACCTGCTGGTTTATTGGCTTAATTAAGTGGCTCAGTTTTAATGGATGATCAGAAAACCTCTTGGCATTTCCTTGAATGCTATTTTTCTGATTTATTAAGAAGCAGTTTGTGAATAACAATTAGCATTTTATTAAATGAATGTCTTGCAAAGTTCCTATCTTCACTTCTACCACTTTCTTTTCTTTTTTCTTTTTTAATTTTTTATTTTACTTTTTTCCATTTAACTGATGAGTAAAAACATGTTTTAAAAAATGGGAGGTGGAAGGGTTGGTAAACAAAAAAAACCCACTGGATCACCGAAATAATCTCCTAACATGAAGATTCATTCCAAGAAATATCTTAGGGCAGCAAGAAAAAATTTAGGTCTTTGGGATGCCATTCCATTGTTCAAGTCTCACTAACACACCAAGTCTTGTACATGGCAATCTCCATAAGCCAAAATGCACAGGTGAGCAATGCACAGCTATTACCTTTTGGTCACTGTTCACATGAAAGGTTTGTTTCCTTTATGTCTTCTTTTTTAATCCCCTTTCTCAAGACAAAAATTACTACAATATTTGTTGATACAGAGATGACAGGTTTCTATTCCTTTGTTGTATATATATGCAGACCAAAGAGACCTATGTGTGGATGTGAGAGCCTGGTCAGAGAGCAAGAAAACGGGATTCATTTTCTCACAGTGGACTTGTGAAACTTTTTAGGGAGTTGTAGAGAAACAATGATAACTTCCTAGTATAAACAACCTGCAGGTGGTGTTTTCCTACTCTATTTTTCTGTTCTTCTCAAGGACTGTTTGTGAGAAAGATATTCTTGTTAATTAGCCAATCAAGTAGAATGTGTCAAACCTGTCTATAAAAGAGAATTTTCGTATTAAAGTTGTTGTTCTGCAAACCAGCGTTCTGGTGAATTTGTGTCATTTCTTGCTCAACAGTGACACCTATGCAAAGAGGAAATGGATGGACTGCTAACAACTGAAGAGTTACTCTAATATGTAAAAAATAAAATGCCATAATTTCCTAATTTGCTAATCTTATGAAATCTCTCATGTTAGTTTCTTCCCAAGTACCTTTACAATGGTGCATTACTATGCTTTTCCTAAACAACCAGCAGTCCTGGTAACCCAGTCAACCAGGACAAGGGACAGTAGACCACATCATAAAGTCTTGGAAATGTGAGCAGAAAAATAAGGGTAATGTGCTTTGCATGGAGCTGAAACTCCTTTTTTTTTTTTTATTTAAAGCACGCTGTCCTATGTACCTGAGTAGTAATTTTAATCCTTTTCTGCCCTGAAATGTTTATGCCCTGATCAAGCTCTTTTCCACTTGAACTGAGACAGAAGAAGAGCCCATTTCATTTCTCCATCTTTCTTGTAGCCCCTATTTAGGTATTGAAAAGATACTAGAAGGTCATCTTTAAGTTTTCTCAAGGATAAACAGATACACTTCTTTTAGCCTGCCTTCCCAGGAGAGGTATTCCAACCCTCTGAACATCTTCATTGCCCTACTCAGTCCAACAAGTCCATGTCTTCCTTTTTTCAGGGGCCCCAGATGTGGATGCAGTATTTCAGATAGGGTCTCATTACAGTAGAGCAGATTTATAGTCTCATTCTGTATATTGGTGCAGAAGGGTTATTAGCTGGTTCTGTATAATTTAGATTTGCCAATATGTGCCATAGAAGTGAGGTTGTTTGGTAAAAAGGAGCCTACTAAGACCTATCTAAAATTTGTACTAATATTAGAAACATTAGTAAATAGTTTTTTGAAGCTGTATTTATTTGGGAATTTATCTGTTATTACAGTTAGCAAAATTCCCATAATTAATATTATTAAATATGTAGATTATTTTTATTCCTACTATAACCAAATTATTTCTTGTCAAAATAAGTTAAATTGGGCCATTGAAACCTGGTGATATATTTAAATTTTGTCTTGAGATATTATTCAGCGAATCAAAAGCCTGGTGATTAGAACTAAACCCTAAAAATTAAAAAGTATCTGTTCTATTCCACTTTATATAATGTGACCAACTCTCCAATCTATCAGAATTGCTTCTAGCAATTGTAGCACACCTGACATTTAAGGAATTAAAATTATATCAGACTGCTTTGCCACACAATAAGAAAAGAAATTCAATTATCTTTAAAATGTCTTTGTTCCTCTATACAGAGTTATCTTTCACATTATTGTGGTATTCCCTTCCATTTGAAATCCCTCTGTTTAGGCATTAGATGTATTTCTCTTCTTTCTGGTCATTTTCTCTCTTGAAGCTTTAACAGCTTAGAGAAATTTCTTTCTGTGAGATCTAATCAAAATACAATAATGAAGCTTAAGCTCCAAAAAATTGTAGAGAGGGAAAAGAGAGCAAGGTCTTTAACTCATTTCTCCATCAGTTTACTACTAGGTTGGTCTTTTCCCTTGCAGAGCCTCAAAGAGTGCTCTTTCAAACCTAAATCTGACGGTCTTCCTCCTGGCTACTTTCTGGTTTTGTGAACAATAGCTATGGGATAACTTTTGTACTCCCTTCAAAAACTCAATTGCTTGCCAAATTGCTTTCTAGGCATCAAGTCAAAATACTTTTAGATTTGAGTTATGTTCAGGAAAAAAGGTTTCCTGAAAGTCATATGAGAGATGCTAGAAACTTCATGCAAACAAAGCAAATACCAGAGAATTATGCATCCCTGAGGGATTTGTAGTCTCATTTAGTCTCATTTCTCCAAGTCAGGAGCAAATCTTTCTACTTCTACAATAATGAATCACCACATTTATGGGTGTTCACTAACTCAGCAATGGAAATTAGTCCTTACTGCTATCCTAACAAAAATATTTCCTGTTTATGAGTTTGTATATGATGACTCATATTTACCAAATGGATTATTCCAGATGTGAACCTCATTTACATAATGAATTAATACATTATTTGTGCATCTTGACCAAAGAATTACTAGCCTTTTTCTTCTCATGTTTGCATAATGCAACAGTTCCTACCTAGTATTATTTAAAAATGCATACATAGTTTATTCTGTGAATGGAAATTGCAGGAAAAGTTGAACATAATTAGAAATTTTTGTTATATATTGGATTGTTTACATTCCAGATTCTTACATTTTTGATTCTAGAGGTAGATTTAAAGATGCTGGAAAAAATGACATGAGAAATTTGAACATAGTTTTCAAATCAGGCAAGAGTACCAGCCAATGAAAACTGTCTAGTAAGTATTATGACTGATGTACATTTAAATCAAAATCCCAAGTCAACTAATTTGTGGACAAATCTGAAAGAGACGTATTAAAGTGTGGGAAACTCCTCAGTTCATAAACTTACAGGGTATATCAATGGTAAGTCCTGATCAGCCAGTGCATAGTGACCACAAGAACACAAATCTTTGAAAATACCTCAGCATAATTATTCGGAAACAATGGGAACAATGCCAGAGGGAAACAATGTTAACCAAACCAGTTTTAGTAGATGGTATTCCTTTATCCTAATTTTGAATGTGTAAAAGTTGCATCAATTCCTTGCTAATACCTGGGCTCTTCCAGTAAAGACTACAGGAGGTTTCAAAAGATAATTAATTCTTACAGTTTTAGATATCTATTTTATTATTATATTAGCCATCCTCTAGAGATGCCATTCTCTTTCTGTTAACTACTGAGGTAGCATAAAATATTAGATTAGACTCTGTAAGGCATTTCAGAGGGCCAAATTTATGGGAAATTAATTCTGCCTCTTGAGTATAAAATAAGCACCACAAAATACCTAGATAAAAGGTTATAATGAAAATGGGTTGGACAACATAAGGAGTCTATTGAAGAACAATTATTTAGAAAGGCAAGGGGGAAAAAAAAAAAACAAAAAAAACCAAAACATCAAGCCACCCAAAAAGAAACAACCAAAACACAACTTCCTGCACTGTCCTGTCACCACCAGTAAATCCTAAAATATTTGATGACATTTTCAGAATTTTTTTCCTCCTTCTTTAATCAGATATAATGATTAAAAAATTGAGGCATCTAAGCTTCAATTCACATAAGCATAGAATAGTTCAGATTTGAAATGACTTGTGAATGTCTGATTTCTGCTTAGATTTAAATCAGCTTAGAGATCAGACCATGCTGCTCTGATTTTTTAAGTCTTGAAAACATTGAAGGACAGACATTTCTGGGCAACCTGCAGCATCTGCCTGGCTCTCTGAAGAGTCATTGGGGTAAAAATATAAAGATATCAGTTCTGTGGTAGTATGCAGTGCTAAAGTATGGCAAATAGTAATTTTTTAGTTGATTTATGTTATATTCAAAAGTGAAGGCTTTTTCTGGCTTGAGTAAATAAGAAACAATATATTTCCTAAGGTTTGAAGTCAATCATCATAATTAGAAATCAAGGTCTGCTCTTTTCCAAGATGAAAGTGGAAAGTAAATAAAAAAGCAATTTGAATAAAATGTCATTTTAGAACAGAAAAAAAAAATCATGTAGATCTAGACATATAAAAAGCTGCTTCTGGCACATGTAAGGAACTGACTGATTTTATACCAAGGAAGACAAAAGTTGTTAAGCAAAAATGTGATTCGGCGAGAGAATATAGGAAAAAAAACATGAAAAAGGGGGGTTTTTGTTTGTTTTTTTTTTTCAATTCAGGATGTATTTATATTTTTCCTATGTATTGCTTATTCAGTTTTCAATTTATTAAAAAGGAGTAAATAATAGAGGCACATTACATATATATCGAAATTGGTAATAAGCTAAAATAGATTAATTATGAGGAGATATGAGTGGAGAATCATTTTGCATGCATAAATGGCAATCATATAATAGAACCAGTATATAGAATATACAAGATAAAAAATTCACCTGAATGTCAGCAATCACATATTTTAATGCATATGATATTTCTCTGACAAATTCTTATCTTGATTAATGCTATATTTCAAATTTAAAAGAAATTAAAAGACATCACAGCTAAAGTCTAATAAGGCCATAATTATCATAGCTGAGCATATTTCACTGTTGAAAATTTAAACCCTATTTCTTTGATCACATTTTAAAGATTTCCTTTGAATAGACTTCCTTCTCTTTCAAGTTCATGTATTGAATTTCCCACTGTTCCTGCTGCCTACAAACAAGCAACTAGCAACTGCCTTTCTCTGAACTCACACATTATGGCTATTTAATGCATACTGTTTAAATAATTCTCTAAATTCTCAATTTGTAATGAAAACTATGAGGATGTAAAAATGAATAAAAAACCCACCATAAATCTGCCAGAGCTCATTTTTCCTATAAATTAGACATAACTAATGATGGCATAACTAATGCTTGGTGTAGAAAGAAGTTCACTATTTTAAAGTCATTATAATTCTTACAACTTTAATTGAAAACTGTGGAAATGAAGTAGAAAATGCATACGGAATGAGTAATAAAAACAGTATATTTGTTAGATATATATTATGTGGAATATTTAACTACTTTACATTCATCTCCCTTACAGTATGTCATTGCCAGTTTGGGAGATAAGCAGAGGAATAGTCAATATTAATGGCATTCAATCATATATACCATGCTGTAATTTTCTTTCAAGTCATAAAGGAAGTGTAGAAGTTCTAAAAAGTGCTTTTTGATCAGGCCAACTTTGGAATTGTGCCATTTCAAGATGATTCTTCTGCAATGGGTTCTTGTCATAGTACCAATGATTATAAGAATAATTAAGAGTTTTGAGTTCATAATAATGTCAAGAATAAGGTAGCCTGATAGCAGGCAGCAGTAGAACAATAGCTCTATTTAATTTCCATGACCAAGGCTGGAAATAAAAGCATCTCTAGTTATGAATAGAAATCCCTATGTAGCATATTTTAAATTGTATATATTGATTCTGAAAACCAGATTTTGCTTGGGGATACATTTGCTATTTAGTTTTGAAAACACTAATAATAATAGCAAAACCGTAACATCAGTCATAGCAAATGTCCGAAGAGTTTTAGCTGTAAGGATAAGCAAATATGTGAGAAAATGGATCAACAACATTGAAATCACTGAGAACTGTAAGAGAGAAGTGCCCATATACGTAGTTTCACTCCTATTTTGTCATTTTTTGCTCTCTACAAAGACGAAGAAAAAATTCATTAACTTTCTCCAATAATTTGTCAAATAGATTAACTCAATGTCCTTCCATTGAGCCATGAGTTTTTCACTTTGTTTTGTGACTTCTGGGGCAATGGAAAGTAAGAGAATGGTTTGTTTGGCACCTGACCACCAGGCAAGATCAACACACAATACTATCTCCTTTAACCTACCTGTGAATTTGTGAACTTGAAGAATCTGTCCTTCACTCTGTGTTGCAGGAGTCATGTTCTGAAGGCTTCTTTGATTGGGACTACAATTTACACGATTGGCAACTCCTGTTCTATCTATGTTTCTAATTGAATTAATCTTGGCTGGCAAAGACCTAATACACGGTGTCCTTCAGGAGATTTAAAAATGTGAGTACCTAATTTCCAGGTCTGAATTTTCAGGGTAGATATAGATACTCAAATAGCTATCTCTTCAAAGGTAATTGTTCTAATAAGAGTTCTAGTCATATAATTTAAAGTAATGAAGGAATATCAAAGTCTTAATCATCAAAGAAGTTTAGAAAAGGGTTTTCTAAATAATTTTCTTGGAGTATCTCTATATTCACCTATGCTGGACTTCACTTGTTTAAATGTTTGATTTAACCCGGCATAGTGGGTCTGGCTGGGGTGGAGTTCCTTTTCCCGCAGCAGCTCTCTCGGTGCTGTGCTTTGCACTGATAGCTGGAAAGGCATTGATAAACACACCAGTGCTTTGGCTGCTGCTGAGCAGTGCTGCCACAGCATCAGGGCTGTCCTACAACATTTCCCCCTCAGCAGTAATTTGGAGATGGGCAAAACCTTGGGAGAGGACAGCTGGGAATGCTGATCCAAATTAACCAAAGGGATATTCCATAGGAATATTAACCCAAGGGACACTGGTCAGCAGCAAAAGCTAAGAAAAAGGAGTGGGGAACCAACATTATGGTGTTTGTCTTTCAGAGCAACTACTGTGTGTCCTGAAGTCCTGCTTCCAGGAAGTGGCCAAACATCACCTGCTAATGAGAATTAGAGTATACAATCTTCTGTTTTTCTTTGCTTCTATGTGCAGCCTTTTCTTTCACTTTTTTAAACTGCCATTATCCTGATCCACAACTTTTTTTCCATTTTTTTTTCTTCTCTCCCATCTTACTGTGGAAGGGAATGAGAGAGAGGCTTGGTGGTCAGCAAGTATTCAACCAAGGTCAACCCACCACATCTGGCTTTTACACACTAGTCATTTCAACCTTGTTTTTATTTTGTGATTTGTTGTAGGGAGGATTTTTTTTCATTTATATAGCTAAATTTTTGAAAAGTCTTTAATACCAGATAAAGCTGTGACTGGAACAGTGTTTTGGATACTAGAAGACCTTGGTATCATCACCTTAATAATTTGCCAAAACTATATCATTAGTACTTACTATTTTTTCATAAACATTCTAGTTCAATATTGAAAATTATACACATCCCTCAGTTTCATAAACCTGATATATCTGACAAAGTCTTTTTGTAAACTAGGACTATAATATCTTTGTTGTTTGATTAGTCACTTGCTACTATGCAGTGCTACTATTTTTCAAGCTATGATAGATTAGCATGCAATGACCCTTTTGGAAACAGTTTGAAAAAGAAGGTAGCACTTAAGTATATTTTGATTAATAAAATTACCAGCTGAGCCAGTGAAAATGTCAGTTGTGAAAAGCAGCACATGAAAGGTTTTCGTAGCAGTCACAGTACTAGCTGAGACTGAGATAGATAGAAAGCATGGAATAAATTTCTTTATGAATTTGTGTTGAGCATCTGTGTTACTTTCCCAGGAAGCTTATCCAGTTATTACTGTAAAACAAAATCTACCAACTTTCTTCTTCCCAGCAAAAAATGTGTATGCATTAAGCTTTAATTAAGTTGCTAAGATTTTATTAAACAATGTTTTCTTTCTTTTAAATTCTCCTTATACACTCCACAAACCCCAGCGGAAAACAAGTGTATATAAAGATTAATCCCCCGTCGAGTGTGTCAGCTGTCACACTCACAGGCTTCCCTTCCTTTAATGAGACCATAAAATCTTTTCTGCTGCAGAAAGCCTTGCTTATGTAAACTGTAGGCTATTTTCTGAATGGGGATTTTGTAAAGGTTGTCAATTCATCAGATAGACATTAAAGTTTCTTACAGGGGATTAATAGCTGTTCAGGTATGATCCTTACCTTAGATTTCAAATTTATTTTTCTTGCTAACACAAAAGATTCTTGTTCATTACAAGAAAAATTCTTTTGCTCTATTGGTTTAGGGACTCATCTCAGAAGGTTTGAAATGTCCATTGTACAATCAAAATATCACAATTTAAAGAATTTTCATAACCCAACTTTTTTCTGGATTGCAGTTAGAAGTGCACAGAAAGCAGTATTTATCTTTAGAATGCTACCAGTGACTACTCAGGTAACTAGTCCTGTTTCACGACTTACACTGTTTTTATGTTTTTCCTTGATAATTATATATATGAATTGAAAACCCAAACAAGGAAAAAAAAACACCATTCCAGTAGTAAGGACCAAGAATGTGCTTTGGCTGTGAATGAAGGCTAAATTTATTCCAGAACACTTTATATGTCATAAAACAGATTAAGTATTTTTCAGTTTGGATGGATAGACTATTAAAAAGCATGATAAGCAAAGACTTGGTATATCTCTGATGAAGTCTTTTCATTGCAGATGTCTTAGAAAACCCTTGGACAAGAGATGAAGTTCAGTTCATCTAACTCTGCAATATCTATGGCTACATCTGACACAGTCATCTAGAATGCAATTATGTTCTGTGGAGAGCGATAAGTGTTCCTACTGCACAGTTCATTTTTTCTTGTGAGAAAAGAAACAAGTGAATCATTCATCTCAAAATTCCTGTTTGTCTCCATCTCCTATGAATAGACACTACAGCACACATGCTTCTGCTAGAGGTGCTGGAAGCTCAGTGGATGATTTTTGCATGCAGTTGCTTTATATTGTATAAGATTTCAGTTGTTTTACATTGTGTATAAATTTCAATGTGGAAAATTCAAAATAATGTTCATGGTGAAAATATTTTGAGTGTCTTAACAAGAACAATTACAAATTATATTTTAGTGGTCAATAAAAATAGACTAAAGATATTTCTTTGAAAAGTAGAGAGAAATTCTTAGCTGTATGAAAATCTAAAAAAAAACAACCAAAAAAACAACAGGACTGAATAAATCACTGCATAAATTCATGACACTGTGGTCTTTTCCCAGTTCTGATATGCAGTACGTATAGATCATATTAGAAGTTTAAAAAATAAAACCCACCAATAACTGACCATGATTTCAGGAATGATGATGAATATTGAAAGTTCTTAATGTGAGAAAAAGACTGAATATACCGGTTTGCCTCTCACTGTGAGAAAAAGTGATTGCTGAGAGTGAAGGATAGTGAATTAAATTATTATCAGTGACAGCATAAGGAAAGCACATTTGGAATAGTCATTGAACTTGTGTTTGTTTCCTTTTTGCTATTTATTTTATTTTTATGGCAGAATTATGAAATTTCCAGGCAGAAATTTCTAGAAAATTTGGAGTTAGCTTGCTTTCCCACCCATATCCACACCCACTTCTCAGTGATAAAACTCTTTGCCTCAGAATGTCATATAAACAAACACTAAGAAAGAAAACCATTATGGATACATCAGCTATTTCAATGATGTGGATGCAAACTTCTCTGCAATTGCTGGTAGAGATTTCCATGAAGCTAAGAATATATACAAGGCAACAAGTGCTGTGTAACTTGTTCTACAATTTTCCTAATGCTTCCAATACTGGCAACTGTCATGAACAGAAGATTAAAATATAAGGACAGTTTTTCTGATTTAGTATTGTGCTCATTATCTTATGAAAACAAAAACAAACAAAAAATTGCAAGTGAACTCTTACTGTGAAGTGTAGAGCTGCAAGTCAGTGAAGGACCAATTTCTCTACTCTAAGAATCTCCATCCAGATCTTAAGTGTTAC
>JAYDZK010000001.1:71817204-71833580 GCA_034509185.1 Euphonia xanthogaster
GGAAGTGGCGGAAGGAAGGAAGGAAGGAAGGAAGGAAGGAAGGAAGGAAGGAAGGTTGGTTTTGACCAAAAAAGCCCTAATTTATCTAATTTCATGTCATTATCTGCCAACAGATTTCTCTGTTTAGTTGAATTAACATCTGAATCGTGGAACTTACTAATGATAATTACAGTGATCAGGCACCTCTTCTGGGAGAAAATAGGTATCATTTAACTTTCATTTGACTTTTTTCTTTTTCCCCTACGTTCAGTTCTCCCATCCCTTTCTCCTATCCTATTGAGGGACATCTCAAAGAAAGTTAAAGTTATGAGAGTAGACTGTTTTGCAGTTTGGTCTGTTTCTCTGTGGTTTTGATTCTTGTATTTTCCAAAATGACTTGTAATTCAAAATTTCTTTTCATTGATTTAAATGGAATATATTAAGTTCTTTGACTTTTTTTCTTTATTAATAAAGCCTATTATAAGAAATAAAATGTCCAAAATAATAGACTTATTTACTATACTGCAGGGAAACAACCCTAAACATTTCCCTCTTTGCAAATCCTCCTGTTACTCACAGTTCAACATACTTTTGCTAAAAGATTTTCTTTTTATTCCTTTTTTTTTTTTTTGTCTCATGGAAAGACTTCTAATTCGATATGCTAGAAAGTGCTTTATTATGGCCAGGATCTAATACCAATTTTTTTGTTTTATTCATCATTTAAAAAAGATCTAAGATGGGCAGTTGAACTTAATCTTCTCTTATATGTAAAGAAAATGAGTTCTTAGTGGCAAAATATTTGGTTTTAGGATTTTTAAATTAATATTTTTCTTTGTTATATTAAAAAATTTTCATGCCTTCTCTTTAAGAGAGACTGATGGACTCTGTCCTTATAGGAAGGTGAAATACTAGACTTCTGTTGATCTAAAAGACCAGAATGTGAGCAAAACATTTAGAGCATTTTTGCTAAAATTTTCATTAAAAGCATTTTTTTTCCTAATATCCTTTTGGATTCTTGTGTTCTACTAAATATGTAGCAGTGCAAGCACTAGGAAATAGAATGTTAAGAAAAGGTGGAGTCCAACTACTTGGAAACTGTGCTGTTAGTTAACAATTACAAGGACAATGTGTACAAATTGAAATAGGTTCCAGGTTCTTACCTTGGAAAGGTCCCATGTGTGGATATGTGAAGGGAACACATCTATTAAGGATTCAGGTAGACAAAATTGTTGTTCCTGATACAACTGTCTAGAATATAGATTAATTCTATTCACTTCATTCTGCTCATAAAATGCTTTGCTATGTTGACATTTGGAACCCCGGAGGATAGCCACACTTCAGTGAACTGATGTTAGGTATTGGTTCAGCTGTATCAGTTCTGCCGGAACCCATTTACTAGCTAACAAAATCTAAATTACATTTGGAAGCTTATTTGAAGAAAGAAATCCTTGTGCTTCATTGCCCTAGTTTAATGCACTGCTTATCCACTACACTTGTCTATCCATGTAATTCTTTAGAGAAACTTATTTTTAGCAACCACCAACAAAAATATCCAAAAGAAAATCAAGAATTTTTTTCTGTTTTCTATTAGAAGTGTTACTCATGTAATAGAAATTTAAATAATAGCACTACTTTCATTATATGAATCAGTTAAAAGTTCACTTGAAAATCTAAAATGTACTCTGCCTGCCTGACAGCTGCTGCTTTTGAAGAGCACAGGTGTCCCAGAAGTCCCATGTCACTTCTGCCAGTCATTTGTGAATGAATGATATCCTGTGCTCTCTCAAAAACATCTAAATTCAGATTTTAAGGAAATGGGTCAAGCTTTTGCTCAGAGTAAGATTAAGGAGGTTTAGTTAGCTGATACTTCAGTTGGTAAGCTGAATAGCTCTGCCATTTTCACTGACCATAAAAACTAGATTCCCATTAGCTATCCATTAGCTCATTTGCATATGTTTACATTTACATTGTTAAGATATATGACAAAAGCTTGTCTGCACACCAACGCATAAATCCAAAGACACAATGGCAGATGGGGAAGACCAAATACCTTGCCCTGGCTAGGGTAGGCCCAGCACAGGAGAACCATCACAAGCTCAGAGGAGGACAGGGGTCCAATATCAAATTAAATCTCAGAGGAAGGAGCACCATATACTGGCTGAACACCATGTACTGGCTCTTCCCAGGGCTGTCTCAGATGATTCAGTCCACGTATGAAACCCATCAAGATAAGTCAACACTAAAGCTCCTGTAAAACTGACTGTGAGTGGGAGGGGGCTGTGTGTGGATATGGGATGCAAAGGAGGACCAAATAAGGACTAAAATGCCAGGGACTTCTTGTGGGATTCTTCTGGAAGGAAACAAAAGTGGGGAAAGGAAATAATTTAGGTGGAGAGGAACAAAGATGGGAAAATGGAGGAATAAGGTAATAAGAAGGGCTTGTCACAAACCAAAACCAGTATACTTGTTTTCCCTGTTCTTGTTCATCAGTGTCTCTACAGTTTTGCGTTTCTGACTCCTAGGATGAGGGAAAACTCCATTCTCTGTGTGTGTGTGTATGTGTGTGTGTAAGGAGCTCTGAGTGCAGCAACTGGTTGGGCCCTTGGGTCACAAGGTGTTCATGCTGCTGCATCTAGAGCTAGAGTGAGTCTGAATTTTTGCAAGAGTAGGAGTCTCAGTTAACATGCCTCTATCTGAAATTTCTGTTTAATTAATCGAGATACTTAGGAAAATTAACAATAAGACACAAGGATAAGCTTAAAAAGCAGGCTAAATCATTATCAAAGGAGAAAAGACTTGCTTTTCCATCTTTTCAAGCACCAGATGCATAGAGTACACAAAAGTGTGTGAGCACCAACAGGTGATTTATGGTCAGCCATTACACTGAAAATATGAAGCATTTGCTTGCAGTAGTTTGGAGGTAAACTTGAAAAAATATTTGTATAACTTACAGGATTCATTGGATAAAATAAATAACACAATGTGCTTTCAACAGTCCTGACATAATTCTGTAAATTTCAGAAAAAATTCAATTCTAATTAAGAAATGACTAACCAAATTAGTGTCTTGTAATGCATATCCTAATAACAGGAACCAGATGCTACTAAATCTTGATGAGTGTTATTGTCAATGCCTGGAGCTACCACAGATAGACAGTGTATATTAATACCACATTCACTTAAATTGGATACCACCACTCTCTGCCACAGGGACCACCTAAGGCAAAAACTTACTTACATACTCCTATTTCTATAAATATTTATGTAGTCATATACTGGCTCTCTGTTATTTAGTAGCTCACACAAGGAGGGAGACATTTCACTTTATTAATGTCCTGGTTTCGTCTGGATGAGAATTCATTTTCCTCATAGCAGTTGGTACTATGCTGTGTTTCTTTGCTTTAGGATGAGAAAAATGTTGATAACACCTTGATGTTTTGGTTGTTGCTAAGCAGTGGTTACTCTCAGTCAAGGATTTTTCAGTGCCTCTCCTAGTGAGTACTTGCACAAAAAGCTGGAAGGGAGGATGGCAAGGACAGATGACACAAACTGGAAAAGGGTATATTCCATACTATGGAACATCATGCCCAACATAGAAACTGTGAGGGTTACCTGGAAGGAGGCTCATCACCTTTTGGAAATGAGGGGGGTATTGGTCAGTGGGTTGTGAGCAATGGTATTGTTCATCACTCATTTCTTTTGGGTTCTCTTACTCTCTCCCCATCTCCTTATCATGACTATTATTATCATTATTATTATTACTATTGATAAAATATTTAGTAATAATTATATTTTAGAAGTAATAATAATAATAATAATAATAATAATAATAATAATAATAATAATATTTTTTAATTCAGTTGTTAAGCTGTTCTTATCTCAACCCACAAGGTTTTTCTTTCCTTTCCAATTGTCTTCCCCCATTTGTTGTGTGTTACTTAGCTGACATTTGGGGTTAACCCTGACAATTAAGTAAACCAGTAAGATATTATAGAAGTCAAATATTTCTTAGCTAGAAATAGACTCCCAGAATGAGAAAATTGTTTGTGTTGAAAGCGATGTTTGACAATCACCTAATGCAACCTCCTGCCCATGGGCAGGGACAGCTCCTACTAGACCAGGTTGTTCACTGCCCCATCCAAACTGGCCTTGAACACTTCCAGGGACAGGGCACCTGCAATTTCTCTGGGCAACCTGTTCCAGTGTCTCATCACCCTCACAGTAACAGACCTCCCTTATGTCCAGACTGAACCTACTCTCTTTCAGTTTAAAACTATTGTCCTTGTTGTATCACTATGAGCCTTCATCAAGTCTGTCTGCATCTGTCAGCCAAACAAACAGAGAAGCTATACCTCCAATGCAAAAGTTTGAGTTAGTCCCAAAACCAAGAGAGGATTTTTAACAGTGTAAACGTCCCAGTACCTCAGAGGTGCTATTTTCTCTGGAGGCCACTCAGAGATTTCCACATTCTTAAATATGTCAAAGTAATGTCAAAAAGTCTTAAATAAGTTAAATACTTCTTTCCATGGATTTAATTTCACTTGGCTAGAGAAGATATGCATTGTCGAAAGGAAGCTTTTAACCTCTGTTCATAAAAGTCCACTTGCAGACATTGTGAACTCTGGCTTTTGTATGTTCGTTAAATCCCCACAAATTGATAGGGAAGTTCAAAAATTTTAAGAGGCATGCACAGAACTGTAATGCCATTTCAGGAAATTGTATTAGATATGGATTCAAGTGAGAAATGGGGCTACATGCTTTTCTTTTTTTCTCTAAAAGAGAAGGCCAAACTATAATATTAAGATTTCTGTAGATGCATCTGTGATAAACTTCTTATAACCTTGGATATGTTATGTAAAAAGAGAACACTATTTTTTTAAAAAAAGCTGCATTAGGAAAGTTAATTAGGTAGTGTCCCTTCACTGCTATTGAAATGCAAAGCAGCATGTAAATTCAGACCATTATTTTTATTAGTATTATTATATTACTCTTTTATCAGGTGCTTTTTCAGGAAAATTTGTCAAACTTCTGTTTAGACACATGCCCAAGGAATCTTTGAAACAAGCTGTTATATGTTTGAAGTACATAATTAAGATTAAACATTACAGATGACAAACAAGGTGGTAAAATTCAGGCTTCTCACACAGATTTCAGAGTTTGCTTATAAAAGCCATATATAATTTTCTGTATGCTGTTGTGACACTTTAAGTGAAGGCCAAAATCACACAGAGAGCTTTGGGGATTTGTTGATCAAAGCAATTGCTTCCAGTTTGAAGCACATAATGAGACAGGCCTGTAGCTGTAACTTGCCACATGTTTGGAAAAGGAAGTGTAATGAGGAACAAAGATCCACAGCAGATTTCTTTAGATTGGATAGAGAATCATGCCCATCCCCCAGTTCTTCTGTAATGGCAAGCAACAGAATCACCCACTTCATCAGGATTAGCCTTGGAAAGAATATCCAAAATCAGATTGACTGGATCACCTAGAAGTTCATGTTATCAGAGGGGAAAAATATGTAAAATAAGTGATGCATGCTAAGTAAAAATACTGTGTGAAATGCAGGCACATTGAAGTTGTGAACACTTAGAAGCCTCTTATGAGAGACTTGTCACGTCACATATCAAAGAGTCAAAACCCCTCAACCCACAGAGACAGAAGCAAATAAAATATTATGTTCTACTACATGTTTTGAATTCTCTTTCCAGCCTTTTAAAGAATTATTTGTGTAGGTAAACTTTTCTTACATGAACCATTTAACTACAAAATTTCATTTGAAATAGTAATAATTTTATTCATTTTAGTAGGTGTAATCACGATTGCCACATACTTCACTGTCTGAAGACTTGTTTTTCATGTGTTCAGTAATAAAATTATGCTACCTTGAAAAATTTTAGCTCTTTACAGTTAATTAAATATTTATTACTCAATATGTTTTACACAAAATCCAGAAATCTGTAAATGCAAATTTAGGTAATAAATGTTTGTGGGGGGTTGTGTTTTAAATTTCAAACTACAGCCTGAAATAACTGCATCTTGTGTGAGAAAGCTGAATTTTGGTTTTGTTTTGTTTAATGAAAATGACGGCTGTGTTATGGGTCTTGTAATACAGCAATAATTCAAGATGTGTAGTCAATAATTTTCATTTTACTCCGTCACCACAGAAGACAATTATGACTGTACATATATGTAAAGAAATAGACAAGTATTAATATTTTTAGAGCACTATTGAATAGTTCAACATATTGACTGTTTTAATTATCTTTAAATCCATAAGCCATAATAATTAATAATTATATTCACAAAGTATTTAATATCATTAGTCTGATAATAAATCTAAACAGTCTAGGCACAATGTATGTTAACAAGATGACTGTCTCAGTTCACAATTAAAATCAACTTAAAGCATAATTTTGGAGAAAATAATAACATGTCACACAGTACAGACATATCACCACATGAAATGAATCCCATTGTGGTGGTTAACCTTGGCTGGCATTCACACCCTCCTCTGTCCCCCAGTTACTCTCTTCCTCCCCATCTTTGAAAAGGCAGGGAGAAAATAAGAGGGATGATGATAAGGACAGGGAAATGCTGACCTATTTCTCATCATCACAAACAGCAAATTCAGGGAAGATGAATTAATTAATTGCCAGTTGAAAAAGAAGGTAGGATATAGGGTAGGATAAAGTTGTGGTTATTCTGCTAACACTTTTTCTCTGCCTCTCCTTACTTCTCCCAGTCTTGTAATGCTCCAGCACAGGGTCCTTGACAGAGATTGCAGTCCTTCAGGAGCAGACTTCTCCAGTGTGGGTGCCTCACAGTGCAGAGCCACAGTTCTGGCCAGAAAACTGACTTCAGCATGTGCTTCTCTCCACAAGCTGCAGGTCCTGACAGGATCCTGCTCTGGTGTGGGATCCTCGGTGGGCAGCAGGATGGATTGGTGCTCCACTGTGGTCCTCCAGCTGTGGCAGGGGCACAACTGGCTTTGCCATGTTCTTCTCCACAGACTTTAGGGAATCTCTGCTTCCATACCCAGAGCACATCCTCCCCCTCCTTCTTCCCTGATTTTGGTGTCTGCTGAGCTGTTCCTCTCACATTTATCTCCTCTCTCACAGCTGCTCCACAGTGGTTTCTAGGCTTTCTTAAATATGTTATGACAGAAGAACTTACAACATCATCTCTGTAACTTAGAACAGATTGTCTCTGGCTAGCAGTGGATCCCTCTCGAAGCTGGTTTGAACTGCCTTGGTGTAACTTGGCCGCAGCTCCTTTCTCACAGATGCCATCCCTGCAATCTGCCCCACTTAGAAAACCTTGCCACATAAAAGCAGCAGACTTCGTTCCATCCATATATAAGGTGATATAAAAAAACTCTCAGGTCATGCTTTTGTTTGACTACTAAAATGTAATAATGATTTTCTTGTCTTTGGGAAGAAGAGGCTCAGTAAACCAGCTTATCTCACCATGGCACAAAATGTAAATGCAGATGTAGTATTGATCCATTGGTAACTTAGGAAGCAAATTCATTCATTATGTAACATATGTAATGCATTTGACCATGTCAGAAGAAGTATTTTAAAATCATTATTTTTGACTAAATTTGGGAAATTTTTTTTCTCTTAGTCAGCGATACTATAAGTAAGGGTCTAATAGTGCTGGCAATTTTCCTGTCAGGTTCAGCATGACTATCAAAAGTGTTCTCCTGTTTCTGAAAATATAAAACAAAACTGTCCAAACATAGGGGAAGAAAACTTAGGGCTTGGCTTTGTGTGGTTTTTTATATATCCCTCCTTGAGATATCAAAAGGTACAGAGTTTCTAATGAACTCAGTTTTGTTTTGAATCTCTGACAAGGGGTTACTTCTACATGTTTACAACTCTCAAAATTCAGTTTTAATTAATTTCATTAAGACAAGGTAAAGTCTTAACTAACTTAATCTTAGAACTTAATCAAACAAAAATGTCATTTGAAAAGCAAGATTGATTGACATATAGTGCAATAATCTCTTTTTAAATTAATGATCTGTGGATGATGAATTCTGTGATTCAAATGCTTCATGGAAAACATAAAAATATTTTATTTCCATTCTTGCATTTTTAGTATATATTATATATTTTCATTGGTCCTTGCTTTTTTCTTGAATACTCTTCTGTTCCCTGTTAAAATATATTTCCACAAGTTATTATAGTAATGCATAAAACCTATTATTGATAAACTCTATGAAACTATCCCATTAGTATACAGAAATGAAAAATGTGTTACATGTACATGTTACTTCCAGCCAGCATATAGGAAAAAAAAGAATCTTAAAATGGTCGTCTTTTTTCTTTTGTTTGCATGTATTTGCATTTAAGAGGAACACTTCAAATAATAAAACAGCTCCAACAACACTGACAAAAAACCCAAATGAAACAAAATACCACCACCAACGCACACAAAAAATCTATTCTTTGTTAGTGATAAGTAAAATTCATTCATTTTCAGGAAACAACAGCACAAAAGGAAAAAAACATAATTTTATCCCACTACAACTGTGGCTTTCATCTTTTGTTTAGCATGCCATTGCGGAATTTTGGATAATTTGTATTTACTATCATAGCACATTAAGAAATGCGAACGCTTGGAGGAACAAAAGGCATCTATTAGCACTACATTACCTCAAGTGAATCTTCTGTGATTTCCTTTGGTGTAAAATGTTTGGTTAAGGAACATTAGCACAATTTATTCTAACTCCCTTGCTGTATTAATAAGTTATGGAGCAGGAAAAAACCTAATTATTAATTAATGATTACTGAAAATCACCAGGTAACCTGTCTGAAATTGCAATATAACTATATTTTAATTGCAATATTCTTCTTTAAAAATGTGATTTTAGAGAAAAAAAAATCAAAGTACAGGGCATATTGCACAAATATATCATGAAGCTTCTAAACATGCTGAAAATTCTGTTGTTGTGAAACATTGAGAATGGAAATTCAGCTCTATTACTCCCCCTTCCCGGCTGGACAGGAGAGAAAAAATAAGATGGAAAACAATTTGTAGGTTTTGACAGAGCACTCTACTAAAGTGAAAGCGAAAGTTTGTGCCTGCACAAATAGGGGAAAAAAAAAAAACCTCTTCTTCCCATCAGCAAGCAACATTCAGCCACTTCCCAGGAAGCAGAGTTTTAGAATGTGCAGTGTTTGCTCAGGAAGGCAAACACTGCAAATAATGAGTTCCCCCCTCTCATTGTTCACTTAGCTTTTATATCTGAGCTGACACCATAGGGTATGGAAAAACTCTTTGTTTAATTTGAGTCAGTTGGCCTGGTTGTGTCCCCTCCCAGCCCCTTGGTGGTGAGGAATGGTGGGGAGACAGCGCTGATGCTGTGTCAGTCCTGCTCAGCAGTAGCCAAAGCACTGGGGAGTTACCAATGTAAAGCAGAACACTGTGAGGGCTGCTAAGGAAAATGAACTCCTTCCCAGCCAGACCCAACAAAGGGAGGCACACAGCTTTTAGGGAGGAGAATCTAATGTATTCCCATAGGTGATATAATGGAAGACTGAAATTGCCTTGGTAACAGTATTGCAAACATCAAATCTGGGTATGGATATAGAAAATAAATATAGGAAAACTGAGACCAGTGAAAAAAAAATTAGGTTTTGACACATGGTTTATTGAGAGGTAGCAAGGGTCGGAAAGTGAAAGGATCAAGGCATATGGGCGAAGAACAAGCATGGAAAAACAGAAAGAAGAGGGAGTAAAAATGGCTGGTGAACTTTAAACAAGCATACACTTCTGTTTGAACTCTGCCCCTGAGCACTGCATTCTATCCTATCTTTTTATTAAATCGTCTTGCAAACTGGGGTTTTGTGTGATTTCAGTCATAATATGCATGTGTGGAGAGAGGTTTAGGTGTTGGCAACTAGAAATACTGACTGATAGAGCCAGCTGCTGTATGCATTTGTAATTTGCTAAAAAATGACCAGACAATGAACAGGAGACCCACATAAAAACCCCCAGCTCTTGAGCCAATGGCTTTATAAATTATGTGGGATTTGGGCATGGACATTAAGCAGACTTAAATAATGTCACCCAGATATTCCGTGGATCTTTGACTGTCATTGGCTGCTAAATTTACATAGTTTGTGGTGACAGGACCTGTACATCCACTAGTGACCCTTAGTCCTAATCTGCTGGAAAGTTGAACAGCCCTGTGCTGCTGGGTTCATATTTATGTGAGAGCAATGGTGTTTATTTGGGTGCTGTTAAGCCAGTGTTCTTTGATAAGCCAAGCTGATGTTCTCTGTGTGCGTGCATTCACATGTGTTTGAGTATCTGCCTCTGCAGTGTGGGCTCCAATTTGCTGCTTGTCGAACTTGGAAAAAGACACATCAACAGTCACTTCTTCCTCTAAGAAGGGTGCTAGGGTGGACTGTATTTGGTGTAAATAGACTAGGAAGAAAAAACCCTCTGTTCTGAATTTCACTGGGAAATGGCAGGTCCTTAACATAAATTCTCCATCTTCTGTGAAGTTATCCTACTTTGAATCACTAGTTCAGTGGCTAAAAACAAAAGGCATTCAGTTCTAATCTTGACTTTGATACTGTTATATGCATGTGTGTGTATATATGTGAATAGAGATAGAGGCAAATTAATTTAGAATTCTAAAAATTATATTTATTACTTGATAAAAGATTCCTGAGCAATTTCCTTCAATTTTTTATCATCATTAGCACAAATTCCCAATATATCTGAGATCTCATAAAATACCATTTCTTTTATATTTTCATTTATATTTTTCATATTAATATATTTTTCAAATTAATATTTTGCCAAATTATAGTGTAAGTTGCCAAAGAAAGACCATCAAGTTGCATTCTACTGTGAATTACAAAAAGGGATCTGAACATCTATTATTAAAATGGTCCTCCATTTTTTACCCAGTTTCCTCACTATCTTTTAACTACAACTTGCTGCTTTATTCATTCCTGGAACCTGATCAGATGATATTGCTAAATGAATATTATTCCAGACTTCACATAAGAAAAAAAAAAAAAAAATCAATTCAAGGGCTGTAAGTGGAGTAAAGGCACAGTGGAAAGTGATGACCTCTTTATATAAGTTATTTTCATCACAGATAATAAAAGGAGAGACTATAAAACTGAAGTCTTACTATTAAGAATATTGCACTTCCCACTTAAATATTTGCAAAATTATATTGCTGTTTGAAATATTATGGAAGTATAAGGAAAGAACTAGCCCATTCACTGATTCTGACTTGAATTTAATTTTGAAAAAAAATACCTATCATACTTCCCAATTTCCAATACCTGTTTCGTTATTTCTATAACATAACTTCTAAAATTTATGTAATAAAACAAATAATTTAAGGAAATTTTAATTCTGTTGCTATGAACATCCAAGTGCTCATTAAAAATTAACACTTTAGTTAATTCCTGTTACATGCACATACTCAGTATCTTGTCATGGGTTAGAATGTGGTGGTATAACTCTGGCTGATGCCGCGTGCCCAGCAAAGCCAGTCTGTCGCTCCCCCTCCCCAATCAGACAGAGATAATATAAAAAAAGGCTGATGAATCAAGATAAAGGAGATCTCTCATCATCCCTCATACTGTCATAACAGACCAGGGAAAATTAATTGAATTTATTAGCAATTGAATCAGAGTATTAAAATGAGAAATGAAATCAAATCTTCGGAACACCTTACCCCCACAATTTCTTTCTTCCTGACCTTAGCTTTATTCCCACTTCTCTATGTCCTCACTCCCAGCAGAGCAGGGGGGATGGGAAATGAGGGTTGTGGTCAGCTCATCACCCATTGTCTAGTTTACTCTGCTGCTGCTTCCTCCTCTGTGCGAGGACTACTTTATCTGTTCCAGCGTGGGTTCACTCCCACGGGAGACAGTCCTCCATGGACTTTTCCAATGTGAGTTGCTCCCACACTATAGTTTGCAAAGAGCTTCTCAGGTGTTCCCTTCACGCTGCCAAAACCTTGCCTCACTAACCCTAGGAAGAGAGTACCTATTTTTTAAAGTGTATTTGTTACCAGATATGCAGTGGTGTAGATTTACTTATAGTTAATTATTTTATTTTCTCCCTCTTCCAGCAGCACTTTGAATTCCCATGTACTAATGGGGTGGAGAATTGTCAAAAATAGGTATCTGCTTGATGCTGATACAAGAAAAATCTTTGAAGTAAGAAGTGAATTCATGCTTTTGCTTCCTTCTATTTTATGTCATTATGTTGGTTATTTTCTACATAAATTAGGGACAAGATATATTCTATTAGCATCTGGGAGGAGCCCCACAATCACTAGCCCTTCTTCTTATAGGTGACTTCAACTTACTAGATGTCTTCTGGAAATACCATACAGCAGACAGACAACACTCTAGGAGGCTAAGCATCTTCCTAAAAATTTGGAAAATTATCTTCCTGAAAGCAATATCTTTAATTATCAATTTACCGTGTGGAACTTTTTTAATGCAAAGTTCTCTTTACAAATATTTATAGAATATAGATGTTGTGTTAGTGCCATGGGCAAAAGTCTGTATTAAATCCGGCACCCAACACAAGCCACAAAAGGATTTAAAAAGATTGATACAAAGCCTAAATTTTTAAGAATAAGCAGGAGAACCAGTTTTGTTCATCTTCATTGCCTTCTATTATTGCTTGTGATACATTTGTGCAGATCAGTTAGAATTAAACTACCTAATGTTGTCATTGGCAAAAAATTTAAGTGGAACTAGATAAGAATGTTTAAAACTGGAGACAGAAAATCATTTTTTCAGTGTTTTGTTAAGCCTGACTTTAACGATATTCAGGATTGAGAAGAATTTAGGATCAATATTGATTTCCAAAAAATAATTTCATTAGATGACAATAATTAAAGTAAAATTGCAACCACTTAAACTCTTAATTACAAGTCATAAAAAATATAAATGTATCAGATAAAAATTACCAAATTGTTATTAGAACCAAAGTCTTCCACTTAAAAAAGGTTTTATGCCTTTTGCACACCAAAGAATCCTGCCACATGCCAATCAGGTCAGCTGATTAAGGAACTTTTTTTTCCTCCACTCCACAGCTGATCCTAAAATGGATTCAACAGTGAAGTTGAATGGATATCCTAATTTACCAGTACTACTTTAGAGAACTGTTAGAATAACACTCTCTTTTACTTATATTTTGATTTCTATATTGGTAAATACAAAATATTTCAATTATAGTGCATGTGGTGAAAATAAACTAGACAAGTGTTCATGAACTCCTCCACGCCACTGCAGCCCAGTGCTGTTCTGGAAGTTGTTCTGTCTCTTATTCTTGTTCCTTGATAATGTTAAGGAAGGAAACTTCTTTTCTAGTCACTCTTTTACCTTATTAGTATTTCTTTATAAACTATTGGATTCTTTAACTTCTTTACACAGTGTAAGAACCTGCTTCTTGTATACAAAATCAAATTCAACATGAGTGGTAGACTGCCACTTCACATTCTTTCCAAGTTAATATGGTGTCAGAGCTGTCTCAGCCTAATTTATTATGAATAAGTTAGGCTCAATATAAATAATATACTCTTTTATACAGGGTCATCTGTTTATAAGTCCATCATTTGTCAATTTATCTGTCCAGATGTTTATTTTCTTGTTTTATTTTTGTGGTGATGAAAATATTAAGTGTCATCTGATCAGTTTCCCACTGACTCCCTCAATAACATTTGAAAATTGTCAAGTGATGTTAAAACTTTAAAGAATATCTGCCTAATTTATGCCATCTGGTGTTCAATGTCTTATTGTGGTTAGTTTTCTTCAGGAACTGTTAACATCTCTCAATAACTGAAGGTAAGCACATACCTTTACGTTGCTACAAGGTGGCCTCTACTTGCGTATACATAGGCTCACAGGAATCTGTAGAGGAGAGGGCTATTTAATTACACTATATATATATATATATATATATATATAAAGACTTTGTGCTTTAGAGGCCATTGCTGCTTTCTCATACAGCATGCTTTCTGCCCTCAATCCCAGGTACCACACACCCTCCTCTGAGAGCTTGGGAATATCATTCCCCACTGAAGGTTAACATGACAGTAAGGAATCCTATTTCAGTGTCCACTTTCTTTTATGTTTAGTTTGTGTTTGGATGTAGGTTATTTTGTGGTTTGGTTTCTTTTTGTAAAAAAATACCAGCACCATCAGCACACTTCTGTTGCAAATGAATGCCTTTAAAACTCTTTATGTCTAAAACAGTAGAAAAAAAAGAAAATAAAGCAAAATATTCTAAGCAAAAATCCAAGTTGTTTATCCTATTTATTTATTAGCTTTCTCTCTGACCCTGTTTTGGAACATATGAAGTGGCTTATTTCCAAAAAAAATCTAAAAACTGGCCTAAGCAATGTGGTATAAAGCTGCTTGATCAAGAACATGGATCAATTCACGACCTTTTATTTAGAAGGCTTATCTAACAGGACCCTTACACTTATGCCACTACCAAAACTGTTGATGTTTCTTTACTGCCAACTCAATTCTCACAATCTCTGCTTCTCATTCCAAGGTGATCTGGAAAGCGACAGCTCTGCAGAAGATGTGCACTGCCTCCAAACACACTTCCTCAGGGGAAGATAAGCTTTCACCTTATTCTGAAAACAATGATTGAATACAGGAGAAAAAATTGTCCACGCTGCCATTATTTAGGATACATTATGCACAACTAGATAGGACTGCCAGGCAACACAGAGAAAATAATTTCATTCCCAATGAACAAATTAATACCTACAAGTACATTTTCGTAAGCAGATACAAATTAATCTAATCTCTTCTGTGCTATAAACTCAGACACCTAGAAATGAGAAAAGTTATGAAACTCCCGCCCATCAGGCAGGCTAGATGGGAATATTCACAAAGGGATTAATTAATGACTCCTGATCCATGTCCAATCTACTACTACATATATTATATTAAAAGGTTTTTAAAAAGAATTGGGTGGGGGGGATGTTTGGCATTCTTCTTCTTCTTACTTTTGCATGTTATTTGAATGTTTATCTTTAGTTAAAGTGGTCCAGACACAGCAAATAGTTATGTCTATTTTATTCAATTTTCATTTAACTATTAATTGGATTTGGTTCAAATGTTTTAATCCTCTCCATCTAAACAATGTTTTAATTTTACCTTAATGTTTTAAAATATTTTTATGCCTTTATGTATATAAATATATCTAACAATACAAATACAGGGAGAGAAATAGAATTCTGTTGAAAATTAAATATCTTCATTAAAAGTATTAAGTTTTTAAAAACTACATAATTTAAACTTCTTTGATTAAACATAAAAAATCTTTATGACATCCAATATGGTTATCCTTCAAAAAGTGTATACATTATTTCTTCATTGGGTAAGATAATTTTTAAGTTTCAAATACCTCTTGTTTCTGTATCATTTTGAAAGAAATAGAGCTATTGGATTTTGGGAAGAAATCAATTTAAAATGCTTTTTAATTGCTTAAAATCTCAGATAGATTTCTTTTACTTTTGTCATGCAATTACTTAATCTAACATGTGAACATGTTTTTTGTGAAAGGGGCTTGCTGTCATTTGGTGAGGCAATGGCCATTATAAGACTTCCATATAAGGAGAAAAGGTAAAATGTATTTAAAACCTACAGCTGAGCATCTTTCTATATTTAGTTTGGGATGTTGATAGACTGATAGACAAATACATTCTCAGAAGATGCCATCTATTGTGTTACCTGCTCCTAAGATCATAATGTCTTTGCAGTGGGTTGTGTCTCTGTAGAGGATAGAGATATGCTCCAAATAATTTATGAAGCTGTGGTCTTTTAAAATTCCTGAAAATAATTGACAAGACATAAAATATTTATTCTTTTTTCCCCTATAAATAAACCAAACTGTACCTAATACTGGAGACACGTACAAAAAAAAAAAAAAAAAGGCTATCTAGATAGACTAGTGGCAAGATGAGATAGAAAAGTGAGAGAAACTTTAGTCAAGTTGCTGCTTCCATATATAACTACGGAAGAACTTACAGGAAATTATAGAAAACAAAATAAATTATAGAATAACATCTTATGTACTAGAAGATAACAAAGAAGATAACAAATCCCTGACAAGATTTTCAATTTAGTATATTTTTAATGGCAAAATTTAATGGGACAAGCTCCATAAATTTATCAAATATTCACAGCATTTAAGCACATGAATAATTGAATAGATCAAAACCCATATAAAATAATTAAATAAATGTAAGAAAATATGTCAGTATTTTAGAACTTGCATGTTTACACTTACGTCCCTCTATCCTTATTATGTACTTTACTAAGAATCTAGGCCAGAAAAAAAAAAAAAAAAAAAAAAAAGAAACGACAGAAAAAATAAGCCCAT
>JAYDZK010000001.1:71833680-71858968 GCA_034509185.1 Euphonia xanthogaster
GGCCAGGAAAAAAAAAAAAAAAAAAAAAAAAGACAGAAAAAATAAGCCCATAAAAGTATTCAGTCAAACCAAAAGGGCATCTAACCTTAATCAGATAAATTTTCACTGAATCCAAAAGGAGTGTCTTAATTAGTCTAAAAGTCAAGTTCTTTAACTAATGAATTGTAATTGGTTGGTTGGTAGGTTGGTTGATTGGTTTGCTGGTTGGGTTTTCTTTTGGTTTGCTTTTTCTTTTTTGACGTTCAATCACTAATAAGACATTCAGAATAAATTTTTATTTGACTTCATGTATTTCTCTTTCTCTCCCTGTTTTTGTCTATTCATATGCTCTGCATACTTTATTTTCTTTACAGAAATGCTTATGATAACCCCATGCTTATAACACTAGCAATATAATTTAATTTTATTATACCAAAAGTTTCTGTGTGTAAATTAAAGTAAAATTCATTGGAATTGGAATATTAATAATATAAAAGCATCCTATTTTATTGTATAAAACCAGTAAAATATGACTAGCTAATTAATATTGTCTGTACAAAGAGGCTATATAAAGTTGAATGCTATACTCCACAACTTAAGTGTTTTGATTCTGAAACTATCTAAATGAAGTCACTAATCATAAGGGAAAATCTTTTAGCAGAAATATATTGTCTTAATTAACATAAGTGGTGCAATTAAAAGCATAGTTCCAGTAATATTTAAGACTTTTTTATAAAAGCGACTTCCATTAGAATTACATGTTTATTTTCTTATTACTGAAAAAAAAATTGTAATTTCCTAGCCATTTTCTTGTAACTACATCTTGTTTTTTTCTGCATAAAGCCGAACACTTTAATGTTCAGTCTATGCAGAGTCAAATCTAGAGGTAGATACATTAAAATAAAGTGATGGGTTGCATACACTGAAATATCACTTCCCTTTGATGACATTTTGATTTTCTTGAATCAGTAGACCATGAAAGTTCATTTTGACACATACTAGCTCAAAATAAAATCTCCTCCAGCTCCGCAATCTTTTTTTTTTTTTTAGTACTTAGTCTACTAAAAAGAAAGAATTCATGCTCTCATTCTATTTTGATGAAAAAAAAAAACAATTTTGTGCTGAACCACAGGAGGCATAGTGGGACCCAGGCGTCAAACACTATTGGAAATAAGTGATTTGAATTCTTATATGGGAAGGGGCATGTGCAATACAGAAACAGGTTCTAAAAAATTGAAAATGGAAGAAAACTGCTTGAGCTTGAGTACATAATAAGAAATCCACTGAAGATTGTCATACTCAATGCCAGCAGGGGGAAAAATAATTTGTTTTTCCAGCTTCAGGATGATTGGTGGGAAGGAACAGTGGTTGCTCCAAAAAGATACAAAGATAGTGAGAGGAAGAGCTACATTGCTTAATTTAAGGTTGTCAAAGAGGATACCTTATTAGTGGTGTATGGAGGAATTGAGATAAATAAAGCCATTGAATATTTGAAATATTTTTATTTATATTGACTTAATTAAAATAAAATACAAATAAAACTTTGTTTTCTACAACTATTTTCCTACAGTAAAACTTGTAATGGAAAGTTTTAATGAAAAGAACAACTCAAGCAAAAACACACAAAGAAAGAAACTCCTTCAGTCATCAGCAAGAAATATTAATCTTTTCAATTCTAAAAGGAACCAAATATGTGTTTCAGTTAAATGGTACTGATGAATCAGGATTTAATTATTCATGATTAAACTTGTTATGAGCTTTGTCCTCAGCAAGGAAGTCAAAGAAATTTTGAATAGCTTAGACTCTAGGATTTAGCCTGCAATAATCCGTGCTTCCATTTACTAGCCAAAATGAGCCTGACACAAATCCAACAGTTTACAGAATTTCATGAGCAAAACTGGGGCCTGACAATTAGGGCCCTTACATTCCAGCTCATAAAAGAAATTCATACTACTGTAACAGAAGTTTGTCTCTCATGTATAGAGGTGAAAAAAAGAATCAAGTCAAGGTTTTTCATCAGATTTCTGTAGTAATTCCCTAAGGGTATTTTAATAAATCAAATTTTGCTCATGCTGGAACTGGGAGAGCAAAATTACTAAATGATGACTACAGAAAGAACTGGTAGGATTAATTTTCTTAAGCAGATGTCCAGTTTTTAAGGAGTTAAAAGCTGCCTAAAAACTTACAGAAAATATACAAAATTCTTGCTTTGTTCTGTGTTTAAAACAGTTTTACCATTCTGAGATTATGGATTGGGTTTTTTGCAAGAACAGTACTGTGAATCTGCAGCTTCCACAGCTTTTCCATGCAGCACAAAAATGATGATTTCCCTTCATAATATGATGGGCAATTTTAGGTTTTATAAGTTGCTCCCCAAGTCTCCTCAGAATGTCAACACAAGCACAAGGATGTAGCATCTTCTGAATCACATTGTCCAGTTTTGCTTTTTATGAAAGAGCAGAAAACCAGAAATGAAGAAATAAAAAGAGTAACCAACAAAATCAGAAAAGGATCAGAAGCTATATGTAGCATCTAGGCTCTTCTGCTGGCTCATCCAGCATGGTCATGTGCTTGTTGGGAATGTATTATGTCAGTTTGATTGCTATTTATTTTTCTCCAAATCTCCGAAATAGAATGAATTTTATAGATTTGTCATGGTCTTTTTCCCTGGCCAGGCATCATAACTATCAAAAGAATCTGCTGGTACCATGCAATTCAGTTAGAAAGGTGTCAACTGTGGAACAAGGTAAAGAAACTGGGACACAGTATGAGAGAACTGAGAACACAATCTCACATCTCAGAAACATCTGCACTCCATTGCAGTTTCAATTAACAAATATCATCACTACTGAAGGTGCTCCAGGTTGATCCAACAATGAAGCAAAGTGACAGTTTCCCAGTCCTCAGTGGTATTTGCTTTCTATTGGAATATAGACTTTCAGTGATGTCTAGATGTTTGCATTCACAATTGATAAATGCCCCCTAGATCAAAAGTACTTTAAAATCATATCACAACAATTTTTTTTAAAAGGAAATATATACATACATATATTTATTAAAATTAAAGAAGTTGTTCCACTAATTTTTGCATTGCAAAATCACTCTAAAGTTGCCACATCCAATATTTACAAAACCATAACTCATGCCTTATAAAAAATTTCTTTAAAATGTGCATCTTTTTGTGCACAGTAGGTAGGAGGATCACCATAAAGTTTGTGATCCAATGCAGCTGTTAAATTACACTAAGGTTCAGACTGTTTTTCCTTGGCACTGTCTCATCTTACAGAAGAATCAATGCTTTAGCATTCTAAAGTGATATTGAGAGTATCAGGACAAAAAATATCACTGAAAAGGTATACTTTTGGCTTATGTAATTTATGAATAATTAAGGTAAATCCTATAAAGTGCCACCGACAAGTAACAGAGAGTATTCTTTCTTAATCCTATATTCTCATTCCAGATCTTTTACAGGTCTGAAACTTTCCAGATGACGGTTATTTACATCTAATGATAAAACTATTATTTTTCTGGGTTAGCAGCAAAAGAACCAAAATAATGTGGATATTCAGATTTATATATTGAAAGGGAGTTGGTTTTGATACTGCAAATGAGAGTCTTCTTATCTAGTTTGAACCAGCAAAACTGCAGGAATTTTACATGATACTGTCATATAAATGACCATGGAAGAATATGAAGAGCTTATTTAGGACAGCTCATCTTAATTCTTTTAGGACAAACAGAATCATCAGCTTAAAATGCAGCCCTAAGGGCTAATTTAGGATGGACATTTCATTGCATCTAAAATTCAACAAAGCCTCAAAGGCAAGGCACAAGACCAAATATCATGTTCACTTTATGTGTGCTGAAGAAGCATGCTTTATATGCGGAACCAAGAACTAATTGATAACCTTGCAAAGTTGTATCATTTTAGTCACAGTAGGTTAAATTTAGTCTAAATTATGCAACTAATAGAGCTTGTTTCAACGTAATAGAATTTGTATACACATATTTTCTTTCTTCTATGTTTTTTTCTTTCTTCCCTCTTTCTTTCTCCTACCCTTCCACTCTTTCCAGTCTCTTATGTATTCTAAGGTCAGTGACACTAGACTCTGATAAAAATAGGGTGGAGACTGCAGGAGGTCAGCACAACCTTGAGGTCCTTGATGAAAAAAGTCTGAGCAGAGGGTGTTCTCCCGGACCTATTCAGAATATTTTTGAAGTTTTTTAACACAAATCACCTACTGTTTTTAAAAGAGGTTTTGTCAGGCTTAAAAAGCTGTACTCATTAATGAACAGAGACTAATCATTTGGTCTCAAATAGGTCTCAAATCTCCAGTATAACCTCATTTTCAAGGCCTCTGTCATCTCATGCTTGTTCTCCTGGGTCCCATTGTTTAAATCTTATTTGTCTTCAATGCTCCTTAATCACCTTTGTTGCTTTCAGTTGGACCTACTCCAGGAGTTTCATGTCTCTCTTGTACTGAGGAGACCAGAACCGGACACAACATTCCAGATGTGGCCTCACCAAGGCTGAATGGAGGTTCAGGGTCACCTCCCTTGATCTGTTGACAATGTTCTTCCTAATGCACCCCAGGATACCCCTGGCCTTCTTGGGCATAAGTGCTCACTGCTGGGTCATGGACAGCTTGTTATCCACCAGGACCCCCAGGTCCTTCTCTGCAGAGCTGTTTTCCAGGTCAGCTGTCAGCCGGTGCTATTGCATGGTGTTCTTCTCCAGGCACAGGACTCTGTATTTACCTTTGTTGAATTTCAGACAGTTCTTCTCTGTTCATCTCTCCAACTTGTCCAGGTCCTTCTGAAGGGCTGCACAGCCCCCTGGGGTATCAGACACTCATCCCAGCTTTGTGTCATCAGTGAACTTGCTGAGGAGGTCTCTTTTCCTTCGCCCAAGTCACCGATGCATAGGTTAAAGAGTACTGAGCCCAGTATTCAACCTGGTGGGGGACACCACTAGTGACTGGCCTCCAAATGGACCCTGTGTCACTGACTACCACCCTCTTGGATAACAATCCATTGGAAGATCCATTTCATCTATAAAGATTGATGAAATACTTTAATAAATGCTTTTTTGAGGTAGTCTCTCTCTTTCAGTGTCAAAATTGTTTTACAATTCAAGCAATGATTACATTGGCAAATAGTGTGGTTTACTGGGAGAACTAGAGAAGAACATTAGAAACCTAACCTATACCTTATATGCATTCACAACCATTTTCTTAGGAGTGCTTGTAGTGTATTCACAACAATGATAAAGTTCACAGATGCCCTACAAAGGTGCAATTGTAAGAATAGCTAAATTTTGAAGGAATCTGAAGCACATAGTAAGAAAACATTGCATAAGCCACAGCAAAAGAAAGACACATAGCTGGTGCCAACTGGGAAATTTGTCATGGTCCTTCATTCAGAAGTGCACTCTTGATAAAACTAAAGCAGTAATATTGACCTACTCTGAAGTCTTTGGCAGATAAAATTCGCAATAGTATAATTGCTTGTATTTACATCTGGCTCCTTTTCTTTTTCTGACACATTCCCCCCACAGTGCCCTGGTTTTCATAAGTTATTCCATATTTTGAGAGACCTCTCCATTACGGCCAACCATATTTTTCTCTGTTGCCAAATAAAACTCATCATCTTTCAGAAATTATCATATATTTTTTGGAAGAAATTTCTTAGATTTCTTTTTCATTTTTTTTTTTTTAGATTTTTTTCATATTCATCAATCATTTTCCATTCATTTAATTTTAATTAATACAGTGAATTTTATATGCTTATTTCATTTCTAGTCATTGGAGACTATGTACTTTCAAATAAAAAATTAATTAAATAAATAAATAAAAAGTACATTATAGGAGAAACAAAAATTCTAGAGATTCCTAACAAGAAGCTCATTTAGACACTACAACAATTTATCTAAAATAATGTATATCAAATTACTATAATTTTAAAATCCATTCATGTATTACAATTATGTAATGCCACCAGGATATTTTACTGTCAAAAAATTTAGACTAAGCTTGCACAGTATAGAATGACTAAATGAAGTAAGATGATTCTGAAGTAATTACTAACATACTTGCTACAATAATGAACATCCCTGTGGCTTTGTCTCTTTGTACAATTAATCCTAGCAATTTCATTCTAATCCAAAGAAATTTATTTTATTAACATCATTATTCTACATCACATATGTAAGGTAAATATTGGGTCTTCGTCGTTTACCGCTTTGTGGTGTACCCATAGAATCATAGAACCACAGAATGATAAAATCCATCTGGTTGACTAAGTCACGTAAGATCATCAAGTGCAACCATTAAGTGGAGGATAAGAGATCCTCCACAACCTTTATTCTGTCTTCACTTCTCCTTTATTCACAATTTGTGTATCTGATCTCATACATGACGCTATGTTATTTCTCTGGCTTGATGAATCGAGACTTTGGAAATTAAATATATCTGGTATTCTGTAACACTTCATTTTTTGGTTTTTATTTTTTCTATTTAGTTCTTGTGTTTGCCTGCAGGAAGCCAGGAGCTGATTTTGTTAGTAATGGAAAACTCCCACTCTTTTTCAACTACTTATTGCCAATCTGAGAAAAAGTAATCAAAATAAGTTTGTTTTTAAAGCTTTCTGTAATTGACACAAATTGAGTTTCAATTTCTTGAGGAAAAAAAACAAACGTGTATATGGGAAGGGGAAGCTAGCAGCTGAATTTTGAATTATCATTTAATTCTGACTACAGATTTTCATTTATGATTTTATATTATGGTCCTAATATGTTCTCATTAATAAATATTCTTTCTTATGGAACTATAGTATTGCAGTATGACATCTCAGTTTTTAGCAGTATAGATCATGATTCACTAAAGCATAACATCACTGGACTAAACCAGTGATTTTTTAAACAAAAAATTAATAGATTAGATGCTTAAAGTGCTTTTTGAAGTTATGTTTCAATGTAAGCTTAGCAGCTGGAAATTAACAAATAACCCCACCCAAATCAGCACAATGTGACTTTACAACTGTTCACTGTAACATGCTTTGTGGGCTATAGATACAGAAATCATCCTGTAAAGCATTAGGAAAAAACTCTAAAAACATATTTATTGCACTTACTTGGTTTTTTTTTTTTTTTTTGGAAGAGGAAATATTTCCTGCATTGAAATAATACACATAGTAATTTAATTGCTTCTAACCATGTGCAAACACTCTAACATAAGTGGAGGACAGGTAGGGAACAAAGAGTGTAGGGCTGAAAGAAAAAAAATTACTTCAGGAATGGAAAAACAAGGCAAAATGAGGATTTCTTCAAGTGAGCATATATATTTGGCTTGTGTGGCAAGCTTTTCATATCAGGAAGACCACAGGGGTAATGGAAACACATGTGCTGCTGGCCAGAGTGCCTTTTTAATAACATATTCATGAAGGGAGAAAAATTGCTGCAAAACAGCAAATGGGATAAGGGTAGGAATCTGCAATCCCCAATGTCAGAGAAGATGGATGGGCAGGAGGTGCTCCAGCTGAAGGAGCAGGGGTTACCCTGCAGCCCAGGGTGAAGACCATGGTGAGGCAAGATGTACTGCAGACCCTGGAGGTCCATGGTGGAACACATCCACAGGCAGCCCACAGAAGACCCCACAACACAGCAGGTGGATGTGCCTGAAGGAGGCAGTGAGTCCACAGAGAGGCTGTACTGAAGCAGTCAGGACCCCTTGAGAGAAGTTCTCAGGCTGGAACAAGCTCCTGGAAGGACCTTGGACCCTGTGGAGTACCCATACTGGAGCAGTCCATTCCTGAGGGATTACAGCCCATAGAAAGGATTCACAATGTAGAATTTCATTGAGGACTGTCACTTATAGAAGCCTCCATGGTGAATCATGGAAGAGGGCGAAGAAGGAGCAGCAGAGATAATGTGTGATAAGTGACTGTAACCCCCATTCCCTCTTCCCATGCACTGCTCAGAGGGAAAAAGTAATCAGGACAGAATGGGAGAACAGGATGGAGGAAGGGGCAGGAGAAAGGTGTTTTAATATTTGCATCTCATTACTGTATTCTGATTTCATTTCTAAAAATTCATTAAATTTCCTCAAGCTGAATCTGTTTTGCCCATAACAGTAACTGGTAAATTATCTCTTCCAGTGCTTATCTTGATACATAAAACTTTTGTTGCATTATTCTCTCCCCTGCCTAGCTAAAGAAGTGAGTGATAGAGCAGCTTTGGTGTGAAACTTGTGTCCAGCCAGTGTCAAATGATCACAACACACAGAAATGCTTGCAGACTAGAAAAAAGCCCAGGAGAACCCTGACGCTATGTGTGGTCAGAAGAATAGAATAATTTAGGTGGCATAGCTTACAGGGCTCAACTTCTGCAGTGGAAGGATCAAGGCCCTTCAAGACAGATATTAGGAAAGATGATTATTATGATGAGATTTCACTCTCTGTGAAGGACCAGTTCAGATCGAGGTAGCTCCACTGTGAGATGTATGACCTGCAGGTTGAGAGCTTGTGGGTCAGTGTCAGAGGAGGGGCAGTATTGTGGAAGAGGTTTTACAATGAGTTCTGTGAGCCAGAGAGAAGTTTGATTCTTTCATGTTTACCCCTGAAAGAATTTCTTACCAAGGTCGTTGACATAGAAACCAAGAAAGAAAGCAGGATAAATAAGAGAAACCCACAACTGCCTATTCCAATAAGCACTTTATTTGTCTCTTGTGACCAATGAGTAAAGTGTAAACTTATGAGTTTTGTAGGAATGTATAAAAAGCATGGATGCTACAATAAAAACAGTTTTAAGCCTTCTGAAAATGGATTGTGTTGCTTTATATTTTCTCCGTCTCAACTACAATACAGTGTGAGTGATATTGTGGTAGGAGTTTGTTCCAGACCACTCAATCAACATGAGAAAGCAGAAAAAGGTTCATAAATATCTCAGGGAATTCTCTGTATCACATACCTAGGATTTTATTGGGGACCTTAGATTCCCTGACAGCTGCTGAATATATGAAGGTAGTATGAGAGAGTGGAAGCAGGGAGGTTTGCTTCCATTGCCAAACGGAACAAGTGAGAGGATACACAGCTGGATCTGCTATTTACTGAAAAAGGAAGAACTGGTTGGGGATCTGACAGTCAATGGCAACCTCTTCTGCAATTGCCATGAAACTGGAGTTTGAGCTTCTCACAGGAGCAAGGAAGAAGTATAGCAAAGACCCCGGACCTCAGATGAAGAGATTTTAGTATATTCAGGAAAATTTACAGGTGGGTTCCCAGAGGCCTGCTCTGAAGGGCAAGGGAGTTTAAGAGAAGTGTCAGGTCTTTAAGGACAGAATCTTCCAAGTGCAAGAAATATCCATCACAATACTTCACAAACAATATATCAGGAGATCAGCAGAGACTAAGCAGGAAGTTCATGGCAGCTTTGAAGTAAAAGGGCAGTACAGAGAAGAGAAGATGAAAGGAGTTCAAAGGAGGTTCAAAGGAGGAATTTTGAAATATACCCCTCAGAAAAGCTGAAAACTGTTGAAAATTGTAGGATGATGCTAGGAAAAATAGCTCAGCTGGAGCTGAGATTTGTAAGGAATGTGAACGGCTACATGAAGAGTTGAGTTTGTAGTGAAAAAGAAGGAAAATGTGGATCCTTTTCTGAATGAGTTGAGTGATTTTGTAACAGTAGACACAGGACTGAAATTATTTGGATCTTTGTCTTTATCTTCACCAAAAAAATCTTCCAGTCCACATACAAAGGCAGTTTTGAAGGCAGAAGAAGACAAGTACCAGCAGTTCATGTTGATTGACACAAGAAGTGCATGAGAGAATTGGATAGCTACATGTCTGAGAAGTGAGAGGCTGCCACTCACAAGTGCTGAGAGAGGTGGGTAATGTCTTTGTGAGGCCATCCTCTCATTTTTGAAAAGTCATGAAGACTAAGGAATTCCTTCATGAATGGAGAAAGGAAAGTTTTGCCCCCACTTTCAAAAAAAGGCTGAAAGTCCATTTGGGATGCTAGATGCTCATCAGTCATGGTTCAGTGCCTGGGAAAATCATGATGCAAGCTCTTTCAGGAAGTTCTTCGAGACACACAAAGGAGATGAAGACAATTCTGACCGTATGAATTTACTGAATATGAATCAAAACACCACCACAGTGAGGTGGATTGAAAACTGTCTAAATAGCTGTCTCAGATGATTGTGATCAGAGCACCAAAATCCAACTGGAAGCCAGTTACTAGTGGTGTACAAAGGCCGTTAATCTTTAACATCTTTTTTAATAAGCTGGATGATGAGGTAGACAGTACCCTCAGAAACTTTGCAGTGATAAAACACTGGAAGGATTCAATACACTGCATTCAGAAGATGTTTGACAGCCTAAAGAAATGGACCAACAGGAATCTCAGGAAATTCAACAAAGTGGAATGCAGGGTCCTTCCTACCCCTGGTCAGGAATGACCCCATGCAGCAATTTATGCTGAAGGTCAATGGGGTTTAAAGCAGCTTTGCAAAAAGAAATGTGTGTCCTGGTATACAGAAAGTTGTCTATGAACCTTGTGTCAAAGAAAGTTGAAAGCATCCTGGACTTCATTAGGAATACCACTGACTTCAGGTCGAGTGTGTGATCCTTTTATATTTCTAGAGCTTGCATCTAGTTTTGTTGTCCCTTCCCAAAGAAGAATGATACTATTAAACTCAGGTAAATGTTGGGTAGAGCCACCCAATCAGCCAAGACTGAAGAACCTGCCCTTTGAATAGTGGCCAAGGAACTGGGACTGGTTTAGCCTGCAGAAGAGACAGTTGCAGGAGTCCCTAACAACAGCCCCTGGGTACTTGCAGGGTGAAAAACTGAAGAGTACTTGTGCTGGTTTTGGATGGGGTACAGTTATTTTCTTCACAGTGGCTGGTATGGGGCTGTGTTTTGGATTTATGTGGAACACAGTGATGACAGTAAAAAAAACTGATGAGAGGTTTTTTGTTATTGCTGAGGTGGGTTTACATAGAGCCAAAGTCTTTTCTGCTTTTTGTCATACTGGCAAGAAGGCAGGAGATGCATAGGGACTTGGGCGGAGACACAGCTGGGACAAGTGACTCAAACTGGCCAAAGGAATATTCTGTATTATATGGCAGAGCAATCAGTACATAAAGCAGGGGAAAGAAGGAAAAAGGAGGGGGCTTTTGGAATAATGGTGTTTGTTGTACAAAGTCACCATTACACATGATGGGGCCCTGCTTTCCTGAATACATGCCTGCCCATGGGAAGCAGTGAATTAACCCCTAGTTTTGCTCTGCTTTGTTTGCATGTTTTGGTTTCCTTTGGATTGTCTTTATCTTAATCCATGAGTTTCTAGCCTTTACCATTCTGATCTTCTCCCCAGTCTCAAGGGGGTACTTGGTTACCAGCTGGGGTAAAACCATGACAGTAGTGCAGGAGAAAGGGTGAAAAACAATAGGCATAAACTGAGATTCAAGAGGTTCATTCATGCTCAAGATAAGGGAAAAAAACTTTTGTCAAGCCTCCTTTGTGTACACTCTATCCTTGCAGGTTTTCAAGGACTTTATCAAGCCCTGAGCAACATGGTCTTACTAAAAAGCTGACCCTAATTTGAGCAGAAGTTTGGATTAGAGACATTTTAAATTCCTTCTAGACTGAATTATTTATGTACCCATTATTCCGTGAAAGCAGAACTTAAAAACCGCAAGCATTTACAGGCTTGTATCAGTCTGGAACTAGAAATCCTTAAACATGTGGTGCAGCTAACTCACAAGAGAATAATGCAAGTAGGATGTATTATTCTCACAAGAGAATAATGCAAGTGGATGAGAAGGATGTAGGATAAAAGGCTGTAGCACCCCTATTATTGTTTTGATTTTTTATTCTATGTAAAAGGCTTGGAAAGGGTGTATGGTGATACGAGAATTGTCTCATAGGTTAGGATTTAAAAAAATTGCCTGAACTTCCACTCCAGTCTTGCAGACATTAAAGCAAATAATTTTTACAGGAAGTACTGTGTGACCAGTCTTAGCTTAGAAATTGTGAAATGTTTTTTCCTCAGAGCCTGGAGAAAAGGGATGCTTAGTAAAATAATTATGTAGGGAAAGGAAAAACTATCTCATCAAAGATTGATTTGTCTTCTCCAAAAACATCTGTTGTCTACATTAAGCTGCAGAGTGATTTGTCCTAACACTATGATTTTTGATTGTGGGATGCTTTTGCAAGCAGACATTTAAGAGGCTGGGCTCTTCTTGGAGTTCATGGGGCTGGTTAACAAGAACCAAACTGTAAGTTTCATTTATGCAGTCTGAGGAAACAGAAAGAGTAACACAGAAATACTAGACTGCATTGCCTAGAAATAGAAGTGTTTTTTGAAATTATACAAAGTTCCTAAGCAAATATAAAGGTGGAGATCAAATAAATGATAAAGAACACAGAATTAGGAAATGCTCTTTTTAGTTTTCTATATCTTCCACAAACTCCTAACTTTAAAAAATCAATTATTTTTTCTTAAATGCATCAGCTTTGAGACATTACACATTTTACTTTCCCTTTGTGAATGCTGTGCATAATTTGATCAAGGAAAACAGCTGTGTCCATATTATTGTTAACTCCCAAATTTTTATTGGTTGTCTCCTGGCCTTCATGGTTTTTAAGGGTATCATTCCTGGTGGAGCTTCAAAATATTGATACTTCTTTCCCAGCTAAAAGTTCAATGTCATACAAAAATGTCATCATAAACATGAGCAATCCAGAGAACAAGAACATTTATACAGTTTTTTATAAACTTATTCAAAATTAAATAGGTTATTTGCTCTGAAACAACCTAGTATGAGATGGTATTCCCTTGATAAATAATTTACTGTGAAGCATTCAGTGACCTACATAATAAGCTTGTCTTCGTACACAGCAGCTGATTTTCCTTTTCAGAATATATGTGTCAGTTTTCGAAATTAACTCCAAGAATCAGGATATGGTCAAAACTAAAGAAGACACTACAGGGTAGTCTTCTGTGGAATTGTTTAAAAAAGTGTTCCTCAAAATGCTTTTTATTGCAAAATGCACTTTCTTCTAAGACAAAGACATATTCCCTCTTTTAGCTGTGTTTTTTTTTAAATTGCCTGATATCTTCTTAAATCTTCTTATTTCTGAAACTCTATTGTTTAAAGCTTTTCACTGCTCTTACTGAGATGCATGAAATATTATGAAAATACCAAATTTAATTTTAAAATAAGAAAAAGTTGTTTGGGTTTATTTAGATATTAAATGTTTTTAAAAATTATTTCTCTGGATCTGCACTAGTAAAATTCAGTTGATTTTTTGAGAATAAAAAAAATAACATTTTCAAGTTTGGAATAGAAATATAATTAGCACTTGAAATTCCCTTTGAAACTATAATTTCAAAATCTTTTCAGATCTAATCTAATGGCTGTTAATTGGGAGTCAAGGATTGCCATATGATTAATTTACATTTAGGCTCCTTTGTAATCAATTGAAAGAGTGCTTTTTATTTATCTACTTTATATGTCTAATGCAAAATTAAATTGACTGCTTATCAGAAATGTCTCTTTAACTCTGTTGACCATAATGGACATGTAGAGTGAATAACTTAAAGACAGAGTTTTTTTACTTGGTCAAATTGAACTGTTCCTGCTTACTCACCATATAATATTGACAGAATTGCTTCATGTTTCCTGCAGCTAAAGTACGATTTCATCACTACTTCATTATAACGTTCTTATTAAAAGCTTTATTTTATTTGGATGGAAACCCAGTTAAACTGCATCATTCATTTAATGGAGCAGTTTCCAATCTTTCCAGAAATTTGAGGGGAGACAGAAAACACATTACACATCTAAAAGGTCACCAGGATCCTCTGCCATTAAAATGCAGACCTTGACAATAGGCAATGCGAGAGAATTCTGAACATGATCTCACTGGGTTCATAGGTGTTTTAGGTGCATGAAATGAAGGTTTTGGCATTTAGCAGTAACTATGGATATGATTGCCTTTATGCATAGTGTTTTTCATTCATCTAGAATTCTCAGACCTTTGTCCTGCCAGGCAGTCTCAGGAATGGATTATTCACAGTTTCTAAGAATAACATGTTAATTAACCTTACTGGGAACATGTTTTTTACCTGAACTCATCTTATTTCAGTTTTTGAAAATTTCTATTTCTCATTTGAATGCTACTCCTTTAAGGCTGTCATTAAATCTTTACTTTTAAAACCATGCAATTTGTGTACTCTTTACTGTTACGTAATTTTTTAATTTTAGAAATAGAACATACAAAGCTATTGTACATTTTCTGTGGAATCAGTAGAGAGAAGTAGAGATATCTAGAGAAAACAATTTATCTCAACTGATTATTTCAAGAAGAAATTGTCACCTAGAAATACCATTTATTCCTTCAAAAATGACAAAAATGCAATAAAGGAACTCTCCTTTTTTAAATGAATGTATATTACTTTATATCAGGGAAAGTATTTAATTATGTAATTTAAAAATCAGACATCAGATAGAGGCCTCAATTTAGTAGCAGTGTCTAGGAACTTTATTGATTACTTGTCATAAATCAGAAGCTGGCTCTGTACAATGAATGCCAACAAAAATTCCGTTTATTTTATGATATTCATCACTCAATTCTATTTTTTAAAATAGAGAGTTGTGGCATTTTATCAGCTATTACATAAGTTATCTGATTTCTGTGAACAATATAAGTAGGGAATTTTGTCTACTTTTTATTGTGCAGTTTGTTAGAAAACAATAGAATCACAGAATGATTTGAGTTGGAAAAGACATTAAAGATCATCTAGTTCCATCCTAGCCATGGACAGGGATGTCCTTCACTATATCAAGTTCCTCAAAGACCCATCCCACCTGGTTTTGAGTACTTTATTGATTAAGTAAGAAATTATTTGTTATTTTCCTAGGAGAAAACTAAAATTCACCTCCAGAAAAAAAAAAAAAGAAAAGAAAAAAAAAAAGGGAGAATAAAAAAATGGTTATTCATTAATATAGGTATTTTTTTAAAAAAGTTAAGCAAAACCCCCACCCACAAGGTTAGTTAAGGAGGGGGAATAGGTGTGCTGGAGCAGAGATTTCCTTCCAGCCTGTGGATGAGGCCCCATTGGAGCAGGTTCCTCCTTGCAGTCTGTGGAGACCTATTTCCCACAGCACCTAGAAATGGTCTAAGGAACCATGCATAAAAAAGCCAAGCTGGATGAGGTTCCTGACAACGGCAGCTCATGCAGAGGATGCATGGGAAAGCAGAGGAGTGGCATGAAGAGGAAGTAGTGAAAGAGCAGAACTGTTATGAATTTAAAGGAATGGGGATTACCATTCCCTATTTCCTGCTGCCAGTTGGAAGGTTACAGGAAGAGGTAGAGAAGTGGAAAATGAAGTAGTGATTTTCAGACAGAGGAGCTGGGGGGAAATAAGTTGTTTATATTTTTTTTAGAATTTCTTTCTCACCATCCTAATCCACTTTAAATTAAATTACTCTTCTCTTAGTTGAGTCTGTTTTGTCCAGGTTGGTAAGTGGGAACTGACTTTCCTATCTTTTATCTTGAACAATGAGCTTTTCTACGGGATTTTTGTTCCCTACATCCCATCAGCATTTGTCTGTAATTCTCATTCCAGACTCTGAGATGAGAATTTTAGCTAAATTTCAAAAGAAAAAATATAAAAACAGCTCCCAGGGAAAGAACATTTGTTGCAAGGTGAATACAACGGCTAGAAAAATAAAATTATATAAATAAGAATATTTAAGGAAATAACTGGGCTGTTATTGCCATCACTAATATAAAAACAAACACAGTTCTATTAAGCAAACATTTGGGATTCATAAGTGTGTTTAGGTGAATTTTTGAAACCTACATTAAGTAGAAGAACCCAAGAAACCACTTTCTAACATTTCTGAGAATTCAGAATCAAATTGTTCCTAATAATAACGGATTGCTATATAATTTATGCATACCATAGAAGAAAAAAAAATTGTTATTAAACATTTCTCAACCTGAGAAAATTTGTTTCCACTCCTACTTCACCCAGGAAACTCAATAAAGAATCCTCACCTTAGAATATAGCCTAGGAGAAAGAAGAATCTTGTTGTTACCTGAAGTTTTGGTGTCTGTGCTGTATTTAATCCAAACGAATTTTAACTATTCAAAAAAATATGCAGCAAATTCAAATACATTGCAGTAGCTAGTGAAGAGAGATAGGCATCCTCAAAGGACTGTATAAAAGATTTATCTTGGCTTAGTGTAAATTTTCTGAATTAGATAATTATCTGTCTTGCCTTTCTATTATGGAATGACTGACATACACTTGCTATCTGCTTTTAAGATTTATAAAGGTAGCACAGCTGAAATGTTAGACTGCGGTTCTACAGACATGAGACATTTCTTAGCTCACTCAGAGGTTAAGTGTGATAGAGTTGGTAATGACAAAAGTTTCTGCAGTTTGTTGTAACAGCTATATCCCACCCCTTAAGCTAAAAGAATTACTGGTTTTCCTTGCCCATTCTGTCCTTTTCCTCGCCTATCCAGTCATTTTCCTTGTTTTTTCTGGTGTGACTAGAGTATGAGTTCATGGCACTTTTATGCTAAACAATTCCAGAAGAACTTTTATGCTAAACAATTCCGGAAGAACTGCTAATGTTTGGAACATTTTCTTAACTTAAAATATCTTGCCTTAATTTATCATGCAGCTCCAGCTGGCAGCATGTTACAATGAGCACTTCCTATTATTATACCAAGCTCCTTTGTCTGCAAAATACAGCTTTTAAAAACCAAGTAACTAATACTGCATAGGTGATTATGGGAGCCATTGTGATCACATATGAACAGAGTAGGAACAGCTGGTCAAATAATGTAGATCATAATATACAAATATCCTCACTAATACACAGCAGGGAGTTAATTGTGCTGTGTGAACCATTATTGTCCATTGTTCCCAAGTACACAGATTGCAACTAGCGATCCAAAAAAGTCTATGAATTCTGGATATTTTTGAAGTTAGTACGAATAATTATTTGCCTAAAATTTGTTCATAGGATGTCAGTCATAATTCACCATTATCTCTTATTCTTTATTATTTTATGAAGTATAATGCAGCGTGAACCAATCTGAGAGAAAAAAACAATATGTACATGATGAGCAGTCATACACTAAAAATAACAAATAGTGACTAATAAATGTAAGCAGCTGTGAATGGACCATATGCAAATACATATGAACAACAAACACATTCACAGACTCGGCAATAGTTTGCAAGCAATTCATAGATAGAGAAAAAAGGGCAAAATTGCAATTAATAGTATTTATAATAACTAATTTACTTGGCCATAATTTGGCAATTGTCATTGCAGTTCCTAACCATTTTTTATTGAGATCTGCATATTTTGCTCTTTTTATCTTTGATATATTAGTCCTCTAAGCCCAAGACTCAGTTGAAAGTCTTTCAATTTTTAAAGTGATATAAAAAAATCTCATTCCACTTGAAACCTTCATTCTCTCTTGAAGCATTAGTTTATTATAGTTGTGATTATCTACATTTCTAAAAGATTACCTTTTATATAATTTAAATGTATGAAGTACAGCAATTTGTTAATTTTTCTTTTCAGTGGCGGGCTTACAGACAAGTGAGGTAATATCTATGCAAAGTGTTGTGGGTTTTGGGCATAATTTTTTTTCTGTCATTTACTTTCTGCTGTAAAATGGTGAAATTAATTTAATAAGATTAACATATACTCACAGTCCTCATTTACCTTCATTTTCCTGAGAAAAGCTCCTGATCTTACTTAGAAATGTCATTTGTGTTTGGCTAGAAAAATCTCTAATAACTCTTTTTTTTTGTTTTGCAAGAATTTAAAGAATTAAAAGAAGTGTTTGATTCCCATAAATTCAACACATCTAATGTCTTTTGTCTTCTGAAAAACTAAGGTAGACATTCCCTATGCTTTAAAAAGGTGCAAAATATAAAACTGTTGTGCTAAAACTCAAACCACTTGCCTATTGCCTAACTAATCATAATACAGGATGTATTTCAGAATAGAAACCAAAAAATTACATCTGCAGAAAACTGTGTAAGATTTTAATATTCAAAAGAAAATAACTGTTTTTTTCATTAAAAACATATATTTGTAAATACAAATCCATGCTGTTGTAAAATCTGAACCAAACAGCTTGGTATGTAGAGTCTTTGTCAAAAAACATGTGGAGTCAGTTCATGGAGACCGAGGTGGGAATCATCTCAAGGTATTTAATACATTCTACAGATAGACATCTAGCTCTGACTTGGTCACCAACTCCTTGTTTCAAAGCAACTGGAAAGATAAAACAGTGATTTACCTGGCTGACATCAATATGAGAGTAATTATTCTCTAAAGCTACTCCATTTCCTCTATTGACTAAATAAGGAATTAGTTGATTAACTAATTCAGAAATAGATGTCTAGAACAAGGACAACACTGGTTTAAATAAGGCTATGGAACAAACAGAATTCAATAATTATAATAAAATTCCCCAGTCCTCCTGCAAAGTTTCGTGCCTACTTTTGTTCAAATACTCTCTGAAAGGGTACTTGAAAATAAATAGCACAGTGTTTTATATGTATTGTTGTATACAGTGTTGAACAACTGTATACAACAATACATATAACAATACTTCATTTAACAATAACAATACAAGCAACAATACATCATTTTCCCTAGAGGAAAAATTAAGAAGAAATTGACTTCAGATATCAAATCTGTCATTATTGAGACAATTCTGTACTACTGAGTGGAACATAGTCCAGAAGGCAGGTTAAAGTCTGCATGAAGCTAGTGGGCTCTTGGCTTATTGTGTCTTGTCATTCTGTAGAATAGTCTGTATGGGGAAGTATGCATTTGCCATGGCAAATAATCTAGTTCTGATTCCTTAAATTTAAGTTTAATGTAAACAAAGAGAGAATCATTACTTCCAGTCATCTTAGAAAGAGTAATAGAAAAGAGAAGTGAATAAAAAGCTGTGAAGAAGTGAGAAGTAACATGGCTGATAACCTTACTTTAATTAGTTTTTGCATATGTATGCTTATATTTGGATAATTTAGCTTTCTTTTTTTTTCCATCTATAATCCTTACCTTATACCTTATACATTATGAAATACACTTTTTTAAAAATAAAAGACAGTGTCATTTCAAAACAGAAAATTGGGTTGTTCTGTTCCTTGCCCTTCCTCGTTCACTGCACAGAATAAATGGTTCTCACTTAATGCACAGCCACTCAATATTTTTGTTTGATTCTTATTGCTCAAGGTATGGCCTCAAGCCAAATTATTGCACACTTTTCAAGTGCTACTGTGAGGGCAGAGTTATTGATTTTGTTACGGACTTTCTTATAGCGATCCCCACTAATGTATGTCAGCACTTCATAAACAATTTATCTTCACAACAATCCAGTCAGGAGTTTGGGAGAGAAGGGCAAGAGGTCGTAACAAATTGTGTTCTCACCTTGGTACAAAACTGAAGCATATTGTGTCTTTCATTATTTTGCAGTAACCAATATGAAGTACTCAAAGACATATTTAAAAAAAAAAATCCTCTTTATAATGCTTCATATGTTCAAGTACAGTATCCCTTGAGCTTATATGTTTTATTTTTAAAAGCAATCCCATTTTTAATTAAATTGTCAGGTTTAACAAAGTATTTAAATAGTGTGTTACGGTAGTTGTGAAATTCCAAATTAAAAGAAGCCTAAGGGAAAGCTTGAGAGGGTTGAACAAAAACAATAAAGTAAGAAAAAAAATCCCTACCTATGCAAAATGGAGAAGAAGCATTCACTAAAGCAACTCTGAAGTTTACTTCAGCAATACAAAAGGAGGTATAAATCTATTCTTGGTATTCTATGGTGTCTTTCCTAAATAGATGACTGTACTAATAATTTGACTAAAATGAGACCTGAATTGTATTTCCCTTGAAGTCTGTCTGTCTCATGCTTTCTACATTACATTATTCTCAGTAGGTATTATTTGTGTTTGAGCAATATGGGGACTATTTAAAAAAAACAAACAAAAAAAACAGAAACAGAAAATTAAATTGACATGTCTTACTTAAAAAATAATTTGATTTCCAGGAAAACATAAATTTTCATAGATAACATTGAATTTTGGATGAAAAAGCCCTCCACAATAAAATATACTTACAGAATGTTCTTTAAAACAGGAAGTGTTGCACAGCACCCTCAAATGACATAAAAAAGACTGCATGTCACAAGTAAGTCATGATTTTAGCTGAAAAGCATTTTTTCTTCCATGGGGAAATGTAGATCAAGCTCAGGTTTGCTTTGGGTATATAAGTTAAATCAAGCTCAGGTTTACTTTTGCATACTGAGGTAGACTAGGGAGTCTAGTATAGACTTGCCATTGGTGGGACCTAAGATAACAAGTTTCCTTTATTTTAGCATGATGCATCTAGGAATGCCTTCTACATGTACATTGGTATTGCACTTGAATCCACACCAGATTAATTTCTCACTGATCAGCACTCATCTATCACTTTAACTGTGCACATAGTATGAGCTAATCACCTCACTGGACGACTTCCATGACTTTGCAGCTCAGATTTGTGGCTGTAGGTCTTGATTATGTGACCACTCTGCCAAAAATTGACAGCTAACACCAGCATCCAGGTCCAGCTTTAAAACACTGGCTTGATTTTACATCCAAAAAACATGAGAAAAATAACAAAAATTTCTTCACTCATAACCATGACCTGATCATTAAGAATTTTGGTCTAATTTTTATGAAGTTTGGAGCTTGTGAAAAGTGAAGTGTCTTAAAGAAAGAAAATATGAATAAGGTAATGGAACCAGTCAGAGTACAATAACTAAAATAACTACAGTTAGCTTCTTTGCCTGAAAATGGGGCATCTTCAAGGTTTGGCACCTTTTTCACTTTGTCTTGTTGCAATAAACCAAAAGCAACAGCAAGGATAATAACAATAATAATGATAAACCATCCAAAGCCTAATCTAAGAAAAAAAAATCACCTTGTGTGATCAACGGGTTCTACTGAATGGTGCAATGTATTGTTTCTTTCTGCTTCTTTTGCTGGTCATCCTTTTAAGCTTTGCCATATTCCTTTATACTTTCTTGTTCTGTCTCTTGCTGCTCCTGGTGACTATCCCCAAGCTCTGCTCTCCAGTCATGCCAAGAGCTGCTCACACTGCTCTCTCTTATGTCTAATCACAGGAGCACTGCTAAGGTCCTGTATGTGACCTGCCACCTACCAAAAAAGGTTATTTCTAGTACAGACAACCGACTCCAGTCTACTATGGATGGGGGAATTCTCAAATAGCTTCTCCTGTCTCCTACATGGTAAAAAAAAAAAGAAAAAAACTCAGCAGCTGCTTCTATCTATTCTTTACACAAAGTCTAATGTCCTCTTCCTGTAATTTCTAGGCTGTAATTTGTGCTAGCCATGGAAGTTTGAGCCTTACTTTAGAATAAACACTTACCCCAGGGAGAGTTACCTATAGTTTGGTAATCCAAAAAAAATGTTAAAATATAAACTTTTATTTTCAAGTTTATTTCATGACTATCTTGCAAGAATTTTCTCTCATACATAACAGAGCATGATATTGTTATTTTTTATTTAGTTCCCCTTCTTTCCACTTTATGTCAACAGTATACTCTCCTTCCTTGGAGCTCTTTTCCCTTTGGATTTCCTTGGAGAGGTGGAATGTCAGACTTTTACTTGCATTTCATTGATTACATACCAAGTGTATGAATGCTTAATGGATATTATTCAGCAGGGTCCTTCATTTAAAATGTTGCTGAGAGAAAAATTGCTCACAGTACTTTGCCATGAGCAAGATGGCTGTTTGCCCAAGCAGTTCACACTCTCTTCGGTGTGTGTGTGTGTGAGCATGTAAAATATGAGAACATGTATGTTTCATATAATTTTGGTCTTTTTAGTACAGCATAAAAACCCCAAACCCTTTAAGTTTTGTTTCTCTCATGAAATCTGGCATCGAACCACTAGGTTAAGATACAAAGCTGTTCAATATGACAACAATATTTTTTATTAAATTGCCTTATTCTTTTAATTGCAAATATATTTTTAAAGATTTCCTATCTGTTTTGAGCAAATGTGACGAGACCCCCAGTGCCAGACCACTCCAATATGAACCCTTGTATTTCTTCATTTCTAAGTAGAATGGCAAATACCACCTTTTCAAACAATTTCACCACGAAAATGTAAAACATATGGATTTTTCATATTTTCTTCAAACCTAAATACCTTATGTCCTTTGCATTTAGATTATAGTGGGCTATTACCAAAACAAAGCAATTGTCAAGGGTGAAGTTTTAGCACTAAAATAAAGCTCTATCTGGAAACATGGAGACCTTCTTAATCACAGAGATCACCAATCTCCATAATAATGATACTACAATGTAGGAACAATTTGTTGTCTCATACTTATTACAAAACCGACATTGCTGCAATCTTTTCCTCTCAAGAAAGTACAAATCATTGCATTATCAGCATCATTTTTCTGCAATGTTTCAAATGCAAACATACTATAATCCATTCTTAATTGAACAAGATTTCCTCAGCTTTTGTATTTGTCAGAAATATGTGTTGAAGATTACTCTTAGTAATTTCCAATAAGAATAAGTTCTCAAATCACTGCAATTCACTGTGATCAGCATAAGTAAAAACATTCACATTTTGTGTGTGTGTGTGTTGTTAGGAGATGAGCATTTGCAGACTGTGTGGTGTGATATTATAATGATATTTTTGTTGCAATAGCTTAGTAAAAATGAATCCTCAATTCTGGTATTTTTCTTTTTTCTCTTCAGCTCTGTTTATCTCTTCAATATTTTATTTTCATTTTACCATACTTTTGTATGGTAGTTATCATTCTCTTCTCTGTTAATACTATTAAAAATATTTTCTTATGTTTTCTTCCACTAAGAGCAACAGTATCTCTTTCTCCACGTGTCCTTTAGTGTCTGCAGAAGTTTTTTTTAAATCCAGATAGGAAGAAAAGTCTTAATCTAGAGGAACTCTCATTTTATGCCTTGACAAGGTGGTGATTTATCTTTCTTTCAGTCAGTAAGGTGATGAACATACTACAGAAGCTTATTTTCAGACATTTGGTCCCCAGAGGTGTTGGAATGCCATCTTACCCAGTAAAAATTCTGTTCAAGTTTCCCACCGAGCAAATTGCTTTCTGAAATTCCTCTATTGTTCCATTAGTCTAACTTCAACATTTTCTTCTCAGTGACACTCCTTCCCCTTCTCTCCGTACTGTGGTTACATTTAGTGTCCTGTCAGCAGCTGTCCCATGAGGGCCCCAGGCCGTGGGGTGCCATTGAGCTCCTGAAACTTTTGTTGCCATTGAGCTCCTGAAACTTTTGTCCTGTCAGCAGCTGTCCCATGAGGGCCCCAGGCCGTGGGGTGCCATTGAGCTCCTGAAACTTTTGACTAGGTGTGGGACCTAGTCAAGGGACTCCTAAAGGAGGAGACAGACAGACCCAGAAACAGGAATGGAGATGGGGACAGAGAGTGCAGAGAAAGCTATGGCTCCTGCTTGAAGTTCATCCAGGTGTTAGGTTTAGTTCATTCAGTAGGTTTACAGCAGATATTAGGAAAGAGTATTTTACTGTTAGGGTGGTACAGCACCACAACAGGTTTCCCAGAAAAGCTGTGGATACCCAGTGCCTGGAAGTGGTCAAGAGCAGGTTGGATAGGGCTTTGATCAACCTAGCTCAGCAAAAGGTGTTCCTGCCCACGGCAGACAGTTTGGAACTAGGTGATCTAAAGTTCTTTTCCAAACCAAACAATTCTTTGATTCTTTGATTATCCCTTGTCCTATTACAATGGGCTCTGCTAAAAGTCTGTTCCCATTTTCCTTATAAGACCCCATTTAGTACTGGAAGGTCACAATAACATCTCCCTGGAGACTTCTGTTCTCCTAAAACGACCCCAGCTCCCTCAAACTTCTTCGTAGAAGGGTGTTACTGATCATTTTTGTGGCTCTCCTCTAGAACTGCTCCAACAGGTCCATGTGTTCCCCGTGATGAATTTATCTCAGAGCTGGACATGGTACTTCAGGTAGAGTTTCACCAGAGGAGAACAGTGGGGCAGAATCACCTCCCTTGGTTTGCTGGCCATGTGTCTTTTGATGCAGACCAAAATAAAATTGGCCTTCTGGGCTCTAAGCACATACTGCCCACTTATATCCAATTTTTCATTCACCTGAACCCCCATGTCCTTCTCGGCAGGGGTGTGCTCCATTCCTTCATCATCCTTCTTGTACTGACACTGGGGATTGCCCTGGTCCAGGTCAAGTACCTTACACTTGGCCTTGTTTAACCTCATGAGGTTAATATGAGCTCAATTCCTGAGCTTTTCTAGTCCCTCTGGATGATAATATTAATAATACCAACAATAAAATTTTATATATTTTATAACTATAATATAATTGTGACTGTTCTGGTACTCATAGCTCCAGCCAAATAGCCCAAATTCTTATGAGGAAAAACACAAACATTAATCTACATTATATTAATGCAGATATTTACATAACAGTAGTGACTCTAAGGTGCTGCATAACTGTTTTAGTTGATGAGAGCAAATACATTGAATAAAACCTGTAGAGTGTACCTCCCATACAACTGTTTTCAGTATGTAAAATAATTCACAGTGGAATCCACTGCAGTATTTCCCATAGACTTATTGCAGCAACGTTTTGCCCAGTATGCACCTTCCAGTGATCTATTACCTGAATAAACTTCTAAAGGAATTTTTTTCCATTTCTTCATTTTGTTCTTTAAAATATTATTCAGCTTTAGAATGACTGTTTGCTCTGAAGCAATTTTACAATGTAAAAATAGCTTTTGTAAAGACAAAAACCTGTCTACTTCAGTTGAATCATGATTCTTATGCATATCCATCTGTGTCTGTCTAAGTAGCTAATAGGCATCATCTTATAGTCTAATTCAAATGCATTGTTGTATATCCATTTAGGGTAAAACTGAAAACAGAATGCTTTTATGTCAGAAATGTAGACATCTTGCTTAAGCGTGTTTGTCCTGTGCAATTATTTATGAAGTATTTGCAATATGTTGGAGTCATTACATTATTTTATATTTTTAAAATACATGTCATTAGTAGATAACTTGCAGATTTTCTGCCTGGCTCCAATTACTTCACTTTGATAACATAATTAATGATACATATGTTAGCAGATATGGCAAGTTAGCATAGTATACAGCAATAATAAATCTAAATTATCTTAATAAGGAAGCTTACTTTTTTTCCTG
>JAYDZK010000001.1:71866472-71883209 GCA_034509185.1 Euphonia xanthogaster
CTGTTGGAACCCTGGTTACTGAGAATTTTAGACTTTCTGTGCTGACAGGCACTGACCCACAGGAGAACACTGCATTTGAACTGAGGCCATGGAGAACGCTTGCAAAATTGAATGATAGAACCAGGATTATGGGTTTGTAGTTTGAATAGACGTGTGTAATATCACATGGTGAAGGACTTAGAGCTTAAGGTTTTTGAGTATAGTAATATATATATAAAACTAAGATGGAGGTTTTAGGGTGGTTGCTAGTCCTTCACCTTCACAAGTTTGGGTGCTATTGTGTAATTGGATAGAAAAGTCCGCATTGTGGGCACGGGCAGCTGGTTATTGGGTTAAAAGCAGAAATAATTTAGGTGTCATTTCTTAATTGGACAGTTTATCCTTAAAAGATCTGGTAGAGACAGAGATACAGCTCAATTTTGTAGTTGGTTAGAGTGAAGTGCTGTAGAACTCACAGTTTGTAAGACTGTAACATAGAGAAGAACTAATAAACACCTGAGTCCAAACAAGAAATACCGTCTTGAGCATTTAATCCAGACCTTGACAGAGGAAAAAAGAAGTGAAGAATCGAAAATTACTTTTTAATTATTCTGTCTTTTAAAGTTCTAGTAGATCTTTTTTGAGCCATAAGTACTATATCAACACTTGTTACTTGCTATCAAGGCTACTTCAGATGGTAAAGACATTATGACTATTGGTGGACTCATGGTGTTTTTCCATTCTAAGGTCTACAAAGACATTACCACCAGCTTCTGAATACTTTAACCTTAACCTTAGCCAAAATAAATTAAGGGTTAAAGGGATCCATGGCAAAGTATGCCACTAGATTCTTCTGTTGGAGTGTTTTGATCTGCATAGAGTAAAATTTGTAAGGTCCTATAACGGTTCCTTCCAAGTGAGTACTGCACATAGCTCTGTAGCCTAGGAAATATGGTGCTGCTATTGCTTGTAAGAGACTGAGTGCTGAGATAACTACAGAGGCCTCAAGATTTATAGGATTTATCCGAGCTTGACATGCCTGGAACTTTATTAGGCTTCTTTAACTATAACAGTTATCTAACAATCAGATGGCTAATAGTTACTTAGAGTGACTAAAAAGTCACTAATAGTGATGAAAACCTATTAGTTTTAGCTTTTGTTTAGCTGTGTACAAAAGAATATTTATGAAAATATTGCGCCAGTAATATAAGGAGCCACCATTGCTGAAAGATTTAAAGCGCTTATTTAATTTTCCATGGTTACCCACCTTGTCACTTAGGCTGAACTAGATGTATTTTTAGATGCTTCTCTTTTATTTAATAGTAATAAAGTATGTTCTGATTTAGAACATACACTTTCTAGGAATAAACTATCTTACTGTCCTGTATCTCTACAGTGTTACCCAAAATATGTTAATCTGCAGTAGAAGACAATCTGTAAATAAAACTGAAAAAACAGAAGACAGACTTGGAGAAATATAATCAGCTTCCAGCTGCTTTTCAAACTAAACTATATGAAATTCAATATATATAATCACTTGAAATATCCTCTTTTTTATTAAATTACATTCAAAGATAGATAATTGGGGCTCTTCTCAGCATGACTCAAATGAAAAATTCCTAGAAAACAAGATAGGCTTCCGCTGTTTTGGTGGTTAATTGCTCAATAAAGCATGAGGATACTTGTTTAAGTGGAAGTCAATAGATTGGAGTGATTGATCCTACTCGTGAACAAGATAAATCTGTTGGTGAAAAGCAGTGAATTTAAGTTTACAGACTCTGCTTCTAGACCAATACCTGTGCTTCAGATGTTGAAAAAGCTCAGTAGTTTGTTTCTTTCCTAGCTGATGGTGTGGTAAATAAATTAACATCTATGTAACTTGCAAATTATTTTCACCTGAATAAGAAACTTTATTTGGATTAAGTACCAAAAGTCTATCAAAAGCAAACTGAGAGAACTGTGCTATCCACAGGCAGATATCCATTTCAGGAGCATATTAATGTCCACTTAACTGTTTTTGTTAAAATCTGTGAAAGAATCCTGTAAGAAATATTTAAGAAATGCAGATTAATTAAATCTGGGTGAACTGCTAAGCAATAATGCTAGAATTAATATGTGAAAAAGCAAGATATTGGACCATCTGATACTATTCTTTCTGATGCTTTTTAATAATCCTAGGGACAAAAATGATTCTTGCTATTTTGTTATGATCATTAAATTGTGCATGCAAAAATAATAACAGGTAAATTTTGTCAGGATTTAAAATTTTTACTAAAAGCACTTTAGTTAGACAGCTTTTGTGTAACCATAAAAAGCACTTAAATATTCAGTCTCAAATCTACATAATTGTATGAATTGAGCTGATATATTCAATCATATAAAAAAAGAAAATGTTAAAAAATCTAAAACACTTGGGTAATTACATATCTTGCTATTACATAACATTGTTGGCATGTCATATGCTTCAGTAATGAATAATTACAAGTCATCATACATTAACTAATCAAAATCAGCATGGAAACAGTTTATTTTAAATATGATTGAATGCCACTGGTGTAGCACATTTTCCTATCCATTTGAGACTTAACAGCAAAAAACTTTGATGTTTATCCTGTGGAGATTGGCAATGAAGACAAAATGGTAAGTTATACTGTAAAAAGAAAGATGTCTGCAATGCTTTATAGAATTTCAGGCAACTAACTTAATTAGTTACTGCACCCAATTCTTTTTCACTTTTTGTTCACCTGTTCTTCACGGAAAAGATAATTTACTTAGGCAGAAGTCAAGAGGAAAAAAGAGTAAATTAAGCAAGAAAGCAATTAATTGGTATGTAGATAATGAACCAAGGCCCAGTAATGCATTTTTTAGATAAGGGCAATAAGACAAACTGTGGCTGAAAGAAGAAACTCATAATGAAAACACTAGAAATTAACAGAAATCTTACTCATTTATAAAGATGTATTTTAACCTTACAAAAAAAGAAGCCTATTTAATTCAGCTCTGTTACATCCTAATTCAAATTCATTTTGAATGTCTTTCTGCTTTGTCAGCATGCAATTTGGCATGTATGTCTCAATAATTCTCCTGAAGCTATTTTGATGTTCATATGGATAAAAAACAAAAGGTTAAAGTTTCAGGTTTTCTTTGACATATTCTCTTTCTTGAGTTTTGCTCATTGCTCACTGTGCTTGTCATCAACTATAGAGTTTTCTTTCCAGCTATTTGGATGCTAAATTAAGAAGCATAGGCATTTTAAAGTGTGGTTCAGCCACCCAGTTTTAGACACCTGCATTAAGATGAAATCAACTGTTGCATATAGGTCTTTTTCTTACCTTACAATTACTAATTCTTTTGTGCTTAATACCAGGCAAATGTAACGAAAATTCAGAGTTTATACTATGTATGTATGAAATATGAAGCATAAATTTAATCAATTCTTATTTACTGAGTTATTTCTGTAGTTATTTTAAAAATAATTGTGTTTTGTCTTAGAACCATCTTTGAATTTCAAGAAAACATTGCTCAAAAAGGAAATAAAAAAAAGAGTAAGCTATATGAATGGAAGGAGAAATAGAGAGAGTGGTGTATGCAGACTGTTCTGGGATGGAAAAACCTGTTTAAATCAAAGAGTCTACTTAAGAGGTTATTCAAAGGAGCTTTAACTTACAAAAGACAGTAAAATTAATCCAGAAAGGACTTTACTACCTGAATTTAAATGTCCGCCTTCTTATGCTCTTAGTTTCTAAAGTCCTTGTTCAGCTGTTTCCCAAGCAAAGAACCTTAATTATCTATTTTTCTTGCAAAGAATTTTATTTCCAGTTGTGAGAGACTAGGCTGTTAATGATTAAGGACTAAAACTATTCACCCATTGGTCAGGTGCCAAGTTTGCACAAATACACACACATACACAGGAAAGGAGGTGAGTTTTGGGGTGTGTAATGGCTAGTTAGCATAAGACAGAGGGTGTGAACTATCACTGCCTGGAGGCTACAAGTGCTTCATCATTCTAATTGCCTTCCTTTACACAACTGTTCAGTTCCAAAAATCCCCCCTCTCCATCTCAGGGGAAGGTCTCATGGGGCATTCCTGGCTCAACTGTGCTGACTGAAGGGGCAGCTCTCATCTCTTTAGAGGGTGCCATAAACCATCGAAGTGCCCCCAGACTCATTCCTAAGGCTTTCCACCAGGGAACTGAAAGTACCATCCCTGTCTAGGGGAGGTATCTGAGCATTCCAGCAGAGCCTCGATGTATTTTAGTTTGTGTTTTGTGGGCTGCTTCTCCCACCTCCGACAGCCCATGGCTTTGACCAAGGAGCATCTAAGCTGCAACAATCAAATCTAATCTCTGAGGGTGGTGGTTATGAATTTTTCTACTCTTAACCTCTCTTTCTTTCTTTTCCTTATATGTTTTCTTAAGTGTTATTTTTATGCTTTCACATTACTATATTACTATAGATAATAATAACCCCAATGGCTGCATACGTGATAATAATCACCCCAATGGGTGAATCATGGCATCAGTTCTCATGGCTTACCAATTTCACTGTTGCCTTACAGCTGAGTACATGGTTTTATACTTCTTTATAAATGATGGAAAGAATGACTACTTCCAGAATTTAAATACCTCATCCTAAAGTTATCAGGTAAAAAAGATCAGTAGATTCTGGAATATGACTATTAACTAACTAGGAAGTTTACAGGAAAAAGGAATATTTTACCTGACCATTTATTTATATCTTTTAAATTGACTTTTTAAGGGATGTAGCAGGAATAGTTCCAACATAAATATTAAAAGAGTTGATACTTAGATTAGACAAACTTCACCTGGATGTTTTAATGTCTGCTTCAAGAGATGGCCATAGGCATCCAAGTTTGGACAGTACTGGAGCCTACTTTATAGGCTGCTATCATTTTCCTGTCTGTTCCCAGATCGAAAACAGAACTGCCCTTTCCCTTCTGACAGGATTTGTACAAGATACTGTCAGAGAAGGATAAAATCAACAAAAAAGAGGATCATTCTGTATGAATGAATTTGTAAACAGTCTAGAATCAGTGAAGAAATAGGAAAATGCGGTTTCCACTATTCTCTAATAGGCTGCCTTTCATGAGTCATCAAAGAAATATTTGAAAAATTCTTTAAGTCAATGATCAAATAATAAAAATTATGACAAGTGCTTTTTCTGACAGTACATTTAAATACAATTAATTTTGCCTCATTTATATCAGTGCATAAATAACACTGCATGAACACTTGAGAATCTTGAAACACTGTCTCTTCTCTTTATGCATTCACCACAAATTTTGAACTTGTTTTTTCAAACATTTAAGCACATGAGATCTTGTTTTCTGGGATCAATATATGTTAAAAAGGATAAAGTCTTAGGCACGCTAAATATACATTTTTGCAGAGTGTACTCAGATATTCAGTTTTTCACTTAATTGAAGGCGCCTCAGTGAACTTCATTGACAAAAACTTCACAGACACTGATTTTTTCTTTGTTGAATATTCAACTCCTCTATCTTCTCTTATGATCTAAGTCATAATTATTTGTAATCTGACTTTAAAACAGAATGTCCACTTTCTGTTTTTGGAGAGGAATATGCTAAATTACAGAAGTTAACAATTGCAAAAGAATGAGAAAAATACAGTAAAATATCCATATCATAAACATTTTAAATATGTACTTGTTCAAGTTTCTCATTTCTCCATTCTCTTAAGGTCCTGGAGTTATTATTTTTTTCCTAGGTTTAAAGAAAATTCAATTATTAGTCTTGCCAGTCCGATGGAAAAGAGTCATACCCATGTTTCTTAAAGGTTCTTCTCCACCTGCCTAGTTTTTCACATGAGAAATATTCTTTGAAGGAGGTCTGAGATAACTTTAAGTGTTAAATATGTCTTTGTACATTTGCCTGCTTTTGTATTTTTTTTATTTAGGATATGTTTTATTCACAACAAAGACTATTTTACAAAGCTCTTTTTCGAGAATAGAGTAGAATGAAATGGAATGGATCAGAGTAGAGTGGAACGGAATAGAATAGAATGCTGCAATAACTCTGTGGAGACATTTGTACTTACCAATCAGTTCATTTAATTCTACTGTGAAGTTTTTCACCTATTCAGTTTTTGCCAAAGAAAATGTAGTACTTTTTTCAACACCATAAATCTTATATACATATATACAGCATAGAGATTTAGTCCATTTTTGACTTGTAATTTACATGGTTTCAGTAGCAATATTTTGATGTATTTTAATACATGATTGTTTCCACTTTTATTTCATGCTTCCTTTTGAAGTATATAGTAAGCAGTTTGCTACATATGACATGTATCCCATTACTTATCTTTTATGATATACTTATGTACAGACTATTAAATGAACTGTAAGCAACAATGAGTTGAACTGTTTGCAGAGCCATCCATTAAGAGTACAAGTTTTTAGTGATCCCAGTTGAGCACAAACAATAGATATTTTCTATTTTAGAAAGCCTTTTTCTCTCAAAGCCAGTATATAGAATGCTCAGGGTCAGATACTAAAGTCAATCTGGAGCTCCATAGACTCTCTTTTATAACCTAAATATTACATTAATTATAAAAATCCAAACAGAAATACTGTTTTCAGGAGCAACCATCTTCAGCAAACAATTATGTGATATATTCTTTGAAGAACTTCTGTTTCTGGGAGAAAAACAGTAAGTGAGCAGCATAATCTACCATGGCTGTAAAAATCAACACTAATTCTGATACAGATTGACATTCCTCCATGATTAGTTATATGTCATTTTAATCATAACCCAAGTATTAAATAGAACTTGTCTGGTCTTTGACAGCTTTAAGAGGCAGATGAACTCAGAGAAAATAGCTGAAGCTAGATTTACAGAAGTTTCTGGGCCTTGGAAATACACTCTGTTGACTGCCTTAGCTGTTTAGCACACCATAACCAACTCATGAGTAGGCCAAATCAGCAGCATTTAATAAGCACAAAATATATTTTGTGTTATTGCTTCTATATGTTATCTAAATACAATTTGTTTCTCTTCTAAATTATTCTTTACTACTTTATTCGACTTTTCTCCTCTTTCAAGCTATCATGTAAATAAACCACAGAACTCTATTTTTAACATACCCTTAAAACTGTTTCACAACATATGCAAAACAAATTCCTTTTATTTTCTTCAGAAAAATGTGCCTTTTATCCCTCAAATTTCTCAGGTCAAGGAAGAGATGTAACAGGAAAGACAGTCTTTGAAGTCAGACTAGATAGATCAGAAGTAGATTGATCTGCAAGAGAAAGCAAGGGAGGAAAATAAGAAGAAAAATAAGTGGCAAGCAGTCTCTAAAGTCATTCACAGTAAGATTATAATGTATAGAACAAGTTCTAAAGAGATTTGAGATTCAGTTTTAAAATGAGATCTTGTTTCAGATGATCAGGTAAGATGTCTGTCACAGATACAGAAAGAAACTGTCACCTTCCTTTAACAGAAAGGATTTGTCAAGTTTTTAAATTGATTTTATATCCTTAAAAGAAGCAATTATAAGCCAAATAAGAATTCCTGTACGATTCTAATGCCATCTGCATTAGAATTTATGTGACCAGGACGAATGATGATTTCTATACATGTAAAAATTCATGTCAATGAATTTTGCATTAACACTCAAGGCAGATTCAGAAATGAGATGTGAACAAAGAAATGAGCTATACTTCCTAAAATATAACTGAAGTCTAAAAATAGCTTATTTCAGGCTTTATTCTATATCACATTTACTACAGCTTTTAACAGAGAACAATTTATTTGAAGACATTCTAAAGGACTAAATGTGCTGTGTAGTAAAAAACCTTGATAATTGTGAAGGTAGGATCATACATCTGCTATGCGCTGTACCCTTCTAAATTTCAGGATAAAAAAAATTTAAGAGTATATCTAATTTCCTTATAATATTTTAGTTTTTTGTTTTAGTTTTGTTGGATCTGAGATCAGTTTCTCTTTTGTTTGCTTTTTTTGGTTGTTGGGTTCTTTTTTCAGAAAAACCTGCCTTTCTACTGTAAAACATCCCAGTATAGTTCACAGTAGTGAAATATATTCTTTCAGAGCAATTCAGACAATAGAATACAAAAATTGTGACATAAATCAAACAACGAAATACCTGAAATATGAAGGAAAGCTATTCTTATTTATAGTATATTTTAATAAGATATTTTCCCTTTACCTCATACACAGAGTGATAAACTCTGGTGATAAACCCTTAACTTCTCCTTATGGTTGAGAAACTCAATAGATATAGTAGACCTTTTTTTAAACTATCCCGAATCTTTGGTCAATCCTTGATTCATATTAAAGGCTACAGCTGAGAGACTCTGGAATTTGGAATAGTTGACATGAATTTCCTACCTGATGTAGGCAATTACAATTATCTGAACAATACATACATGGATTGTCCAGCTGACAATAGAGTTAAATTAATTTTGATGTAGCGGATCCAGACTCCTATTATTATAAGCAAGGTGTAAGTTTTCCTTTTTAATTCATCATTTCTAAAACTATGAATAATTAAACCAGGAAACTGACCAACAAATATAGCTCATAGGATCAAAGGACAATTAAAGCTGGAACTGCCATCTAAACATAATAGGACGATGGAAAAAAACTAGGTTACTAGGTCACCTAGTCCAATTATCAGCTCAACATAGGCACAATATCAAAGTCAGATCCAGCTTCAAAGACCATCAGAATAATCAACCATACACAATGATAATTGCAGTATTTCCAGTGATGGATATTCCACAGCCTATGTAGGAAACTTGTTTCAATTTTTGCCTACTTTCATTATGATTTTTTTTTCACCTAGTATCTAATTGGAAGTTTTGTTGGTCTTGAAACTGGAAATTAAAAAACAAAGCAGAAAAAAAAAAAAAAGAGCCCACAACAAACCATAAAAAACCCTAAAAAACCTGCAAAGCATAATAAAAAAAAAACAGTTCTTCAGTGTTGATTGTGACTCACCTCACAATAAAATTTCATCATCTCTGTGTCATTTTCATAGTGTGCTCAGCATGTATGGAAATGTTTCTATGGCCCAGATTTGCAATAGTTTTAAAATTGAGTGAAATCCTTTCCAGAGTAAAAATATGGGATCAATTACATCTGTAATCAACATTCCCAAATACACCAGGAATAAAATATGTTCTCTCTTTCAGTCAAAAGTACATGTGGCTGGCATAACCTTTCCAGCTAATAAATTTGGTTGTCAGTGTTCAATATGTGTACTATAAAAGTGAGAACATAGCGTCCTTTTTAAATGGAAAAAACAATGTAAACATTTCTAAAAGATTTAGTTGTTTCCTGACAGGAACATTATATAGATTTACGAGAAACAGGTATCTTTAATTATTCTGTATATTGTGGAAAATACATTTCACTGGCCTCAGTTGAGTGCTTGATTCATGGAAGGTTGTGAACTGTTATAATTTTTTTCCACCATGAACGTTTAGGTGGCCATTAAATCCATATCAGTAACTCATGTCTCACCACATACCCTAGTTAAGTAAAGGAAATGTAGAGTTAGAAAAGATGTTCTAGATCATTAAGTTGTCTGGTGTTGCAAGAAACCAGATTTCATAGTTTTTTTTTTTTTAATAACAAGGTTAAGCTGTTTTGCAGGGTGGTGAGAGTTGTAGCTTTTCAAATGTTTTTAAAGTGTTCAGTGACTTCCCTCTGCTAGTCTGATTGCAAGTCTGCTCCTGTACCTCCCTGTACAGATGGTTAAAATCTTTTGCTAATTTATAGCCTTAATATACTTAATTCTGTTCTGTATGCATTAGGTTTTGAGCCTAAATTGTCTTTATTAACTAGTTGTTATCTTTCTGTGCCATTTTCCATGGTATGTTTTAGAGATCATCTTTCTTCTCAATATTCATTTTGACAGGATAAACCATCCAAGCTCTTTCATTCTACATAAGATGAATTCTCTTCAGACTCCGAATCATCCAAGGATCCCTCTGCTGTTCTGTCCTTTATTTGCATTGATCCTCTTTGAATTTTTATACGCAGAATGGTAAACAACTTTGTAAAGCAGCTTTAATATCTCCTTGCCTCTATTAAGCAGGCTGTTCTAGTAAATTTTCCTTCATGTTTCTTTGTCATCTTAATGTTTAATGATTGTTTAGTATATATATTCTCTTTTAAAATTCACCCTTGATAGAATTTTCTTTGTTTTTTTCCTTCTCAATCATACTTTGTTTTGCATTTTTGGGGTTTTTTGTTTGTTTGGTTGGTTTGGTTTGAGTGTGGGCTTTTGGCTTTGTTTTTGTTTGCTTGTTTTCAGTTTCAGGAAATTATTTTTTAAAACCTTCAGTTGTTTATATATTGCTCATCAAGACTTCAGTCTTTCAAAGAAGCCTGTCTCAAACTATTTTAGTAGGCAGATGATCAAATATTCCTTAAACTGTAGCCTTGTACACTGTTTGAAGCTTTCTGAAGGAAGACTTCTGTTTTAACATGTTTTCTGTAAATTCAATTCTCTCTCTCTCTAGAAGAATAAAACTCTGTCCCAGGTTGCAATATTGTAACTGACAATCAAAATAATAAAGATAAATTCCAATGCTTACTAAAAAATATAAAAAATAATACTAATGTTTGAAGTTAAAATATTTAATGTATTACACCTCACATAGGTAGTCTTGAATAGGAAAAAAAATCCCCCCCTAAAAAATAAACTGTGAGAAGAATATTATGTTCCAAAAGCACAATTCAGAAAACAGTAACGCATATTGCTTGTTCTAAGAAAGCATTTCCACAGCATGTTCTACAGCCCTAGCAAAAATTACTTGACATTTTATTTAATAAGAGTAGTGAAGTCCAGTTATTTTAAATATTTCTGATGAAAAAAATAATTAGTTTTTTGATCAGCGTGAAGGACACACACCAAAGTCTAACAGGTGATATAGGAGTGAACATAGGAGTTTCATGACTAAAATTTAAGCACCAGATATACAGCATCATAAGAATTTGGTGTAAATGACAAATAAGAAATGATGGATGGTACTCATCTGTAAAAGGCAATGATGACAAGCAATTTGTGCTTGATATATAAAGAGGAACTGAACTGAGTGTTCCTCCAACCTTCTGGCTGAGACTCTCACAGAGATGGATGCCTTAGGGCCTTTTCACAGATTTCACTACCAATTTATTTGAGTACATGGCAACATTTGATATGCTGCATACATTTCTCTTTTGTCCAGTGAGTTTATAATGGTGTTGTTGCACGTACCACTCGAGTTTCTTTTCTTGAGTTTCTTGTATTAAATGAAAGCTATTCAAACAGTGTGTTAGACATTTTAAAAGTCATGTCACCTTTACTGCTGCAGTTTTTTAAATTTTTTTGGTTACAGAGTATTTAGTGGAAGGTAAAAATCAATTCCTTGTTTGTGTTTGCATTTAGCCTTTACAATTGGCTCTAAGAATCATGTTTATGAAATAATCACTTCTGAAATTTCCATTTTAATTATTTCAGTTTCACTTGGTAAGTGAACTTAAGTTCACTTGTCTTCAAGTACCAATTTTCACTAGTCCTTGGGTTTCTGCCTTTAGTAGTTTTGACCACATTTAGTTGCTTTTAATTTTTAAAGACACTGTTAAGAGAATCCTTTTTTTCGGGAATAAAGAATACCATTAAGGATCTACAACTTCAAAAAAATGGAAATCACAAGGGAGCAATTATTACCCGACTGCCTCAGTAATGTCAGCATTAACATAGCATGAAGTATGAGTGTCTGGAGATAACACAGCATCTTCATGATCATATGAGAAAGAAAAACATTTAGAATAGGAGCTTGGAAAAGGTGGAACTGTTAATATGATGAATCATTATAATTGCTAAAAGCCATAATCTTTTGTACTTTGCTACTTCAAATAAAAAATAAAATACCTTGGAGACAAAATTTGTTTGACATGGATATTTTATTCCTTTCAGGAATAAAGAAAAAAAACAAATCATGAACTGTTTGGCTTTTGCAGCTAGGACTGTGTTGTTTCTGACAAAAATAGTTATGATGCCATAAGGATTTTTTTCCTTCAGATATATTCAGCTGCACAAAAAAATTTCATTTCAGAAACTAATGAACTGAATCAAGAGTTAGGGATATTGCAAATACAGATTTCTTTTTGTTCCAGATAGTAATTAATCTAAGTGAAAATTCTTGGTCTGCCTGAATTTCATAAACACCAACTGTGATAAGATGTATATTTAATATGAAATAATAATCTCAGGGTTCATTAGGATTATATGGAGTTCTTTTTACAACAAACACACGCACAGTGTTAAGACTGCTAAAATCTTTGAAAGAAAATGACAGCATTATCTGGCATTGTGTGTGTGTAAATATATATTGCATTTCTCGCCAATGATGCCTTTTTTTAAATCTTCATGTTAGGATATGCCTAAGGCTTTGTTCCTGTCCGTCTCTTGCCCTCATCTTTCTTTTTCTAAGATGTTTTACTGAAAATTTGGTCATTGATCATCACATATACGGATATCATCGTCCTTCAAATGACGTCTCATGTTTGTCTATGTTTTGATTTGTGTTAACATCTTTGCACAAAATTAGCTTCCTATTTGTTGCTAAAACAAATTAAATACATCTTCGCTAGCTGAAATATCATTAACTCTGTGTATTTACTAAATGTTTTTTTAAAAAATGTAAGGCCTGATCAATATTTTACTTGAATAACTGACTCTTTCACAGCCCACTCCATTTCTCAATAAATATTCATTCATTAACTCTATTATAATTAAAGATGTTTAGAATGTGTTTTTCATACAATTGAGGGTGTTTAATTCTGAAAAGCCTTGTAAGCATTTTTCTCAACAATGCACCTGTTAGGATTACTGTTTATATCCAAACATCTAAACTTAGGTATTGTTGCAGTCATAGTGGAAATCTTAAATTATCAAACCAAAACCAAGACATGTATCAATGATAAAGGTATCTTAGCTCTGTTGCAGTTTGCATCCTAATTTTTGAGCCTGTTGGAATCAAAGGACATCAGGGAAGTATTGTCCAGGGAACTACACTACTGACCATCACACTGTTGTCCAAAAACACTTCTGCTTTAGAATAGAATGAATTATTGCCTGTGTTGACTAAAAGGCTGCAGTCAGCTTGCCTGCAGAGAATCTACTTTAGGTGACCAAGTGCCAGTGAAGGCAACTGGAAGGTGAGACAAATTTCCTGTGGGAGACTTCTGCCTTCAGGAATAAAGATTGCATGTTCAAAAACTTATTTAGAAGACCATAAATGCTAATAAATGTTTGTGAAAGAGTGAATAAATTGAGCTCTAGACCCCTGCTGCTTCTTATGGATACATGTGAGTATATGTATGTGCCTGTGCATGCAACAGAGAATGGCAAAAAAAAATATTTCTGTAATTAAATACATTATCTAGGCTTAAGAGGAAAATATTATGGCTAACACTCAAAACATTTTGTCTCCATCATTTAAACTTTTTTCTTTTTCTGGTGTTATAATTGAAATCAAATTTACTTCAAAATATGGAAAATTATTTTTTTTCATACTATATTTCAAAGCAGCCTTATGTGTCTTTACCTTTTTTGATACTAACATTCCTGTAAACATATTTTTCTGCATATACATTGTGCGATTGTCTTCTTTGAGAAGGAGACCTAGAAGGAGTCTCAGTATAAGTGCAGAATAAACTTAAATTCTATTTCCTAGCCCATGATATATTTACATTTGACATAAAATTTCTGAGTATACATTACTGTCTATAAAATGTCTCTAATTATCTCCCAGTATAAGTACACAATTATATGAGATTTAACTGCAAAACAAAAATTCAGACATTGCAAATAAAATAAAGCTATTATTTCAGAAGTTATTATTTTGTTAAGAAATACAGTTTATATTAAGAAATAATAACGGGGTTTTTTTGATAGAAAACAAAGTGCATGAGTTATAGGCATTTCAGATAAATTTTCAACATAAGAAAAATCCTTTGGTGAAGCAGAATACAGTTTTGCAACTTCTTTCAAGGACAGAAGGAGTCAAGAAAAAATTCTTATACTTAGGAATTCAGTTAAACCTACTATTGTGGGACATAAAAAGAAATCAAAACAGATTTGGACTGGGGAGTTGTTTTTGTTGTTTGTCTTTTTTGTAATTTCTTTTGCCAGAGTGGATGAATTCAAATTATACCATGGTGCAGGACAAATCCTTTGATAATAGGTTTTGATAATTTTATATTTGATTATAGGTTGTGTCATCTCCTTTTATGGCAAGGTGACCTTGCCCTAGCAGTTAAGGGAAAAGCTGTGAATCTAGATTTCTTTCTATATTGTTATCTTATTGCAAAATTTCCATATCTCCTTGGTGATTTCTCATGGGCAGCACCTCACAGCAGTGACTGCAACTTCTTCTTCACAGCCAACAAACTCCAACTCTCTCCTCAACCACCCAACCCACTCCTTTATACCACTCATCTTTATTGGTCATAGCTGTGGCCTATTAAGGGCAGGCCTGTTCTTAATCCTTGGTAATTGGTACAGCTGCAACTCCTCAGGGGTAAGATTGACTTCTGCAGTATTTCTATTCTCCTACATTCCATCCCCCCACATATCTAGACTTTGGTGAAGCATTTGACATCCTCTCTTACAGCATGGTCCAGAAGAAACTGCCTGCTCATGGCTACAGTGGGTGTACTGTTCACTGGGTAAAAATCTGTGTGGATGGCCAGGCCCAGAGCGTGAAGGTGAATGGAACTGAATCCAATCAGTGCCTTGTTACCAGTGGTGCTCCTCAGTGCCCAGTCTTGCTTAAATTCCTTATTGATTATTTAAATGAGGGGATTGAGTGCAGCCTTAATCAGTTCATGGATGACAACAAGTTGGTTGGGAGTGTTGATCTGTTGAAGAGTAGGAAGGCTCTGTGGAGGGATCAGGACAGGCAGGATTGACAGCCTGAGGCCAACTGCACAAGGTTCAGTGACAGGAAGTTCTGAGTCCTGCATTTGGGTCACAACAGCACCATTCAACACTGCAGGCTTTGAACAAAGTGCCTTGAGAGCTGCTCAGCAAAAAGGGACTTGGGGATGCCGGTTGATGTACAGCTGAACATGTGCCCATGTGTGCTCAGGTGATGAAGAAGGCCAATGGCATCCTGGACTGTATCCAGAACAGTATGGCCAGCAGGACCAGGGCAGTGACTGCTCCCCTGTAATCAGCATTGGTGATCTCAAGTACTAAGTTCAGTTTCGGGCCATTCACTTCAAAAAGGACATTGAGGTGTTGAAGTGTGTCCAAAAAGGGCAACAAAGATGGTGAAGGGTCTAAAAAACATGACCTATGAGGAGCAGCTGAGGAAAATTGGGTTGTTTAGTCTGGACATGAGGAGGTTCAGTAGAACCTCATCACTCCCTACAACTACCTGAGAGGAAGCTGTAGGGATTTAGGGATCATTCTCTTGTGCATGTCTTAAGCAAAAGGACAGGAGGAAATGGCCTTAAGTTTTCAGAGGGAGGTTAAGATTAAATACTAGAAGAATTTTTCACTGAAAGGGTCTTTAGAAATTGGAATAAGTGGCCCAGGGAGGAGGTGGAGTCACTGTCTCTAGAAGTGTTCAAAAAATTTCTGAATGTGGCACCTGGGGATATGTTTGAGAGATAATTATGGTGCTGCTGGGTTGATGACGATGGTCTCTTTGTGATTCTGTGTGATCCCGTGATATTTATTTGGTTTGTGTTTGCTCATTTCTCTCCAATCACTTCTGTCTTTACTTGTCTTTTTCTTATATTATATGGAGCTCTTTTGGTTATATTACATTCTTTATATCTCTTTTTGTTCTATTACATAAGAGCTTTTTCAGCACCACCACGGCTTTGAGACTCAGCCATGCCCTGAGCTGGTTCCATTGGAGCCTAGTGCCCAGCATTGGGAAGTTCCGGTCACTCCTCGCAGAAGTTGCCCTCCACTGCCAAATCCCACCGGTGTGAACACAAATTTAAATACAAATGTGCATTAAAAATACTTTCTGATTTGTTTAACATAGGACAAGGAATACAACTCCAGACCTTCCACCATTTTCATGTGTATAAAAAAATTCAAGTATCCCAGGTGTATAGTGCACCTGTCTGTATAGTGAGGGGTTTTTAGTGCCTACAGTGTTGTATCAAGTAAATGTGTGGTGCTACCCTAATAATCAATGCCACATCTAGTGCGAAGCAGTAAGAAGTGCAATGCCAGTGCTTTGTAATGACTCTATAATCCTTCAAGGACATAACACTGAGGGAACATTCATTACATTTTGCATAAAAGTCATCCCTTCTTCTTACTTCTTCTTGCATCTGTTAGATTAAAGCTGCAAGACTTAAAGGCCACTAGTGATGCATGTCACACGATCATAAGCCCATTTTGAGTTGGGAAGATTTCCAGGGAAGTTTCCTGAGGTCATTATGAGATGTTTTATATACCAGTGTAAAAAGAACTGAGTAACAGATACTGGTTTTTGTCAAAGGTGTCCCTGCTGGTCCTGCCCAAATGGCACAGAATGTCTTAAATCCCCACATGAGACAGGCATAATATTGAACCTCATTTTTCCCAGGACTCTATGTGAGATTTTTCAAACAGGTGCACTGTTTTATTCAAAACCAAAAGTTCTGCAATATTATGAGGACTATACTGAAGTTTTGTTTTTGTTGTGTTTTTTTTGTTGTTGTTGTTTTTTTTTTTTTTTTTTTTCCAGAGTGAAA